>OV815272.1:18518125-19126562 GCA_929108145.2 Limnephilus rhombicus | reverse complement strand
AACTCGCTTTCCCCTCGACCACGGAGGCCATCATTATTTTACGTTTCCAAAATCGGCATAACAAAATACCAAAGATTTTCGTGACAAACTTTTGTCCGTCTATTTTGAAACAGTTGCCCAAATATACCTTTTCGCACAAATTTCCTTTATTTTATATGAATACCGCACAAGATCTCAGCTGCTCCCGACCATCTGAAGCCAGTGAGACTATGGCATCCCTAATTGAGATATGTTGTAAGGCTTAAAGTAGTGGAGAGGGGAAGGAGATGACGAAGAGGAAGGTGGGGGAGTACCTGGCTATTCAGATTTGGCACCAAAAACGGCTAAAGCCATTTCAAGCAATTTTTCAATTTTGAATGGAGGTCTTACACCAGGGCGATACTGAGAATATCTTTCACTCTCAAACTTTCCCTAAATATACTACATATTATTTTAAATGAATAAATTGTGAATTAAAACAAATTTATCAAATGAAATGTATTGCGCACGCCGGTGTGAACTCGCAACCTCCGGATTGCGAGTCGAGAGGCTTTTTCCTCAACTATTTGTTTCTAAGTTTAAGTTGTTTTTAATATTTCAGAACAAAAACTAAAGCATTTATTGGTTTGGGTTTTGAATTATAAAATTTTAGACATAATAAATAGGTTTTCGATACAACGGACTACAAAGTTAACCATCTCAAACTGAATGAATCCCACCCCCTGCGGCCCGCGAACATTTGGAAAATCGAAGGGCCAAAACAATTAGCCCTTCGATTAGAAAGTTGAAAGTTTCCTAATTGACTTCATTGATGTGCGGAGAAAACCGACAAAGCGCGGTAACCATTGTTTGGTACCAACTGTCCATAATTGCCGAATAGATAAATATGGACGATAATTTTTCAAATGTACTATCTGTACACGGCAATTGTTACCATGCCAAATTCTCGAATACGAATAACCAAGTGAATGGCCACCATTAGGTCAATATTTTGACATACATACTGTCCACAGATGGCTATTGTTTGTAACTAACTAACTAAATCGAATAACCAAGTGAATGGCCACCATCAGGTCAATATTTTGACATACATACTGTCCACAGATGGCTATTGTGTGTGCTAAGTATATATGCCAAATACGTATGTAATAACCATAAGTATGCAAAATTACGCAAGACCATATGCATAATGTCGTAATAAATAGAGATGCCACGAATAGTGATTTTGCCGAATACCGAATATTCGGCTAGGCTCTCGGCCGAAGCGACGAATATTCGGCGGCCGAATATTCGGTGACACTGTAGTACATTTTGCGGGTGGCAGGTTCCGACCTGCATTATTGAAGTGCGTGCGGTAACCACACCGTGGGCGTATTTGCTTCATTTGCGAGTAGGTCGTGCTATAACACGCATTATTTGTTGATTGTTACATCAAATTGTGTTACTTATATTGTTTATATCTTAAAAAAACATGAAAACTGTTCGCCTAGATCGCCTAGATAGCAGACCCTTACAAGTGGTGGTCAGCAAACGCAAAACATTATCCAAGCCTAGCGAATTTGCTAACATTTATTATCTCCCGGTAGCAGTGTACATAGTGAGCGGCTTTTTCGGAGCAGGCACAATTAATGATGAAAAGTGCAATCGTTTGCTATCAAAAAATGCTGAAAAAATGCTTTCATTCATCATAACACATCATTAACACGTGTATCGAACGTGTCGTAGGAATCCGTGTGCATCGAACGAGTGCGCGAAAGCGTATGACAACCCTGGAAATTCAAGAATAGAATTTACGCTCCCACAGAGTACCCTGCCACCAGCACGACAATCTGAGAGCTGCTATTGGCTAGCGGAATAATGTGCATTTGGTGTCCCTTCCAAATGATTTGTCTACAACGCTATTATGTCCTTTAACTAACTAATCAATTGAAAAAATAAATGAAATTGATAATGAATACATGCAGCAGCCTCATTGGACTGGAAAACACATCTGAATAACCACCTAATGCTTCCACAAGGGACTCCAGACAGCAATGATCAACGCCAAGGAAATGGCTGACTATTTACGTCACCCCCACCATGCGACCAGCCGAACCACTATTGGTCAATTCTGAACAAAGAAAAAATCTGAATCGTAAATATTTACGACAGCGAATTCATCTTCCGAAAAATTTGGAGCTCAATTTCGAGAAATTGGGAATAATTTGGATCAAGAAATAAACATCATCACCTAAAAATGAGTATATGCTACATAAGCAACCCAAAAACTGACGTCTATCAGTGATTGTTGCACTTTAAGAAAAATATTTACTGTTTAAAATTGTACCTTATATCACATATGTATACTTGTACCTTTTCTTGTAAACACAATAAAAATGATGTGAGGCTTTGGTATCCTGCGTTGGTAAAATCTTGGCAAAAACTATCACACATAATTTTAACACAGCTGACTTCAAATCGTAGCGACCAGGGAAATTACCTAAAACAAGTACCTTAGAAAAATTAAGGAGGTTCTGTCCCCCAAAAGTCTGACCTGAGTTTGCCCTATAAAAATAGAAGTCAAACCGGTAGGAAGTCAGTTCAAAACTATCAGCCAAGAAGAAACAATACTCAAGATACCAACAGTCTCCAAGTTCAAACCTCTTTTCAAGTGTTTTAATCAGTCTTAGATTGAGTTTACCTCTCCCAGTATCCCAGTAACCTAAAATCCTAAAAACCCCAGTCTCCCAGTCTCCAGTGAAAAATATTTATTTTAATCCAGTACTCAAATCAGTTTTGCCATTATACCTAGAAGCATTTTTTGTCAAAGTAGTAAATTCATTTAAAAGACCAGTGGCGTTCCAAAATCCACTGGCGCACCAAATTCCATTGGCGTGTCATTGTGGCCAGCTCCCTATTATATTTAGTTTGTGTACAAACGTCTACTACAACACGGTTAGATTTTAAGTATTAAATATACTGATTTTTTGTTAAAATAAAATATTTTGTGAGTAATATTTTTCAAGATTTGATATTCGGTATTCGGCCGAATATTGCGAACAATTCGGCCGAGTACCGAATAGTTAAAAAAGTAACCGAATAGGCCGTATACCGAGTAGCAGCCGAATATTCGTGGCATCTCTAGTAATAAATGACGCAAAATGATGAATGTTTTCTACTTAAAAAGTACATGTGTACGCCATGGTCATTCAAGGAATGCCTCGTTTGTGTCTCAAATCACAAATGTAGTAATCAGCGCCATCTGTTAATTAGTGAGAACTTCAATAAAAATATTAAAATCATGTTATTACAACATTCTTGCATTCAGTTATAATCTCCAGTATGCTAATATGCGTGAAAAGTTTAGTCGATATTTGGTGGTTAATCCTAACTAAGTTCGGCTAAGGCGACTTAGCCTTTCTTAGCGAAAGCTTGCCACGTTTGTAGTAAGTTTTGTTTTTTACCAATTATTTCGCTATTTTTACTGCTGCCTACGGTGCCTACTCTGATTAAAAACTTTGTGCACGCTACTGAAAGTACCCGTAAACCGGCCCCGGTCTGCCATGCAAATATCACTGGCCTGCGGTCGGCGAAAACTGGCCGACAATACCGGTGCGCGTTCTCACGCTTATGTATAGGTTTTTCTCTGGAAGGTTTTCACAAGATACAAAAGTAACATTTCTTTATGCTGAGAATCATCATAAACAAGATTACCCAACTTACAATCAAGGGGGAGATTAGCAAAATGTAGAAGTGGGCGATGGCTTCCAAACTCGATTGGGTGATTCCAAAGATGATTTGAATGAGTTAGTTCAGCTACTGCGGTGTTCCGGGGTGCAGTCTGGATGATGATGACAGTTACACTTCGATATGACGGGGTACCAGAATACCAATGTTCTAACGTAATAATTATAGAAACACGCTCTAGGGACAACTAGGTGTCGGCCAAAATTGACCTTTTTGTAGTTCTATATATTGTGTTGGCCACCATTGACCTTTTTGCACCAAGGTTTTTGGAATTATTAAGGAGGGAATCTGGTTTAGCAGATCTAAAAAAAACGATTTTTTTGCCTAAAAATCTTGTTAAGCGTTAATTCCCAAAGTCGTAGCATCAAATTTGATTTTGAAATATAGTTAGGAGCTGAGCGCGCCAAGCAGGTATTACAGGTAGCGGAGCGGCCCGGTTACTAGGGAAAACTTTAAATGCGTTTTTCTCCAAACCTCGTTTTTCAAGTTGGCTGGAATCGTATCTCATCGAATTTTCATCCGATTCACTTCATTCAAAGCATCAACTATGAACATTAAATTTAGGTGCGGATGAACCTCGACCTATGAAAAATTATTATTATGAGACAAAGTTATTGCATAATTAAGGTTTTTTTGGTCTATTTTCGATTTATGTCCGCAATTTTTGGAATCAAAAATTTTTAAACTGCAGTTATGGTGGGTTTTTTCATTTACCGAGAATGCTAAATGCAATGCTAATTGTAAAATTAAACGGTCAAATGCATAGAAATTTTTAAATTTTACCTACCTACCTAATTTTGTATAAATTCTGTAACAAAAGAATGTCAATTGCCAGCCTGAAGATGTCCATAATAGGATGAAACCGGTACTGGTGAAATAAATAAGTGGAAAAAAGTTAAAAAGTGTTTCAATATCATTTTTTTTAAATATATTGTGCGGAAGATTTAATGAAGAGGTCATAAATCTAGGTGTAAAAACATTGCCTCACGTCTATCTCATTTATTTTAAAAGTGTCGCAAACCCCATCGAAAATACAGAAGAATCGGCACTGTATCCACAACACAAAGTTTTTTTAAAAATTATTTGCATAACTGTTTAGATTATTGATCATTGTATTTTCAAATTATTCTTTTTTGATGTAAGAATGTTTATCATATAAAAGACAGAGCTTTCACCTTTCACACGGTCATTTTATAAGGCGCTGAATTTTTTGCTGTAGTTTTAGGACAACTTTTTCAAGTACTTTCCTGGTATGCTTCAACAGTGTGGAACCCTCATTGATCTACATATAAAGCAAATCTAGAAAGAGTTCAGAAAAAGTTTATGAAATATGTCTCTTATCGCGTGCTAAATGATGAAAACTACGTCCCCATGAACCTTAAATATTTTGATCAACGCCGAGATATCAGAGACCTATTAATGCTCTATATAATTCATAACTTTATTGATAGCCCATACTTAGTACAAAATATTCATTTCAAATATCCATTAAGAATTATTCGATCTTCGGAAACATTTTACATCACTAATAGCAATACAAATTACCCTCAAAATGTATTTATAAGAATAAGATGTAGCACATTTAATAGATTATGCCCAAACACCGATATTTTTAACATGAACCTTGTTAAATTCACAGCATTCATTAAAGATAACACTCGATCGAATGCCACATGCCAAAAATCATTGATTTCTTAATTTTTTAGTTCATCAAATTTCCTCTTTTACTTTTATCAGTTCAAATTTGAATAAATTTATTTCTTGAAAAATATTATTGATGTCCATTAAAATTTAAATGTAAACCTTGGAAAAAATGCATAAAACTCTTTTTGTAGATTTAAGCAAGAATATGCACTTTATTAGAATCAGGTTTATTTTTGTGTATTTTTGTATTATGGTTCGAAATTTCAATTTGTCGTTATTTTATTGGTCCAAGACATAAATATCCTTATCACTGTCATAATATATGAATTTATAAAGATTTTATAATGCTTATAAATAAAAATAAAAAATGTGACTATTTTAACCGAAGATATTATTTAACAATTATTGTACAAAAAATGTCATCGTAGATAATATAATGATTCAAATTTACTAGAGCTGAATTTTGAAATACTTGCGGCAAAATTCAAACGGGTAATAAAAATTATTACGTACATTTTTCTGAAAAACGGAAGAAAGCGGTGCTAGAGTATTTGTATTACAACATACAAGATGAGTACAAAATAACCGTAAAACAAATGTTTTTGTTTCACGAAATTGATGTCTTTACATAAAATTTCCTAGAATTCTTATCTTCATTCAAGGTAAGCTTAAAACATTCCGCAAGAAAAGAGGGAAATTCTTCGGATAAAAAAACAATGCTCCTCCTCTCAAACATAACGTTAGAACAGTAACGTTATCAACCAAGACATTTGGGGTGAAAAGGGTTAAGTGAGGAGGAAGAAATTCTCAAGAACATGCCCTCGTAATTACTATTAATGAACTTCAGAATAGCCCTTGCCTTCAGAACTAATAAACAAACTATATTTATCATATTCCTCAATTATCTTTGTTAACATTGCAGTATCTACGTATATTAGAACTGGGGCGAAAATTAAAATGAAAATCCGTGTCACCTTCAAGTTGTGAGATGGTTTTTAATTGCATATAAATTTTGAAGGATGCTTAAAAATAACACAGATTTTGTAAAAATAAGAAAATCTATCAAATAATGCAAAATCAAAGTCTTTTCACAACTTTCTTGTTGATTTGGAATAAATGCATTCCAGAAATAATAATAATGCTTCTGCTTGTTGACGACTAACTCACAAATATTCAATTTACCATGGCCTTAATGTAAAGGATTACTTTCTTAATAATTTCCCTCAGGGCCTATGTCATCTGAGATGCCGTGTGGAGGGTCTTTTTGAGGAGAGGAAAGAATGAACATTGGTCTTGAAGAGACCCATGTTGTAGGAAGGAGGAAATATAAAGGCCGGAAAATCGTTCCACAGCCGAGCTGTTTTTTTTTATTTTTATTTTTTTTATTGATTTAGTTTATACTACATGAATATAAACTAATAAGCACAATGACACATTTCATTTGATAAATTTAAATATTTTTACAGTAAGCATAACATTTATTTTTTAATACATTCATTCTTTCTTCATTCTTCATACTTTCAGGCATTTCATCATACATCTTTAGTCCTCTGTACATAAGGCAGTTCTGTGATTTTGATTTCTTCATTTGTGGCAATCGAACTCTGTTTATATTTCTTGTTTCGTAATTATGAATGTCTCTATTAAAAACAATTTCATCCTGAAAGTACTTTGGCATTTGGTTTTTCATAATTTTATGCACAAAAATTAACACATTAGATAGTAGTCTCTTTTTTATTGGAATCCAATTTAGCTCCTCTCTCATTTGATTAATCCTTGCAAATTTGCCTTTACCCAGTATACATCTCATAGATTTGTTCTGTTTAACTTCTAGTTTGTTCAAATTTCCTTCATTGGCCAAATATAACATCGTGGAGCAGTAGTCCAAATGTGGAGCAACGATAGTTTTATAAATAAGCTCCGTAGTGTTTCTATTTAATTTACGTCTTAGTCTTCTAAGAAAATTTACCTTTTTTGATACCTTTTTTAGCACATTTTCAAAGTTTGCTGTGAAAGTCAGTTTTGAGTCGAGTATTACACCCAGGTATTTGATTTAATTTACTTTTCCAATCTTTTCACCATTAATTGTCAAATTTAACCCTGTATTACGTGTTATATTGCCCATTTCCATATATTTTGTTTTGTTTACGTTCAGTTTCAACTTGTTTAATTTCAGCCATTTTGCTATATTTTGTAGGTCTTCGTTTATTTTGTTAGTTGCTTCTATGTAATCTTCACACGAAATATAGATTAAGGTATCGTCTGCAAATAGTCTAATTTTGCAATGTTTAATAGTTTTGATAATATCATTTATGTCAATTATAAAAAGAATTGGACCTAATACCGACCCTTGCGGAACACCAAGGTTGTTTTCTATCGGTTGTGATTCTGAGCTTTCAACTTTCGTTACCTGTTTTCTTTCCTGGAGATATTCTTTGAATAGATTCAGAGCTACGTCAGAAAGACCTATGTCTTCTAGTTTTTTCATAGTATTTTATCCATTCTATCGTTTCAAATGCTCTTTTGAAATCCAAGAATGCTGCATGGGTGATTTTTGTTGTTGTCTGTTTCTTTCTTCTATGTATCAATCACTATGTTTATCGCCGCTTCGCAAGAGTTGTTGTTCCGAAATCCTGATTGCTCCTCACATAATATGTTATGTTTTTCCAAATATTCAACGAGTTATTTTTTATTACAATTTCTAGTACCTGTTCGTATTTTGGTAACATATTTATTGGTCTAAATTCTTCACATTTTCTGGTATTAACAACTTTCGGAATCGGGATCACAGTAGATGTTTTCCATGTGTTTGGAAATTTTCCACTTTTTAATGATTTATTTATTATATCCAGTAGATGAGGTCCTATCACTGGAATTGAATCTTTCAAAACTGTAAAACTTATTCCATCTGGACTCGCTTTTGATTTGGTGCTGTTAAGAATCTGTAAAAAGCTTCCATTGAAGTGACCTGCTCAGATATGGGGGCTCCATCGAAGCGTCCTCTCAAAAACTAGGCGTACTGTACGTTGAACACGAGAACGAGTCGAAGAAGCGATCCGTTCTCATGTTTCCTGACTATGCACTGGTGCCGAAGGAATCAATGACGCTAGTTCCTCGGAGCATCCCATTGAAATACCGGTAGTACAAGGATAGCATTCCCACCCGACGACTGTGCTCTAAAGATTGCAATCCGTCTGTTATATTAGGAGAATCTATCAGACAGACCGCTTGTTTCTGCACAGAGTCGAGGGTTTTTCAGGTATTTTGGGGTTCCAGACCAGGGGTGGCTGCCAATTTCAACCGTGGGGCGCACTTGTGATTTGTAAATTGCAGTTGTGTACTATTAAAGTATCTGCGGGCCCTATACGTACAGTACACTCAGTTTTTGAGAGGCTAACGCTTCGATGGAGCCCCCATATCTAAGCAGGTCACTTCAACGGAAGCTTTTCTATTTCTAAAATGTATTTTCATTTAAAGAGAAAAACACTTTTTAAATAAACAGTACCGTGTTATTTGCACGTTGTAGAACACACACAATCATTTCAATGAACACGAGGGAACATAAATGTCAAACGTAATGCCATATACAATTCAGCGCAACTTGAGCCAGGTTCCATTTTGCTTTCAATTATGTATTTTCCCGGATCTTTATCTCCCTAAATGCTAGGCCTGACACTTTCCTCTAAAATCGGATATAATTTTATTTTTACCTCAACAAATCGTAACGCCATTTTATATTAACGGCGTGTTCACATCAAAGGCTCGGACCGCCTCCGGTTTGCGGGAAATTTTAATATTAGGTCCTTTGTAATTTATTTCCGCTAGACCTTTGTATAAGTCTGTAAGTGGTCCCTCAACCAACTGCTTTGCCATTCGCTGCACAATCTTGATTCCAGGAACGTTAAAGGGAAAATAGATTAATTAAATCGCATTTCATTCTATAGGTAATACTTAATTGTTTTCCAATTCAAAGGAATTTGCGAATTGGTAAAATCTGCAAATTTGAGATAAATAACGGAATGGCCCCACTTAAAACTCGAGAGGTAATTCGAAAATTTAAGAATTTAAAGGTGGGTTGTTTCACAGAATTGAAACAAATCATTCAAAGTTAATTTTCATCTTCTGTAAAGGTTCTATTCAAGTTCTGTTTGTATATCATCATCGGAAATTTGATTAATTTATTTTATTTCACAATTAATTCATTTAAAGTATATATACGAAGGGCCGACGTAGTCCAGCGGTAAGGCTCTTGACTAGCTCACCGAAGGTCGCGAGATCGAATCAAATAAATTTTATTTGATTAATTTCTGTTATTTCACAAGTTATTAATTTAAAATAATATATAGTAAATTTGCAGCGCATTCCAGAGTGAAAGATACTCGCAGTATCGCACTTGTTTGTAAGACCACCATTCAGAATTGAAACGTTGCTTGAAACGGCAGTAGCCGTGTTTGGTGACCAGATCTGAATAGCCAGGTACTTTCCCACCTTTCTCTTCCCTAACTCCTCCCCCTCCCCACTACGTTCAGCCTCACAACATACCCCAATTGGGGATGCCATAGTCTCACTGGCTTCAGACGGGAGCAGTTGGGACTCTTGTACGGTATTCATAATATTTAAAAAAATATATTTAAAAAAAAATTATATATTTTTATTTATTTTTTATTATCATTTTTTTTGTATGATGAATATATATATAGCATATTTGCGGCACGTTTCAGTGGAAGGTACTCTCGGAATCGCCCTGGTGTAAGACTACTCGTACCATTCAGAATGGAAATGTTGCTTGAAATGGCTTTGACCAGATCTGAATATCCAGGTACTTCCCCTACCTTCCTCTCTATATCCTTCCCCCTCCCACTACCTTCATCCTCACAATATACCCATATTGGGCGCCATAGTCTTACTGGCTCCAGACGGGAGCAGCTGAGAGACTCTTGTGAGGTATTCACATAAAAAGATAAAAATCGATCAGTTGTTTCATATAACCAAAATTACAAAAGAATTTGAATAGACCTTTCACAGAACTTAAATGTTTAACTTTGAAATTTGATGAATTGTTTAAATTCTGCAAACAACTGGCCTAAAGACTTGATTATTTAAACTGATAGAATTATTTAAGACTCCGCTATCCCAATTTCAACCGATTACTTACATATCTTCCTTTAAACACGTTAAGTTTTAAAGCTCTTAAAAAATATATGTTATTCTTGAAGAACAGAGAGAAGACATGCAACGCAAATTACATAAAATTACCTCGATAAAAAAACATCGCAAAGTATGCTCCAAAAATTATTATAAACGCGTTTGTTTCAGTTATTCTACAAGTTGTATATATTAAAAAAATCACAGAGTTTCTTAAAATGCTCTTTAAGACAACCCCTGCAAGATTTTGGCTCTATTTTAAACGAGTCGTGGTTTATTAAACATTTTCACAATTTTCGCATCGATTTTGTCGCTTTAAATACTAGCGCGCTCCTCTGACATTTGTAATTTCATATCTCTCCATCTTCTTCTTTTTCTGCCCAGTTACGGCGCCTTAGTTGTAAAATTTGAAACCACTTTCGCAAATGATACTCCTGTTTCCGTGAATGGTTTAACTCACCATTATATTTAGCACTGCATATTCCGTATAACGCTTGCCCTTCGTTATACCGACATACACACGTCCGTCTGATGAAATAATAACACTCGACGATTCGGAACCTCCCTTCAGTTTGGGGTGTAAGGGTGTAGGTATTCAGTAATCTTCCAATGATTTATTGTGCTTCTGAACCCAAGAAATTCTAATTCTATTAATCACAACCTCCGTCAATTAGTGAGTGTTATTAATTGCTTTTGTCTTGGCCCGCAATCCTGGAATGTCATACAGAACTCGACCCCGGCTCCATCTAATCCTGGGCACATAAAGGTATTCTGTAATTTCGCAAATAATCTGAATACACACACTTTGGGTGAATCCAAAACGTGAGAGTTAATTATAAAAGCCTGGAATTCAAATTGTACGGATTTAGAGATAAAGATGTTAATTAAGATAAAATATTACGTTATATCTTACAGGAATTGGAATTTCTGGCTTTAACTGGATTTATAAGATGAGTTAAAATAATGCGCGGCATATTTCACTTTTATACGGGTAACACTATTTTTTAATGTCGTCGTAAATAGCGAGATTACGAACACGACAAATGGAGCCGCTTAAAAAAAACTAGGTTAGGTTTTATGTATATAGTGAAACTTAGATCAAAATGTATCGAAAAAACGGTTACCTCCTGCAGGTTATTTAACATTATGCTGTTATTTACGATAATGATAAGAATTTCATTATAACGTCTAAGTGTTTGCAATTTTCAACCCCCTGTGGTTAGAAACTACGGGTAAAGCATTAAAATTATTTCAGGGCAGAACTCTTAAAAAAAAGCGTTAGTTTACAATGTCGCTTTTTTGTTGGAATTTAAATAATTAAAAGTAATCCCGCACGTAAACAATACTCTGGTTAAACGAATCATTGTCTCTCTTACATTAATTTAAAAAAAAAAGATCTCCGAAAACTTTCTCAAAAATGAAACAAAAGGTGGATAAAGTAGTTTCATGCGTACGAAGGTACCGTTTTAATGAACTAAGTCCACGTAACGGCTATATCAACAAAAAACCTAATTAAAGGATCCCTCGCAATTTGCCCGAACTACTTTCCACTACACACTCGTCGTACACGGTTCCCGTTTAAGATGTCGTGCTCGAGTTAATAGCCGCGGTACAGCTCCCGCTACCCGGAGCACAGAACAATGCCGGGCGACGTGATAGATTGACTAAGTTCTGCTCCGTAATGTATGGGACACCTCACCATTCCCCAACAAAAGATCCCTTACCTCCTAGATTCCTGGTACCCTGGTAGCCGGCGTCAGAATTAGAGCCAGACTCTATATTCATGCTGCTGGGTAACTTGGTCAGTTAGAAATATTACGATATTAAATCAGTTGGCTAATGAAGTTATTAATCCAATATCTACCCAGTTTTGTCATACAAAATTTAATACGAAGAAATGGTATAGTATTACACAGTCGTTCAGAATTTTTTTTTATTTGTTTAACTAATTTGTTAAAAACTACTAGTTTACTCCTAATTATTTCTTTGGTATAAGAGATATGGCTTTTCTATTTTTGGATCTCGGGAAACAAGAAGAGTGTGTGGGAGATGCAAGGTTAGATCATGTTTCAAAGTACCAGGCTATTCAAATCTGGTAGGTATTTAAACATAGCTATGGGTGTTTCTAATGATTCAAAACCGAATGTTTTATTCGAAATGCTTATAATTCCCGACAGGAGAAAAGGTTTAAGAATCTTACTGAGGTAGTCAATGATTATCTTCATAATGATATTAGTTAAAACTAATCCTTTTAACTTCATTTAAAAAATTACAGCTTTGTAATAAAAAAAACTCTTAATGACCGTTAAACGGTGTTTCTGTTCCACATTGTGTAAAGACTGTACATTTTATTTTCTGCATTAATATTATCCTTACTAATAACATAAAGACATTTTTATGTTGGAGCATTCGTTAACTTCGAATGATTTGCACAAACGTTAACTCCTGTAGATTTGCACAAACGCATCCCCCATCATATTAGTATAATTGAACATTGAGTTTCTGCATTTTAAAAAAAAAAATTTATTAAAGATTACAATTTGAGATTTTACTCACTAAGTTAAAAAAAAAATAATAATTACTGTTATTTGTGTTATCAATTTTAGTGCTTTAATAATATCACGTGGTTAATTTATTTTCGTTAACATATAAAATAGGTTATTTCTGATACATTATTTTTTAATTTAATTTATTTGCATGGGTTTAATAAAAATTTCATGAGGGTAATGTTATTTAATAACAAAAATGGCTTGTTCGTGTTAAAATAAATACTAAATTCGAGAAATCAACGCTTAAATTGTGCAAAAATGTCAAATCTTTTCGGTGTCTCTGGGAAACTAATTTAATTATTATATTTTTTTAATAATTTTTAATTGTATGAACGGGAAAAAAGTGAAGTGAGTGTTTTCTTCCAAATTCGTTAATGTGCGTTTTAAAAAAAATTATTTTGCATTTTTTTAAATTTCTCTGCCTTTTGATTAAAATGTTTTGTAAGCTTTTTTTCTGTGTTTAAAGCTCAAAATATGGCAATATTTTAATAAAGTATTTCTCAAATACAAAAATTAAAAAAATAATTTTGTCTAGTTTCTATAATTATTTCTTTTTTTTTACGACATCTTTAATAATAATATAGCAGGGCATCTTCAATAGAAATAAAATAGGACATTGAAAGTACGTTGGAATTATTTTACGGTGTATACAACAGATAAACAAAGTAATGTTTTCACATGCACGGTCGTTTATCAATTGAATAAAATTTTCACGATTTTTTTTTTAGTTACAATGCTCAACGTGATATCACCACGTTGCAGATTCAATCAGGCATTTACTGAACTGTTTAACTGTTAAACTGATCGTGGACTTTTTTGCATTGTATAAGTTATATACTATATATACACATCTAATGCCAGATACAAACGCTGTTTACCGTTGTTATTACACCCAGGGCGAAAAATAAAACAAATTTCCATTGACACTACTTTCGTAATGTAGCCGAAATAGCGCAGACTTACTCAGTTTTCATTGGTGAAACCGTTTTTAAATTAATTTTCAGTTTTCGTTTTTGTTTTTGGGACGTTAGCCGTGTTGCGCTACCTCCTTCTTTAGCCAACGTTTCGGACATCGTTGCAGTGTCCAGCATCAGGGCAGATCCAGCATCTACCGGAACTGCCGGATCTGTAGGAGGTAGCGCAACACGGCGTAACACCCAAAAAACAAATAAAGGAAATGTTTTTGGCTGTGAAAATCTTAAAACGTATCTAATTTTCGGTTTATTAATCGAAAGTTATTAATAGCCTAGCGTCTGTACAATTGAAATCTAAGAACCCGACTTCGAATATCTCTGACGCCGCGCCTTATGCAAAACCATCTTCGTACTCGAAGTTTGTAAAAAATCTACTTTGTAATAGATCTGAATTCAAGTAAGTAAACAAAAGATGGCGCCACTTACGTTAACAGGGAACCAGCTATTTTTATAACCAGTGTGGAGAGTGGAGAGATGGATGGTATGATTTTTATTGTAACTGGCAGTTTGTGAATAATAAAACAACGTCGTGATTTCTACCAAACGTCCATATCTTTATCTTTACATAGTATAAAATGAAGTCGCTCTCGCTGTATATGCGCTTAGATCTTTTAAACTACGTAACGGATTTTCACGCGGTTTTCACCAATAGATAGAGTGCTTCATGAGGAAGGTTTTTAGGTATATAATTTGTCAAGGTTTTTTGTAAATTGTTTGAAATTCTTAATATATCTGGCCAAGCGGCAGCAGGCAGCGGGCAGCGTGCTGACAAACGGGCGGTGTGGATTTGATTTAACAGATGGCGTTGGTTATAAAGGTTTCGTTAGCCACAGTAACATGTGACCGGGTCTGCTATATTATATATGACGTTATTGCCTGTCATGGTAAAAATCTGCGGAGCGGGTTTTTAAAAATTATTTATTACTTTTAGCCTGCAGTTTCCCATTGCATTTATTTTAAAAGGCATTTTATGTCGACAGGAACCTAATAAAGAAATAAAGAAAAGAAAAACGTCAAGGAAAACATTGATTAGCTCAAACACAAAGCATAAGATGAGCTTCTTTGTATTGCAGAAGCTTCATTTAGCCGAGTGTGGTGGAATAATAATTAAAGCTTTTTACCGCTGCTTTGGTAGGAACCTTCCGTACCTACTGTGGTAGTCGTCTGACACTTGAAAAATTGCTTTTTTTGTTGCGGAAATGTGGAGTAATGGGTTGCACTTTACGTTTTCAATGGAAAATAATTTCTTTGAATAAATATTAAATGCTAAACCGTTCTTGGCATTTAAGAAAATATGTCTTTTAATAATTGTTTCGTACCTATAGCGTGCTTCCGCATGACATTTATTGTCACAATACCGGGTCTAGGTACCAACTTAAATGTTTATTACGGTTTCACAACTATGTAAGGAAATATGGGAAAGTGAAAAAGTTTCTAACACGTGAGTGCTTGTTTATTTCAAATGGATCATTGCCAAAATTTATGATTATGGTGATCAAATTTAAAGTATTGAAAGAATTTCTGAAACTTGTTACGATAACGCAAGGGATAAATCAGTCAACCGGATAGGGAAAGATGATCTTCGACACCATTTGCGGCAGAACAGTAAACTTGAATAAATAGTAAGCTACCAATCTTGGCTCCATACCCAGAGGTAGCGGGTTTGTACAATCCGAGTAAGCAATTTTTTTATGGATAATAATAATGATGTAAGTTATTTTGGTGTTAGGATTATTAATCTTCCAGAATTACACACGGACGAAATTATACATGGGGATTTAAACTTACATTAATCCTATTGGAATTAAACATGTCAAAAAATCGTGTGCACACGTGCGTGCTGTGTACATAGATGTAATTCTCTCCATGAGTAATTTAATTCATGTGTAATTTCCTCCGTTCATAATGTTGGCAGTTACATTGACATTTGGCATTGCTATGCGAAATTTACGTCAGTTCATCATGTAACCAGTTACTTCACGTATCTATGTATATTTGAATAAGAACAATAAAATGATATATTTGCTTCTCATTCCAGAGTAACACATACTCTCTTTATCGTCCCGATGAAAGAAAACCAATCAGAATCGAAACGTTTCGCTTTGCCTGAAATGATAGACAAGCGCTTTCAGAACAATTGACAATTTTCTCAAATCTTCTTCCCCTCTCCACTTCCATCAGCCTTATAAAATTTCCTTAATTGGCAATGTGATATAGCAACTGGTCCTGGAGAGTTCGAACTTTTATGCGGTAGTCACAACAAACATTTAAAAACATCCAGGCGTTAGAAAATCGATAATCTTTTTAAATTTTCCTATTCATTTTGAATGATATTTTATTAATTATTATTAATAAAGAGTCTAGATTGTGACGATTGTATGAATGATTGTTGTATAACTAAAGAACATGAGATAATCAGTCAAGGTAGAAATCTTCCACTATTATGTTTTTGTGAAAAAGGCAACAAACTTGTAATATACATATTATTCAATGTGTATTTCGTCGGAGGCTGAGAAAAGCAACTACATTTTGTCAGTGATTTTTTCTGTGTTTCATACAATCGGTGTTCTGCTTTGAACAAATGATACTTTTTTTTGTTAGCTTCACTTTCTTCGAGGGCCTACCGGGAAGCCGGCTTAGGGGCGCGGACACCGAGTCTCGCTTGCGACTGGACTGATGGCTCCGCTTATCTTCGACGGGACTGCCGGATGACTGTAGCTCAGCTGCTTTGGTTAAGTCAAACAATCTCATCATAATATGTATTTTTTTTTATTCTATTAACTTTTCTTCCTACATATTAACTTTTATTTAAGCTACATCAGGTGGCGGAGATGTGAGACGTGATACTGTGAAATAAATAACTAACAACATGTACGCACTCGCATACTGCCTGCTAACAATATATGCCCTGACATTGGGGGTCTAGAGTCATTTGAAATAAAAAGTAGCTTCTTTATAAATAAAAAATTAGAGTCCTGACGAGTACGGTGAACGAGGAAACCATCTGTTTCCTTAGAACGCCGTGGGTGGGCAACCTCCAATGTTAACTCCACTCAAAAGATTATGAAAATGAATTCCTTCGAGGCCTGTCATCTTTGGGGATGCTGTGAGGGGACCTTTCTAAGTAAAGGAAAGAGAGGAAGTTCCGGAAAGGAAAATGGCAGATGCAGTGGGTAGGAAGGAGTCCGTGAATCAATGTTTCTAGGAGTGAGCTATAAATCCATTCTTCCCACTGCGGTGCAAGGCGTTGGGTTCATTGGAGGGGACTCCACCACTTTCCCAACGGCGTTATAAGGAAACATGGTTTCCTCCTTCACCGCACACGTCAAGACTCTACTTTTTTGTCAAACGAAGCTACATTTGGATACGTTTTAAGATTTTCACGGCCAAAAGTGTTTTCATTATTGGTTTTTGGGGTGTTTTGCCGTGTAAATTTATTTTGTTTTTTTTGTTTTTTTTTTTTTACAAATCTACCGGATCTGCCCAGATGATGGACACTGCAATGCTGTCCGAAACGTTGGCTAAAGAAGGAGGAAGCGCAACACGGCATAACACCCCAAAAACAAATAACAAAAAAAGAAACTACATTTGTGTGAACGAGTCTAGACCCTACAATGTCCATGCATAACAAATTTATAATCTTATGCTAATTTACTTTTTTTTCCTTTCTATTGTGTATTTTCTACTTTTTCTACTTTCTACTTTTTCTACTTTCTACTTTTTATTATAATTTATAATAAATCCATATGTTTACACTAGACTTTATATTTCATACATAGTAAGTAACTATACTCCATTGGTCGCCATGAAACAGGCAGTCGCCTAGTATGGTGATTTAATATATCTACTTTATGCAATTGTCACAATTATTTAACAGGTATTATATAAATAAAATAAAAAATAAAAATACGGGGTTAGTAAGCAGTATACAATTACCTACATTAATATTATACAAAAGATATGGGCGTTGGGTTCAAATGGAGATGTCAACGGTCTGCCTCGATTGGACTCCCGCGATCCGGCCCGCCACGCAGCTGGTGAGCAGATGCGTCTCCACGTCCGCCACCATGGCTTGAACAAAACTCACTCCACGAACCTGGCCACCTGTGCTATATCACCAAACGCAGCGAACCACATAGGGTGACTTATGATAGAGATGTCGGATTTCTAATGAGTGGTTCCCAGGGCGTCGCGACGGTATCCATACAAGGAAGATATATAATCAACATCACCTGTTATAATATTTGAAAGGGTTTGAAAATAATCATTTGAATTTACGACGTCTCCAGCACGAGTGCCTTCTATCATAATATGTATTACGACTAAGGAAATTACAATTCTGACATTCTATGCCGAGAGACGTAAATAAAAGTTCTTCCGTATTGAATTTCATAGAGGTAATATGAGACCCTTTATTTGAAACGTGTTTATTGTCAACTTTTTCATTCCCAAAAAGCCCTACTTTCGCCGAACTGTTAACTTCGTTAGGAATGAATTCTTCTGTGTATGAAGTCTAGAAGGTGATAATTCTCAAAGGTTTTGAAAGAATAGTACTTTTGATGCTTATTAAAATTACTGGAAGATAAACTGTCAAAAAATTCATATTCTTTTATTAGGGGTATGTGTACCTGCTCCAGCCCAGGCACACCAAACCTCCGGCACAAGTAAAGAGTTTTAGCGGCCCAAAATTGAGTTTTCATCTTTTTTTGTTTTGGATTTTTGTATTCATCCAGAAAAAAGGAATAATCGTTCTCGTAAATTTATCACATTTAAATTATATTTTGTGATATTAGAACATTCTTGTTATTAGACCTCGGATTCTCAGTGGGGGTTTCGATTTATTGCTTGAAAAGTGCCAGGCGCATGACCGCACAAGGAACTTATTTTCGGCATCAAGACCAACCAGTATATTATCTCCGCACATTTCTCGGAAGATCAGATGCAACTGACCTGATTTGAATAAGTGGAGGGCAAGTGCAAAGGACATATATAGGCGTGTGCATAATCAGTTTAGGCCTAGTTCATAAAATAAAATAATTAATGAATTTAATGTTAACCAAAATTAAATAATTAATAAATTAACAACAAAAATATAAAAATATATAAAAAAATATATATTGAGTTTATACTACATTAGAATTTAAACTAATTGATAAATTTAAATAATTAAGCCTAACATTTCTTTTTAAATATTTCATTTTTTCTTCATTTTTCGTACTTTCAGGCATTTTGTCATAATACATCTTTAGTCCTCTATACATTAGGCAGTTCTGTGATTTTGATTTTTTTCATGTGTGGCAATTTAACTCTATTTTTATTTCTTGTTTCGTAATTATGTATTAAAAAACAATTTAACCTTAAAGTATTTTGGCATTTGTTTTTTATAACTTTATGCACAAAAATTAACGTATTAAATAGCAGTTTTTATTGGAATCCTATGTAGATCCTCTCTCATTTGATTAATCCTGACTGACAATTCGTAGTGGAATACCATTATGATGATTAATTAAAAAGATTTATAACCTATATCCACTATTTATTTGCAGTAGGTACCTGTTTCAGCGTGTCACGGCTATCTACATATTTCATTAAAATATTTTAACAAATTTTATACCCTACAGTGGAAAATAATCTCAAAATCACCCTGGTGAGATACAAAATATCAGAAAAAACGAGAGTGCTTTAGACCGCAGAAGTAAAACTTCTTTAGCTCCATTATATCGTCTCCAGATCGTCTCCGGATCCAATATAATGATGAACGAACGTCTCCGGATCCAATACAATGATGCGTGCAGAATCATATTTGGATTCAGAAGGTATAGCAGCGCTTCAACAATGTTCACAGAATTAGGACTCCATGGATTCGCCAGTCTGATGAGACACCAGGTCACTGGAGCCAGGATGCGGCTAATGGCCTCCGACAACACGTTGGTGACCGCAGCCTTCCAGCACCAAGCTCCTCTCCTGAGTGAGCGATGGGCCCGAGCGCACTTAAGATCACGCCCTGCATAATAATTGAATATTTACTTTTGTTATTATTAATTCTTATTACTTTTATTTTTATTTTCTATTTACGTTCTTATTTCTTTACTGTGTAAATATTCTTTGTAATTCAAGATCATTTACCAACGGAATCGCAATCCGAAGAACGTATGAAGCACTTGTTCGCAGTATCTTGGAATATAGCTCCATTATTTGGGCCCCTTCTGAGTAAAACCATATTCTCGAAATAGAAAAAGTACAAAAGAGATTCATGCGTTACCTATACATGATGGAATATATGTACTACCCTTTTCTGTATCCATCATTATTCTTAGCAGGAATGCTTGATCTTAATACATTAGAAGCCCGCCGAAAAATATTTTTAGGAAAACATTTTTTTAAGATAATCTCTGGAACTATACATAATCCACCTATTTTGAAAGAGATTAACTTATATGTCCCAGACAAGTATACTCGTGGAAGGTCCCATACCCTTTTTTATGCTCCAAAAGCGAGGACTTCTGCCTATCAGAACGCGCCAGTCAACAGAGCGACTGAACTGTTCAACGAGTCTGCATTGACCATCGACATTTTTAACGTAACCTACAGGCAGTTTAACAATTATCTTTTGACGTATGTCACAAAGTAGTGAAACTGACCTTTCTATGTGTTTTGCTATACTTTTTGTCTAATTTGTAATCTTCTCCATAATGTATTGGTGAATAACCGTTTTACGAAGAACATGGAAAATAAATAAAAATAAAAATAAATATAAATATGTATAACTATATGGGACGTGTGGGATTGCACTATCCTCCCCACATCCTGGAATAAAGATTATTATTATTATTATATGATAGGAAGAGAGAAAGAAAATGTGCGCGAGCACTGCTCTCTCTTGCTCCTGCAGTGTGATACAGACAATAGGCCTGCAGTGTGTCAGATATACGAAACGCAACTGGCTATGAGAGAAAGAGAGAAAGAAAATGTGTGCTCGCACCTCTCTCTCTTGCCCCTACAGTAATACACGAAACGTAACTCTCTCTCTCTCTCTTTCTATCTTCACTAACTTACATCTCCCTCTCAATTACCGTTCGCCTTACTTTTCGTAACGCTCTCGTCACGCATTCACCAGCTTACTCCCCAAGTCAAGCGTGCGTAAAGAAGTTTTACTTCAATAATAATGTTTCTTAAAATAGATTCAGCTATGTCTATGTCTAGTAACCGGATCTGAACAGCCATGTAATTCACACACTCTTCTTCCCCATCTTCTTACCCTCTCTACTTTCTTCAGTCTTGCAAAACATTGTTAAACTTTTCAAACTTAAGATCGCATAATTCCAGTGTTTTTAGGTAGTTAGACTAGTGTGCGGTTTCGTATGAAAAATGGATCAGAGAAGAGATTGTTCGAGGTACGGCCAAATTTACGAATTTATATCAGATATTAAAAGTGGAAAACTCTATTTTCATCACGAGAAATACGAAATCACCCTAAAGGTAATCAAATAAAAAAATTACAAGTGTGCAGTTCACATGCGGTAGAAGTGAAAAAAACTAAAAAAACTAAAAAAAACTTCAGAAAACTAAAGTAAATAAGAGTGGAGAGGCTACCTCACAAAGAGGAGATCGATTATTGTATCTCATTCTTTCGCAGGCTATAGATGTATGTATATGTATATTTTTAGTGTCGCTTTTTCGTTTCATCGAGTTTCAGATCACAACGGTGCTAAAGAAGATTTAACTTCAATAGTATTGATAGAAGACATAAGAGAGAAAGACGTCTCACCTCCAGGGATTGTAACTTACTTTTATTGCGTTGTTTCAAGATGCAGTTTGCAAGATGAAGATTGCCGTGATGATAGCCAACCTTCGATAGTACTTGCTGATAGGTAACTTTTTTTACATGAGCTTCACACAAGAGGCCCTGAGGAAAATAATTTCCCACAGGGCCTATGTCATCTTTGGGGATGCTGTGTGGAGGGATTTTTAAGGAAAGGAAGGAGAGAAGAGTTCTGGAACGGAAAAGGGTTTAAGTGGTGGGTAGGAATCTGGGGTTCAGTGTGTTCTGGTCATCCGCCTCCAAGACCTAGACAAACCTCACCCCATGAACCCGGGCACCCCTGCTAAATCACCAAACGTAGCGAACCATTTAGGTGACCTATGGCAGAAGTGTTGGTTATCCAATAAAGGATACCCGCCTCCCAAATTGGAAACTAGAAAAAAGAAAACATGTTTCTAATAATGTTTTATTTATTTATTTGGCTACTTTCATACTCAACGAAGGGAATATACGTTTAATATGGAATTAAAAAAATATATTTACCAAAATTTTCATTACGCGTTTCAAAATAGTTTTTTCACAAAGACGTTTATTTGCATAGATTTTACATCAATAAATGTGTAAATATGTATTTTATTCTTCGTACGCCCCACGTAACACTGAAGTTTTCCTTTATTCATTTGTAGAAACGATTATGTCAAGGCGCTTTCATTCGAAAGCTCACGGCTGATTAGGTAAGGTAATTTCTGCGTTTTAAGAGAGCATGTACAAAATCGTAGAAAAGAGTATGTATTGCATCCATAAAAATAGATTTATCAAAAAAAACTGTTTTCAATTATTATAAGCCATAATTATTAGCCTGAAATACTCATCTCCATTGAAAAAATCTCCCGAGAAAAGATACATGCCGCCGACGGACATGATATCCGGTCAACTGGTCTTTAACCACTGAGCTACATCGGCTAACTAACTAACTAATTAACCATCACGCCGTTTCCCTGCAGGGGTAGGCAGAGAGGACGGATCGCCAAACAACTCGGTCTTGGCACACACTCTTTGCCTCACTCACATTCATACATCGTCTCATACATTCTCTTCTATTATTCTGACTTTTGAAATGACCCGACTCAAGTATCTGATCAACTTGATCGTGCCATGTCTTCCTCGGGCGTCCCTGACTTCTTCTACCATTCACATTCGCGTCGTACATTCTTCTTCGGCATCGGCTTAATCACAATAATGTTGCAGCTCTTAAAGATGAGATAAACAATGTACAATGTCTGTTCTTTTGTCTTTTTTAATAATAATATATTGAAGGAAAATTATAAAAGCATGCTAAATATTTTCCATCCAATATTTTCTCACGTATAATAGATTTCCAATATAATATTCGGTATTACAAAATTGCGCTGAACCAGTTTATTTAAGAATCTATATTTAGTTTCCTCAGGATTTTCTATCTAATGACCTTTGATTTTATTAATAACTAGCTGGTCCCGGCATGCGTTGCTATGCCATTTAATAAAGAAACTGTTTCTCCCTGAGTGTCCTTTCCCATTCGTCCTGTTCCCCTTCCGCATCCCCTTCTTCTACTGCGTCCTCTTCCCCTCTCGCCTTCCCACTCCGTCACCTCCACCTTCCCTCTCCCCACTCCACTCCCCCTCCCCTTCCCCCGTCCCGCAAACTACCATCCCGAGTTCCCCTCCCCCCTCACACGTCCCCTTCCCCTCCGGCGTTCCCCTTCCACCTTCCCCGCCTTCCCTCTTCCCTTTCCGCTCCCTCGTCCCTCCGACCCTCCTCCCGCGTTCCATATATTCAATCCCAGTACATTCAGTTTTTAAACACCCAGGTGGCACACCTTCTACAATTTTTATTCAAATTTCCATTTTTCATGTATATTAAATTTGGTACCTAACGTAGGCACCTATTTAAAATATCAAGATTCTTGATTCGATTCAAACTATTAGGGGAGTACCTACTTTAAATAAATTTATCAACTTAAAGATTTTCAAAAATTGAATTGTTTTGCGAAATGTTGTTATCAAACACGCGAACTGTCAAACATACGATAGTCGTTAGGTTTTCTGAAATTATCCAATTTTCTGCGCAATTTCTTAATTTTTCTCTCCGTAAGAACCATCCTCGTACTTGAAGGAATATTCTAAAAAAAAATTCGCGAAATCGGTTCAGCTGCTCTCGAGATTTGCGCTCAGCAACACATTTAGCGATTCATTTTTATATATGTATAAGATGATAAAAATTTTAATTAAAAAAAATATTTTAAATACGTTGAGTATAATAACAAAATTTATATAAAAAAAAGTACACAGAAAGTTTTCTTTAAATGGTAGAATATCAAAGAAAAAAATGATGATCATAACAGATAAAAAATAAGTTTCTTTTAAATAACTTATTACGGCCTCCATGGTTAAAATCCTCGGCTACAATAGAGAACTCCAGTCTATTTAAAAAAAAAAATATTGAATAATGAACTTCTAACTAAAATAACTGCATTTTTTTTAAAAGTTAGTTTTAAAAGTTAAAATAATTGTCAAAGTTTTAATTTTTCAAGATACCCCGAAAACCACCGCATATTGTGTTGTGAATCGTGTGACGTCATCACTCCTGAAAAATTATTTTTATTTTCAACAGGTGTTGTCATTTTGTATGATAATTATACGCAAGAAAGATGATAATATTCGATAAGTTAAAACATTATTTAGCTGGAATTATTTATTCATTATATTATATTTATTATAAGCAATAATTATCAGCCTGAAACACTCATCCACATTGAAAAATCTTCCGAGAAAAGATACATGACGCCAACGGGACTTGAACCCGTGCCCTTCTGATTGCCGGTCAGCTGCTCTCTCTATTGAGCTATGGCGACTTATCTTATACCCGCCAAATGATTCAATATATACTAGTGTTTCATTCAACAATTACTGCTTATTATATTTTTTCCACCTGAAAACAACCAACTTTATTTTATTTATTATATTATTATATTTTTGAATATTATTACGGGAGAGTGGTATAAAAATTGTTTGAAATTATAATTTTTTAGCTTTTAAAATCAATATTATCACAAACGAAACATCACCCACAAAAGCGTAGGCAAACGATATCAGCTGTTCCATTGCGGCCATTTTGATTTGGCCGTGGAGTAGTAGGTAGCATTATGATATAGTATATTTATACAATTTTTTCGTACAGTCTAAAGTTTTTCAATATTTTAATAATAGAGATAAACTAATAGTGATACCTCTATTTTTGATACTGAATTATTTAGGCCTAAATAATGTTTCAATAAACACAACAACTAAATCTCTTTAAACATTATGTAAATAAATGAATAAATTAATACGATGGCTTGTGTCATTCCTACATTCCCGTACATTTCCCATACAGTGACTTTAAAAATACCACTAAACATTTCAATAATACCAACTTGTCATGGGTAAATTTAAATTGATTAATTTTTTTTTACATTAACTCTACAAGGAGGCCCTGATAAAAATAATTTCCTTCAGGGCCTATGTCATCAGATATGCTGTGTGGAGGGTATTTTTGAGGAGAGGAAGGAATGAAAATTGGTCTTGAAGAAACCCATGTTGTAGGAAGGAGGAAACACAAATTCCGGCAAATCGTTCTACAACCGAGTTATTGAACAGTAGAACGAGTCGAAAAAGCGACCCGTTCTCATGTGACAAATTTCAACCGTGTACATGTGTTGGGTACGCGTTTGGCGTGTTTCCCGACTATGCACCGGTGCCGAAGGGATCAATAACGCTAGTTCCTCGGAGCATCTTCAATTGAAATAACGGTAGAACAAGGATGGCATTCCCACCCGACGCCTGTGCTCTATCAAACAGACGGCCGTTCTGCACAGAGTCGAGGATATTTTTCGGGTATTTTGGAGCTCCAAACCAGAGGTGACTGCCAAATTCAACCGTCGGGCGCACTTGTGATTTGTACAGGGTTAGCAGTTGTGTAATATTAAAGCGTCTGCGGACCCTGTACAGTATGCCCAGTTTTTGAGAGGCTAACTTAACTCTGGCTTCGATGGAGTCCCCATATCTGAGCTGGTCACTTATAGTTACATCAAGCATATCAATGGAGGGTCTTTTCGGAAGATTGCGGAAGGAGACTAGATTTTCATTTCGATCCCTTTAAGACGTAATCAGATATGATTGGATCTTTGAAACTTTAAAAATGCATTATTTAGAAACAAGTATTACATATTTCACAATTTATTGATTAAAAATAATTATATCGTATTTGCGGTACGTTCCAGAATGGTAGATACTTCTAGTATGACTCTGGTGAAAAACACCATTCAGAATTGAAAAATTTGGTAAAATGTATTTGGTATCTTGATTTGAAAAGCCAGATAGGTACTTCGGCACCTTCTTCCTCCCTATCTCCATTCCTGCTTCCCTATGTTTAGCCTCATGTCATACCCCAATTCGGTATGATATGAGGCTAAATAATTAACCAATGCCATAGTCTCACTGGCTCCAGACGGTTGGGAGCAGTTATGACTCTTGTGCGGTATAAAAAAGTTTATTAAAGAAAGCTCAATCCCCTCACAACAGCTTTTCTCAGCCGTTACCACGTAGCATGAGAAAAGAATTTTCGATACAATAGATGTCTCATGTAAATATGTGTTGATAATGGGGGTATTTGGGGGTATTTGTTGGCGTTTGTTGGTGGTTGTTGGTAGTTAAAGGGGGTAGGACGACAAATAGGGCAGTTGGCGTCATCCTTGGCCCTTTGTCGCTACTACAATATGTTATTGATGGCCGTGGGTTTCCGTGGAATACGAAAACTTTATGTATTATGTACACAAGTGCTTCAAATGTAAGTGGTCTCAAGGGAAAATTTTCGTGGCTCAAAATCTTATATCGGACCATGAACATACTTTTAGCTTGTGAAACACATTTATATATGTACTTATAATTTAATTATATATGTATTTCAGAGAAATTCGATTGTTAGGTTGTCGTATCTAATATAAAACTCATTCTCGTACATATAAATCAAAATATGCTTGCTTGGGTATATATGAGTTGCCTATGCGTTGCTGAACCATTCATTTAATTGCGATGAAACTTTAGGGATTTGATGGACGCATGCCCGTGATTCTTTCTTTTTACAATAGTAAGCTCTGTGTAATGAAAGTGTGCGTCGCTAACCACCCGATTGCGATGAAACTTTGGGGATTTGATGTGTGCATGCCCGCGATGGTTTGTAGGTATATATAATAGTGAGCTCTGACATTATGAAATTTGTATAAAATAAATTGTAATAGTTGGGTCGCGAGCTGTTTGAAAACAGAATGTACCGGGACTGAATGTAAGGAATGCGTAAGGGGGAAGAGATCTCGGGAGAAGGGTTCTCTGACGGGGGAAGCGGGACAGGGGAGTGGGGAGAGAGAAAGCGGAGTGGGAACGCGTGAGGGGAAGGCGAAACGGGAGGGGAAGGGGAGGCGGAAGAGGAACGGGACGAATGGAAAAGGACCCGTAGGGAGTATCAATTTCTTTATTAAGTGGAAAATTATACTGCCCTGAAGCTGTGGTTGTAGCGAAACCCGGTCGGCAAAAAGTATATAAAATAAAAGTGGTGTTTACAAAGTTATTGTTTTATTTTAAATTATAATGTCATGTCACAAAGTATATACTTCATATGAACAAATATAATATATATACCTAAATGTAGGTATATTTTGCATATATTTTGTACGTGTGCAAATCCAAAGCCACGAAAGGATTGTGTCAAAATTATCTTTTGCATTTGATGTGAAAGGAAAAGTTATCAATAAATACATATATGAAACAATATTGCTTCGTTTGAACTTCTACATTTTTAAAAATATTAACGCAATCGATTTTGGAACAACCGTTCCTTCCTCAGGACAAAATGGATACCAATATACGTATTTGTTTTTCCGTTATATTTTTGAAACCGGTCGGCGTAAATAAAAAAGTAGTTCAAACAAAAGTAATATTCTTTCATTTATTTATAATAGATAACCACATATTTAAAAATATTTTTTTATTTATTTATTTAAATGAGAGTGTCTGTGCACTGAGGTGGGCGGGCGGGCATCCGATTTGATTTTTATACAAATCTACAGTTATATTTCGAGGTTGGTGAAATTTTTTGCACACTTGACTTTCAAGATAGGAGGAAGTTCTTGGTCCACAATACATTTCGAGAAACTTTGTTTAAAGCTTGGGTATTGCCGGGGATTTCAACGTATATTATGTAAAGATTAATAAAGGACGAAACAAAAAAAAATTTAACAAAATTTAAGTATAATTCTAGAAGAAGATGAAACAACACGACATTATTGACAGTTTCTAAAAACTTGACATTTTCAAAATTTAACGTTAATTTTGAGTTACATACATAATACAGATCAGGATAACGTTGGTTTTGATCGATCTTACAAAACGCTGCATCCCTTCATCCAAATCTGAATTCCTCATGCAAACGGCGTACGAATTTTCTTACGCATTTTGGTACACATAAGAAGTGAGTATTGTTGAAAGGGGATATTAGCGCAACCCATCCCAGGGCTGGGTAAATCTTCGCCCTAACGCGTGACATGGTTGTGTAATGTCACAATCACCCCAATCACCTTATCGCAGCCCTGTTGTATGTCTAGAGCTGCGGGGACTCGGGCTGAATTATAAGAGCGCTCTCAATCGTCAGTTTAGCGTCCCGCGTGAATAATGAAGGCGATAAAACAAATAATACCCTTTGGACACGGAGAGGCATGAAATCAGAGATGTTGTACATTTTGATAAATTTACGGGATAGGTTCTGCGAAGAGTTTAGAACGTGACGAATTATCGTGTTTTTAAAATCACCCATTACATATCTTTTCACGTTTAAAGGCGTTTTGGTCTTTATTTAGGTGGAAGAATAAAAATAATCACGATTATTAAACGTACCAATTTGACAGTCAAACCCATTTCGGGTTCCAATTTGGGAGGCGGGAATGGGTACCGCCGCCCCGGGAACCTTTATTGGATAACCAACACCTAGGTCACCCCAAGTGGTTCGCTACGTTTGGTGATTTAGCAGGGGTGCCCGGGTTCATGGGGCGAGTTTTGTCTAAGCCTTGGAGGCGGATGACCAGGACATACTGAACCCCAGATTCAGACCCACCCCTTAAACCCTTTTCATTCCTAGACTCTCCTTCCCTTCATTTCTTTAAAAAAAAACCTCCACACAGCATCCCCAAAGATGACATAGGCCCTAAAGGAAATTATTTTCCCCATGGCCTCCTGTGTGGAGCTCATGTAAAAAAAAAAAATGACTGATTTAATGAAAACTGTATTGCATAGATGCCATAGATGATGCAATATCACCTAATTTAAAAAAAAATGTAAAATCTGCTAATATGTAATAATATATTTTAATGCTAATATGTAATAATATATCAACGCTTCATTGTCTCATCCTAGTCATCATGAGAATGAATGAAACGTTTGAAATGTTTTGAAAATTAGAGACAGAAAAATTCGTGCAAATTTCATGGAGCCAGAGCTCACCGTTGTAGAGCTTGTTGTTTTTAATACAATCGGATGTGTTTTTATGGATAATTCTCAATATGTGTATATATTACAAACAGCCTGCCATAGGTCGCCCCAAGTGGTTCGCCACATTTGGTGACTTAGCAGGGGTGCCCGGATTCATGGGGTGAGATTTGTTGGGATCTTGGCGCGGATATGTCTGCCTATCAAATACGCGACAGCCCGGATTGGGAGAGACTGGTTGAAGGAGACCTTATCTAGACTCGACTCATCGCTTTGCACCGCTGTGGGAGGGATGGATTCATTCGTCCGTCATTCCTGAACCCACTGACCCCCAGATTCTTAACTGCCCCTTATACCTTTTTCCTTCCCAGAACTTTCTCTCCTTCCTTTCCCAAAAAGTACATTCACACAATTTTCCCAAAGATGACATAGATGTACAAAAAAAACGTTTGTTTTAGATGTACATAATTATCATGGGAAATCATTATTAAGACCCTCTTTTGGGGGATTATAAATTTTTGTCCTGACATTTTGATATTTTGACATTTATGGTTTGTGTAAATACGGACAGTTCAAATTTATCGATTCCCAATGCAAATAGAGCATACATAAGAACTTTATCATTTAATATAATGTATGAGAGATCATCAATTGTGGAAATTTCTTCTATTGCCGACGAAGCTCTTTACTTCGCCTAGCTCTTAGAAATACAATATAAATCGTCTTATCAGCTCCAAGCAATAGTGATAAGTCCACAGCCGCGCCTTCCCTGATGGATGAGAAGGGAGGTTTGTGGGTGGTGGCGGCGCGTGGCAGCGGAAAGGGGGAGAGAGATGGGGTAGGTCACCGTCGCTAGGGGTACTTAATCAATTTGAAAATGGAAAATAAAGGTAACAATAGTGATGTATGGAAACTGTTTATCGGTAGAGTTACCAGTTACCACGCCCAAGACGGCTTACTTTACGCAGTAATGAATGTGTTCTCCTTTGGTATATGAATTTACATACGGAAAATCATTTCGTTTTGTACAATCATTTGCAAGAGGATTTTTCGCACATTGTGTGAACGTGTTAACATTTTGTTTAAACATATCACAGAGGTGTAATCCGGTCAAAATAGATATTAAAGGTTAAAATAATTCGGATAAAGCTGAAATTTGGTACAAATGTTAAGAACACCATTATAAATGAAATTGATACCACATCTGCAAAAAAAATTGTTCAAGTCAAATTTCGCAAATATACATTTTTTGGACTTTTCAGCCAAACGGTAAGAAGAAGGATGAGAAGAAGAAATCGAAGCGGAAGAAGAAGAAGATGGAGATGAGATATTACACCTTAAGTTCCATTAGATAATTGTCGATCAAATGAATAGTTTTCCCCAAAACTCATATTGCACAGCGCTTTCATCAATTCCAATAGTATCAATATTAATTTAATAAAAAATAATTTAAATAAACAGTAGCACAATAGATCGTGCAATAGGCATACATGGGACACCATGTTAAGTTCACTACCTCATAGGTGGCGTGAAACGTGTGCGCATTATGGAGAACACAAGTTTTTGAATCGCTATACCTATCTCAGAAATGGTGAAAAAAGTGTAAGAACAATTTTTATAAATAATTGTATGATCTCCAATTTTTTTCTAAACTATTACCGTTTGGCTGAAAAATGCAAAAAATCCATGTTTTGCGAACTTTGACATTGAATATTTTTTTTTGTAAATTGGCGATAGATGGGGACTTTACATATTTAATTTATAATGATGTTCCCAACATCCGTATCAATTTTCAGCTTTATTCAAATTATTGTAAGCTTACCCCTATTTTTTGAGCTTACTTGAACAGACTAGTTACGTAAGACATGTAAAATAACGTGTGTACGGTGCTTGCGGACCAGATACTTTAGTTGGGGAGACAGTTGCGTTGCGACAGTTGCGGGAATAATTATCCGTTACGGTGTACGGAGGTGCGCACACGAAAGACTTTTTAGTTCGGAGATTTTTTTTTAAAATTAGTATGAAATTGGAATAGTTTTCCAACTGTCTCCGCTACTTAAGTCTCACTTCTGCGAGCGCCCTTAGTTGCCTGATATTTAAGTTTAAGTTTCAAAATTCGTTCAGAGGAAATGCTTATTGCTTCGTGAACTATATACCTCTGAGCGAATCTACTTCTGAGATTACGTTTTTAATATTTTGATTAATATATATATATTTTTTTTAAAGTTTCTTTATTTTTAAGTTTGAATTGTTCGTTACATGAATTGGGGATTTTTCGACCACCATACTAGGCACATGCCTGTGTTGTGGTGGTCGATTTTCATATACAGTATATTAAAAGATGCAATATAAAAAAATGTGCAAGAATGTAAAAAATAAAATAAAAATATATAAATATACATATTATATAAAATAATATTAAAGAAATTTAAAAAAAACAAATGAATATAAAATATAAGAGTATGGAAACAATAAATTACTATAGAGTATAAAAGAGTATGAAATAATATAGTAGAATATAAAAATAATATGAAAAGTATAGAACATTGAAGGCAATACATGAAAGAATATAAAAATGATATAATTATAAAATATATAAAGTCGAAGTAAGTGCTTTATAGAGAATGTAAATAAGAAATGATAACGATTATAATGAAGATCTTTGTGTACGTGGTTATATTGGTAGGTACATTATTTCAAACCAATTTTTGTACAAATAAATTTTGGAATAAATTTATGTTTCGAGTCCGGCGAATTTTTTTCTTTTTTTTTTTATTTGATTCACCTGATTTATACATGTGTGTTATATATTTGACTAATGTGGGCCTCACTGGGTGCTTTACCCGTGCTGAGGACCTCATTTTACAGTTTGATATGATTTTTTTATTTTACTTAAGATACATATAAAATAAAAACTAAAGAAAAAAGAGACTCAACAATAACATATGAGAATTGAAAGAAAGAAAATAGAGCAAAACAAAATAGAGTACAAAAACACTAAAATAAAACAATAGAATAAAACTATATAAATAGGATAGATACATATAAACCGATAGTGAAATTAAAAGGTTTTATATATTAGTGAGTATTGCAATGGTGTTTATGTCTATGTGTTATTACACTGGTCACTAGAGTAAATTATTATTGTTACAGTGATTTTCTGGTGGCACCGGGCTCTGAGTAGATAAAAATGTAGATATAGGCACTAGTACACAGTGGTGCCAAACAGTTTTAAAGAATTTGTTTTTAAAAGTATTTAAACTTTTGGCTATTTATATTATTTATTTATTTATTTATTTATTTTACTTATTTACGGACTTACGTCCAATTTAAAACAAAGTATCACGAAGTATAGAAATGAACAATGTAAGGATTCGGATGGTACATGAAAGCAAAGACAAACAGTGAAAATAGAAGAAAAATAAGTGTCAAGTCACGTCAAGACCTTGCAAAAATTAGGGTGAATATTACATATCTTCATTTGTTTAAAGAGCGACAGAAATCATTTAAGCTAATACCAAAAAAATCAAGGTCTTGACGTGAGTTGACCAGTCTACACATTCTGGACAGTGGTGAGTTATAACCATAGTTAGTCGAGTGCTGATTGAGGAAAAGCAGGTCTTTATTTCTGAGTCTACGAGAAGGTATATTAAATGTGATAAGTTGTAGTAATGTAGGCGAGTCGATTAAACAGTTAATAATTTTGAAGAAACAAATGAGATCAGATTTTATCCGACGGTCTTCTAAAGGAGAAAGGTTTAGAGTTTGTTCAATTTCAGCATACGAGTAATTGCCTCGCTCTAATCCTAGCCTCCAAGCAATTCCCTTTAGGAACCGATGTTGAACGGATTCAATATGACGAATATGGACAGCATAAAAAGGAGACCATATAATACAAGCATATTCAAGATGGGGGTGAACCAAGGAGCAGTAAAGAGTTCTTAGGGTATTTATGTTTTTGAAGTCAGAAGTGGTTCTAGTGATAAAACCAAGTAGTTTGAGAGATTTATTAACAATCGTATTTATATGTTCCCGGAAAGAAAGCTTGCTATCAAGAAAGACACCAAGATCTTTAATAGACTGAACAGTTGTTAGGCAATTATTATTTAATTTGTATTCGAAAACAATCGGATTTTTAGATCTGTAGAAGGACATAATTTTGCACTTACCGACATTTAGTTTCAAGCAATTAATTTTACACCAGTCATTGAAAGAGTCAATATCTGATTGGAAAAGAAGGCAGTCATGGTAGTTTTTGATTATTTTTAGGATCTTATCGTCATCAGAAAAAAGCCAAAAGCGTGTGTGAGAGAAAATACGAATAATGTCATTTATAAACAAGTTGAAGAGAAGCGGGGCTAAATGTGCTCTTTGCGGTACGCCGGATGTTACTTCAATAATAATAGACTCAATGTTATTTATTTTAACTCTTTGTTTTCTATTGCTTAAATAAGAATTAAAGAAAGATAGCAATGGGTTTCGTATACCTATAGCATATAGCTTGGCCATGAGGATAGCGTGTTTTACTTTGTCAAAAGCTTTAGAAAAGTCAGTATATAGAACATCTACTTGTGATTTATCTTCTAGGCCATTGACTACGGTGTTGGTGAAGGAGAGTAAGTTTGTAGTGGTAGATTTAGCAGATCTAAAGCCATACTGTTCCTCAATCAGCACATTTTTGAAAATAGGTGTTATTTTTTTTTGTGATTATAGATTCAAAGATTTTAGGAATATGAGATAACATCGATATAGGTCTATAGTTTTCTACGTTCGACCTTTTACCCGATTTAAAAATAGGTCGTATATAGGAAACCTTCCAGGAATCCGGAAAAGTGGCAGATGATAATGATAAGTTATATAATAAAAAAATTGGCTTAGATACAACAGATTTACATTCTTTCAATAATATTTCAGGTATACCATCAGGACCAGTGCTTGTTTTGCTGGGAAGATTTTTTAAGTAATTGAAAACATCTACAAGTGTGATTTCGCAATTATTAAGATCAATAGTATTAGCATATTTAAGTGGAGGGATGGTGCATATGTTATCAGTATAGACAGAGGAGAAATGTTCAGCAAAAAGGTTGGCAATATCGAAATCGTTGGTGGCGTGAGTATCATTAAAAAATAAACTTGAAGGGAGATCGTTATCAATACGTTTTTGTTTAATAAATTTCCAAAATTGTTTAGGGTTAAGATTTAATTTTGTCTCAGTGAGTTCAATATAAGATTTGTAACACAAGTTAGATTCAATTTTGGATAATTCTCTTAACTAAGAAAATTTTTGATAAAGCGCTAAGTTGTTCGTTAATTTGAATAACTTGTGTGTTTTCTTTTTTTCCATAATCAAATGCTTTAGTTTCATATTGAACCAAATAGGAAATTTAGGCTGGGAAAAAGTTCCCCTTGGAACGAACAAATCTATAGCATGAGTTATACATTCGTTGAATTTAAATATAGCATCGTTAATATTGTTGTTTGATAACATACCTGCCCAGTCATATTGGGCAAGGTACCTATTCATGCCAGTATAATCACCTTTGTTAAATTTGTAGTGGAATGTAACTGCTGATTTCAGAGTGTCACTTTTGAAAGGATTAGTGAAGTTAATATTGAGTGGTGGATGATATTTATCTATTGGTAATATTGAGTCAGTAGCTTCACATACACAAACGCTAGGCACATTGGTAAATATTAGATCAAGACAGTAACCTCCACAGTTATTGATCGAGTTTAATTGGTACATATTCAGGAAGGCAAAGAAATTTACTATTATGGAAGCATGAAGGGAAACATTATTAGGAGTTTTCACACCATGACTATCATTAAGCCACACTATTTTAGGAAGATTATAATCACCTCAAATAAGTAAGGAATCGGCCTTTATGGAAACACGCTCAACTGCTTCAGTATGTGACTTATAGATTTCTATTGAAGAGGAGGGGGGAATGTATACACAACCAATGACAAGTTTCTTGGAACCAAGTAGAACACAAATAAATAATTGTTCAGATACATTATTAGACGATTCAAGAATGTGGCAAGAGTATTTTTTTAATACATATCATTACCCCACCTCCTCTACACTTGTTAGAAGAGGAAGAGCGGTCACAGCGAAAAATAATGTAGTCAGGGAGTCCAAGTTCTGTTGAAGCAATATTGTCTGATAACCATGTTTCAGTAAAACATAAAAAATCATAAGGGCATAAATTTATGGAGCATCTAAAGGAGTTTAGTTTTGTATTGAGACCACAAATATTTTGAATATAGGTGGAAAATTTAGTATTAATAAGGTGTCGATTCTGATTCAGCCTAAAAAATTGACTCGAGATAATTCGCGTCTCTCAGCGGCTTGGCGGGCAGGACAGTCAGGGGAGCCAGTGTTGTGTGTGGACGGTTTTCTGAAGAACTTGCAGGTAGCACATGCTGGTGGCTTTTCAGGAGTCGGGCAGGCATCTCGATTGTGTCCAGGTTTTCCACAGTGAGAACATGTAGGCATGTCTGCGTTACATTTCGACGCCGTATGGCCGTAAAGTTGACAGTGTCCACATTTTAGACTGTCGATCCAATCCCTTACGGTGTGTATTTGCCAGTCCATAGCCAGTTTAGAGAAGCGAATGAGGGAGTGACGAACAGAAGGAGGAACTCTGAAGACATGAGTGCACGATCCGGTACGAGGTCCTACTTTGTGAGAGAACTGCAATTTATCTTTCAATTCAATTCATATAGTGATTTATTAGCGGTAACCAAAAAAATTATTAGCGGTATATAAACCGATATCAATTTTATTTACAAAAAATTAATAAAAACTTTAAAAAAAAAACGCAATTTCGCTTAACTAAAGCGCTGGTGTAATAAAAACAAAAGAATACTTAGAGTGGAAAGGGTTAAGCAATGATTTTCTTCTCCTACATTTTATAAAAAAAGTTGAAAGCTTTATTATATTTTCACAATGAAAATAAAATAAAGTGATGCTATCTTCCAGATAAATGAAGTAATAATGACATATTATATTTTACAAATATCAATAATTTGCAGATGAAGTTTCCACAATGGCAAAACACATTTTCACAGAAAAAATAAGTATGTATGCACGAGAAGAGGACAATAAGTGAAATTATAATTAAGAAATATTTTTCCTTAACAAGTGGAAAAAAAAAAAATTTGTGTGCTAGTACTTAGGAGTATTTTTTATGATTCGAATATATCATTTTATCGAGTCAAATGCAGTTTAGCTGCTAGCATATTGCAAAAACGGTTAAGGCAAAAGTTGACCTTCATAAAAGGATTAAATATCTATCCCTGTTCTAGCAGAAAATATTAGAAAACGATAATGTAATGCTAAGGCAAAATTAATTTTGAATTACGGATCGACACGTGACCTTTGTTTCCCACCAAGCTTATATTTAAATAAATCAAAGTTTGGCAATGACATAATTCTCTTTAAATAAATTTTCTAAAGATATTCTTTAAAAAACTGTCGACCCTTTACGGATATCCATATTTGGACACTAGTTGCAAAGTGAGTAAGTGAACTAGATTTTTTGATGTTGTTATTTAGTTCGTTGTATATTTTAGGTGCGATGTATGAGTATTGCCTTTGTGAAAAAGTTGTTTTTGTTGTAGGGATTGTGCATTTTGCATGAGTTGAGTAACGAGTATGTATATCTTTTTGAGTGGATTTTATCAAACCATTTTTCCAGATATGGATGAGAACTATCTTAATGTACAATTGGCGAATGTCTAAGACAGCTAGTTTTTTGAAAAGTGGCTCTGATGGATGAGAAGGGGAACATTTGAAGATGATCCTTAACAAAAGTTTTTGAATGGTTACTAGAGGGTAGAGCAATCTTCCGAACAGGCCCTCCATTGATTTGATTGGTGTAACCCTAAGTGACCAGCTCAGGTATGGGGGCTCCATCGAAGCCAGAGTAAAGTTAGCCTCCCAAAAACTGGGCGTACTGTACAGGGCCCGCAGATACTTTAAAAGTGCACAACTGCTAACCCTGTACAAATCGCAAGTGCGCCCCACGGTTGAATTTTGCAGCCACCTCTGGTCTGGAGCTCCAAAATACCTGAAAAATACCCTCGACTCTGTGCAGAAACGGGCGGTCCGTTTGATAGATTCTCCCATCTTAACAGACGGATTGCAATCTTTAGAGCACAGGCGTCGGGTGGGAATGCTATCCTTGTTCTACCGGTATTACAATGGAAGATGCTCCGTGGAACTAGCATCATTGATCCCTTCGGCACCGGTGCATGGTCGGGAAACACGCCAAACGCGTGCCCAACATTTGTACACAGTTGACATTAGTCACATGAGAACGGGTCGTTTCTTCGACTCGTTCTTATGTTCAACAGCTCGGCTGTGGAATGATTTGCCGGCCTCTGTGTTTCCTCCTTCCTACAACATGGGTCTCTTCAAGACCAATGTTCATTCCTTCCTCTCCTCAAAAATACCCTCCACACAGCATTTCCTCAGGGCCTCCTGTGTGGAGTTAATGTAAAAAAAAAAAAAAAAAGAGAATGGATGCTGCACAACCTCCCCATCCTATAATGCCGTATGTTGCTATAGATTGAAACAGAGCAAAATAAACACTTCTGAGTGTTTTTATGTCAAGGATTGATCGAATAGAATAAAAAATATAGCATAACTTACGGAGTCTCTTTGTTATTTATAGTTATTATTTTATAGTTATGTATAAGAAAGGAAGAGCGGTGAGGGGGGGGGGGGGGGGGTTATCAGCTTTCAACTAGGGGAAAATAGCATCAATAGAAATGCCTTAGCAGGGGTGTCCGGGTTCACGGAGTGCGGTTTGTCAGGGTCTTGGCGGCGGATGTGTCTGCCCACCAGCTACGTGGCCATTACCTACAGACGGAGGGTAATGAAAACAAAAATCAATGAATTTTTAGAGCAAAAAATAATTATGTAAGTAAAAAAAGGTTATAGTTAGAGCTACATTCAAAAATATATAAAAAAGGATATTTCAAAAACTAGTCAAAGTTTTATGTTTTGAAATTTTGGCAAACAACTACTTGTTTAACTAGTACCTACCTACATCATTAGAAGCACTGCTGAACCAGCCGCATTCTAGGAGAAATCCGTAGTGAACCTTTCTTCAATATAATGGAATCATTGAAAAAATAACAAAATATGAAATATTGTAAAAAAATCTATTGATGAATAAACGTTTTATTATTATCATAGTTGTGAATCATGGAAACTTGGAGCAGGTGGATGAGTTTGTGTATCTGGGTAGTATGTTTACGAGTGATGGAAAAGCTGTTAGAGAAATTGAAAGAAGCGTAAATGCAGGTAACTCCATTAATGGAGGACTGAATGCAGTTGGCGCTAATAAAAAAACTGACAAAAGAAGCAAAGCTAGCAGTCCACAATGGAGTCAGTCCACTACGCAGATGTATGGCAGTGAGGCATGGTACTAGCAGAAGAAGGATGAAAGCAAACTTAATGCGATTGAAATGAGATCCCTGAGGCGTATGTGTGGTAAAACCATGTATGATCGTATGAGAAATGTGGAGATTCGCAAAGAATGCAAGGCTGATGTAAGCGTAATGAGTAAGATTAAGAAAGTGACCCTCAGATGGTTTGGGCACGTAGAGTGAATGAATGAAAAAAGTAGTGTAAGAAGAATATATGACGCAAAAGTGAATGGTAGAAGAAGTCGGGGACGCCCGATGAAGACATGGCACGGTCAAGTGAATCAGATGCTTAAGACGGGCCATGTCAAGAGTCAGAATAATATAAGAGTATGTTTGTGAATGTGAATGAGGCAAAGAGTGTGTGCTAAGACCGAGTTGTTTGTTCATGTTCTCTGCCTACCCCTGCAGCGAAACGGCGTGATGGTTAGTTAGTTAGTTAGTATTATTAGAAATCACAAATTATTGCATGTACACTAGAACCATGACAAGCTGCATGGATCCAAGTATGGCAGTTTAATTAATTTTCGGACTTCAAAAGAATGTCTTAATGGAACTTTAAATTGCCTGGTAGTCTGCCGAATTATAATTATCTGACGTCCACAAACCCTTGGTAGTTGTACGGATTAATTACGGGTGTTTAATTGAAAAATCTGCACTCAAAATTACAATATCGCTTGCCGTAGACTTGAAGTATGATACCACTCTTAATAAGTGCCGATCGACGTCCTTCATTGATCAATCGATCAACAGCCTCCATAGTCGACGGGTGAGGCTCTTGATAAGAAATCCTGAGGTCGTGGGTTTAAATACCGGCGTGCGCAAGCAAATATAATATAATTTTTGTTATTTTATAATTGACCCTGTTTTTATATTAATACTACACGGGAGGCCCTAAAAGTACCGAATTTGGGTAATTTATGAGGTTGATGGTAGTGAAAAGGGGAAGGAGATGGGGTATTTAAATAATATCTATTCGAAATATCTGGCTGTTTAGAGTCACACAAACACTGCTAAAGAAAGCCTTTTCAAGCAACGTTTCAATTCTGAATGGTGGTTCTACACCACGGCGACACTGAGAGTATATTGCACTCTGGAACATGCCGCAAACATACTAAATTCCTATATTTTGTGTAGGTCTTGGCTTCGGATGCGTCTGTCTATCCACAGCGTTGCGGGCCAGAACGAGAGAGAATGGTCGCCTTCTAGTTGGAGAGACGGATTCATCCGTATACACACTATCCCCCAGATTTGTGTATACGGATAAAAAACAAATCTTTCTCACAAATTTTTCCTTCCCATGATCCCATAAGACTGACGGCCGGCGTAGTCCAGCGGTAAGCCTCTTGACTCGCACACCGAAGGTCGCGGGATCGAATCCCGGCGTGGCAAATAAATTTTATTTGATCAATTTGTGTTATCAGCGCCCTTGAGGTGATTTTTCACAAAAACGGCGCTATATAAATCATCCAAATATTATTATTATTATTATTATTCGCAGTTTATTCATTTAAAATAATATATAGTGTATTTGCGGCACGTTCCAGAGTGAAAGATACTCTCAGTATCGCCCTGGTGTAAGACCACCATTCAGAATTGAAACGCTGCTTGAAATGGCATTAGATGTGTTTAGTGACCAGATCTAAATAGCGAGGTACTTCCCCACCTTCCTCTTCCCTATCTCCTTTCCCTCCCTACTACCTTCAGCCTCATAACATACCCCAATTGGGGATGACATAGTCTCACTGGCTTCAGACGGGAGCAGTTGGGACTCTTGTGCAGTATTCATATTTAAAAAAAAATCCTTTCCTAAATAGATCCTACACACAGCACCCCCAAAGATGACATAGGCCCCAAGGGAAATTATTTTCTTCGCGGCCTCCTACGTGAAGCTAATGTAGAAAAAACAAAACTTAAATATGCTTTTTATTATACACGTGCCTGACCGTTGCTTGCCATTGCTATCATCGAATTACCATTTGATCAAGATAGATAATGGGTTATTCAATATTGTTTTAGGTGGTTAGGAAAATACCGCTTCATTCTATCAAGTTATTTGAGTGTTGTAATAATCGATCTCTTCCTGATGTAAGGGTACATGTTTGGGAAGTTGGGGCAGATGGCGAAGGTAGTGGCACTATGCGTGTGTAATGAGGTAAACCCGGAGCTGTGCAAATATTGTTCCCCAGATAACAAACGCACCGCAGAATAAACCTGGAATAGTTTTCCGATATCCGACAACACGGGCAGACTAACAGCCAACCCGAAATACAACTAACTCGGGTGACGACGCACCCCGCTTTCCCCTAAAGGGTGAATTTTGATATTTGAGTTACATTTATCATTTAAACTAGAGTGTCATCAAGTAATATTAATTATTAAGATTTTTTTAAAATTATTTCATCACAGTGATAGTGTGTTTGTGTGCTGAAATACACAATATGGCTTGATTATAAGATGTGTAGCTAATATTAATTTGAAATTAGAACATGACAATCGAAAGAAAATAGTATTTTGTTAGGGCAACAAATGGCGATTTTATAACTCAAATGCGTAATGAATGTCACAGAACACATATCTAAATTTGGACGTTAGTATGGAGGGCCACTTAAATAAAAAATTACCTTCATGTACATATTACAGGGTATAACAGCACATACCAGAAGGATTTTAACCAGCTATTCCTGAGCTTATTTGAAGAAAAAATATATATACTTGTCATTTTTATAGAGTTGTCGGGTATAGCCTAGCGCGTCACGCAATAAGCGCTCCGTCTCTTTCCAGCAGCACGGTAACAAAACAGCGCGCATATCACGCGATCCCATCGCGACGTGTTGGAGGTGATCAGTGGCGAGATGTGATTGAATTTTTCTTGTTGGTAAATACATTTTATAAATAATAGAAAAAAAATCATCAGATAGAAAAATGACATTTATTTTTTGTAGGTAGGTACTCCAAATACGTTCAAGAATCGCTGCTTAAAATCCATCAGGTACGTGCTGTTACAACCTGTATATAAATTAACATTTTATAACATTAGCTCCACACTTTTGAGGATGCTGTGTTGAGGGAGTGGGAGGAATGGGAGGTGAGGAACTTCTGGGAAGGAAAAATATGAGGAGTAGGTAGGAATATAGGGATAAGTGTGTCCAGGAGTGGCAAACGTATGAAGCCATCCCTCCCACTACGGTAAAAGGTGATTTTTTTTACATGAAAACCGCACAAGAGTCCCAACTGCTCCCGTCTGCAGCCAGTGGGACTATGGCATCCCCAATTGGGGTATGTTGTGAGGCTGAAGGTAGTGGGGAGGGGAAGGAGATAGGGAAGAGGAAGGTGGGGAAGTACCTGGCTATTCAGATCTGGTCACCAAACACGGTAGAAGCCATTTCAAGCAACGTTTCAATTCTGAATGGTGGTCTTACACCAGGGCGATACTGATAGTATCTTCCACTCTGGAACGTGCCGCAAATATATATTATTTTTAAATGAATAAATTGTGAAATACACAAATTAATCAAATAAAATTTATTTGCCACGCCGGGATTCGATCCCGCGACCTTCGGAATGCTAGTCAAGCGCCTTACCGCTGCACTACGCCGGCCGTCGATGGGTCGAGTTAGTCCTGATGAAGAGCTCTAAAGGTCTCCTTTAATCAATCTCTTCCTAAAAGGCCCATCAATCAGTCGGTGAGCAGACGCATCTACCATCTCAATGCCTAATTAAACCTCACATCATGAATCCGGGCTAAGTCACCAAACATAGTAAAACACATGGGGTGTTGGTTATCCGATAAATGATTCCCGGTATTATGATGCGATTCAGACTACAGTGTGGAATTCCAATGAAGGTGTTTCAATTAGTTTTAAATTAATAAGAATACCCACGATCTACTTTGTATTCTGCTTTTGGAGATTGTCAATTGCGGAGTTTTCATTTATTCATTTAATAATCTGCTCCCAGGTTTTGCGGAAACCTCTTTGACCTAAAGCTTTGAAGTATCACATGAATCAAAGTACATACTTGCGAGTATATAACTAAGCGAAAAACCGCATTATAACCGTTAAGCGCTGTACCGCTTGTCCTCGTCCAATGAATCCCTTTCGTAGGACTTATAAAATATGATATGTTCTGTACAAGTTCTAAAATATAATCAGCTTTGTAATCACCTCCAAAGCAAAATTTGTTTTCCTAGAATGTTTCCTAAGACAGACTTTCAAGCACTCAGGGGTTTTTCAAGCATAGGGCGTATAAATAGCCTAAAACTAAGTGGGAAATCTACCCTAAAAAAATAATGAAATCAATTTACTTCGCAACCAAATTTTTACAAAATTGTGAAACTCAAATTACTAAAATGCTTAAAAAATGACAACCGGTGACGACTGTCTCAGGAATAATGGCTCTTCAAATTTTCCAAAGAAGCACCTCACACAATTAAATTATATTTATTGATAAACCAATTAGGTCCCAAGTCAACTCGACGGAAGCAATATTCACAATGAAGAACCGTAGTAATCGTAACCATAATCGACTCCAGTCAGATATTGATAGAATTATTGACTGGAGTAAAAGAAATCGGATTGAGTTGAATATATCCAAATGTTTAGTTTTGTCATTCACTAGGGCGTGTCATACCTGGTAATACCGGTATACGATGGACGCCCGAAGTCTAAAACGTGTCTCCACCATGTAGGATCTTGGAATCATGTTTGATAGTAGGCTGATATTTCATACTCATATTCAGATGGCTTGTAGCACTTCATTGAGAATGCTGGGTTTTGTTCTGCGTACCTCAGGAACTTTAGAGACACCCATGTTCTCATAATTTTATTCAATTCCTTAGTAAGGAGTACACCTAAAAGTGGGTCGGTAATTTGGAGTCCACACCAAGTAAAATATTCCCTCATGTTGGAGAGAGTTAAAACCCGTTTAATCACAGGAGACCAGATTTGTCCCAACGCACATAGGTCTCACATAAGACGCCGTAACTCCCTTACTATCATAGTTAGAAATATGTTCTAATCGGTGTTAGAAAGGAAAAATATCATGCTTTATATTCCAATCTAAAAAATAGCCACCAAAAAAATAAAATGTACACTTTTATGTACATAAAGTTTTGAATCGCAAATTGAAAAAAGAATTTGAAACTTCGGGAATTTTTTAAAAAAAATTTTCATAGAGCGACAAAAAATTGAAGTTACAATAATGTGTTTGTTATACATTTTTTGTCTAATAAAATGTGCATCTGTTTTTATTATTTTTTATAATCAGTAACTTTCTTTAGTTAGAAAAAACATAAGGTGACCCATTTTGAAAACTTTTTTATGTTTGTATGCAAAAATTTTATAATTTAAAAAAAATATATATTTTTCGAATTCTATAATTTGAAAGCGTATTCATCACCATTCTAAAACAGTTTTTGGTTTTTGAATGTGTTCAGAAATATTCCAAATATTTGCATTTTATTGTAAAGCAAAAATATTTTGACCATCCGAAAAAAAAAGCCAAATTTTTGAAGGGTTAAGAAGAAATTTCTGAGATTTCTGTACATGAAGGAGTACGCCTATTACCCGTGGCTCTATCCTACCGACTTTATTTTGGGTCTGCTTGGAATCGTCTACGGGTCAGAAGGGATGTACATATTGCTAGGCATTTCTTCAGATTGATTCGCGGAAAGGTTTGAAAACTCAGCTATCACGGAGAGCATTCATTTCTATGTACCCGATGGATATCTTCGCCACCGACAACATACATAGACTGTTCTATCTTCCGGCCTGCATGATTAATTGGCCAATGGTCATGCCAGTCGGGAGAGCAATCTTGCTGTTAAACAGAATTAATTCGGATATCGACATATTTAGCATTAGTGAAGCTACCTTTAAAAGGCAAGCTCTATTAATGCTTGTATAGTTAGTGTTCAATGTAATAAAAATGTACAAATGTACGAATGTATTTTAAAAACGCATCGAACGCAACGAATTGAAATGTAAAATTTTGTAAGGTTTTTGAAATAATAAAATTGAGTCGAATTGAATTACACCATGGTTACCATTTAATGTATGGTGCAATAATTTTGGTGTAACTTAAATGTACACAGGCAAGAAAATCATCTTGAAGATATAAAATAATATGTTTTTTATTAACTATCTCAAGACAAAAAACTAAGGCAGTATATTATTATGGTGCATAACTAAGGGGAGTTAAGGGTTCATATCGTCGGTTAAGAACTAACAATTTTGCCAAATTGAATGTAATACATAGGTAAGTGTTCTTGACCACGCCCTTTATCATTAAAATTCTTTTCTTTTGCCTATTTCTTTTAAAGTGGTTTGAAGATTGGACAATGATTTCACAAAAAAAAAATGTTTTTTTTTTTATTTCGTAGGATTCGAACCTCCGTTCGCTTGATGTCTGTCTCTCTGGCCGCTGAGACTTGTCAGGCGTCTTGCCCAGTGCGCTATGGAAGGCACGCGCCGAGGTGCGTATTTACCGTATTTTATTAGAACCGAGTATTTGTGTAGAACTGGGTTGTGACGCATTTCCGTTTCATCCGAAATTCAAATCACTAACGGCGCTTAAGAAGTTTCACTTCATAAATGAATATTTCATGATTTGTCCCTTATGCGATCCTAAACCATTCATACTGGGGAGCTTTGGTAGTACGAACGAGTTGTTTGGGGGAAGGCGGTAAAGATGGAATGGGGTTGCTGGAGGGGGGGAATGCGGGTGGTGGGGGGTTGCAAGACGGGGAAGGTGGAAAGGGAGGCAGGAGGGGAATGGGAAAGGACATGCAGGTGATGGGGGGGGGGGGGGGGGCGAGGGAGGGGTAGGCGGAGAGATTGCAGGGATAAATTTCGATAATCCATGCTTCTCACACGGACAGTTGTATATGGTATGCTCAATCGGAAAACCTACTGATTTATTGGTATTTACGCACCATACGGAAAAACAAAAAAAATATTGTGTACACAAAAGCACTTTAATGAAAAAAAGTAACGCATGCCGGGTACTCCTTCTCAATCATTATTTTTTAAAACATTGCCCATAAACCATTGTTCTTAATTATATACCTACAGGCACATAAAAGAAAAAAATACTTTCTCTGAATAAATATTGCATAAGATTTATTTTAAAGAGCAGTCGGTTAATTAATTGCATGATATCTCCACAGAAATCTCATTCCCGGACAGAAATAAAGCGCAAATTAAAATATCCTGTCGTAATAAATTGCATGAATAAATAATAGCACTTATAACTGATTACAATCTCGTAAAATAAACACGGGTTCTTATGAAGCACGACACAATAATAAAAGTAAATCTAGAAGAAGTAATGGCGGCTTCCGTGGATGCAATCTGTTCTCTAGTATTCTTCGCTTGTTGTTTTCAATGCTTTTTACTGCCGGCTTTATTCTGAGTGTGTATGAACAATAAAACTCTTAGAATGTCGTAGGAGCAGAACATATGACGCGAAAAATTCTCCCCAAACAAGCGGGGATAAGCTAAACTAAGTAAGCTAGTTCAGCAATGACCGCGAGTTATTTTCCATTCCATAATCCTTATGGTAACGGTCTGACTGGAACGCAACCAAAATTCCCCAATTTTCCGAACAAAACGAGCACATTCATAACAATGTATGATCTTTAAAATGTTTGAAGATGAAGATAAAATATACATTTTTCCAAATTGACGCACTACTTTCTCATTTGGTATAAAAAATATCGTGAAAAGAGTTTAACAAAGTCGGTATTAGTTGGCACTTTGCAAAAATGCATTTAACATTCCATTATGCACGTGCTCTGATGGAACCAACACTTTTAGCAGTGGGTTAGTTTTAGCAGTAATCATTAGTGTTAGAGGAATTTTAGTCTTACAGTAGGTAGTAAGTTCAAATATTCACAGCGAAGCGGTTTCCCAGCGCACAAAGGGGTCCTAGCTAAGCGCCGCATAAAGGCCCAAACAGGGGGCGCCAATTGGTAAGAAAATCAGCAAGCAAAATTAATGCCCCGAGAAAAAGCACTCCTCGATAAATCAACGGTTGATTTTATATGGTTTGATTGGGTTGGTGCTTTTCACGAATGTTCAGACTTACTTTTTACGTAGATAGATTACGAAAGTAGTGTCCGTCAGAACCTTCGTCTAACGTCTTAGATTTCTTGGGATTATGAAAATGTTTGTTGAGTTTGCAGACAGAAGCTACGTTGTTACTGAATATTTAATGTGGAATAATACTTGCTAGATTTTAACTAAAGTTTCCCTTGAATTTCTAAGGAACTGCGGAAAGACACGTGAAAGGAAAAGGTTTTTTTAATCTATTTTATTAAAGTTTGTTACGACAGTTAAACAAACTAACGGTAACTTCTTATTATTATAAACTTTCTGCTTCCCAGGTATTATGGAAATACTGCACAGACGGAATACTTGGGCTGTATATTCTACGTTGCATTCTTAGATATTCTTTCCCTCCCCGCTAGAAACAGATATTTTACATTATAAAAGATAAAACAAACACTTTGTATTTAACCACGAATTTGTTATTTTATATATCGACCGATTTCGCTTCGACCAAGCTTCATCACGATATAATAATAACTGTCAGTTATTATTATATCCTGAGGAAGTTTGGTCGAAGCGAAACCGGTCGATACATAAAATAATGAGTTCGTGGTTGAATACAAAGTATTTATTTTCATTTTTAATAATATAAAGTATAACTACAAAAGTAATTGCTTCTTATGAAAAAAAACATGTTTTCCACTTACAAGGCCATGGGTAAAATAATTTCCCTCAGGGCCTATATCATCTTTGAAAATGCCGTAGAGAGGGCCTTTTAAAGGAAAAGGGTATGAGGGGTGGGTAGGAATCTGGGAGTCAATGAGTGATGGATGTGATCAGGAGTGATGGACGTATGACTCTATCCCACCCAATGCGGTGCAAGGCTTTGGATCCGGCTGGAGAGGTCAAAAGGTCTCCCACAACCGCCCTCTTCCGCTCCGGTTCGCCAAAGGTGTCGTCGGCAAGTTTGGCATCGGTCGCCAACATCTAAACAAACCTCACCCCATAAACGGGCACCAATGCTAAATCACCAAACGTAGCGAACCATTTAGGGTTACCTATGACAGAGGTGTTGGTTATCCAAAAAATGGTTTCCGAGGCGGACATAAATGAATATATCGGATTGGCCCATTGTTTTGTCAATCGACTAAATAGAAGGACGTAGGTGCTTATTATTACATCACTTGATGTTGTGAATTCCAATACAAGAAAATTTTGTAATATCACAAATGGCTTTTTTCTCCTTTTTTAATATTCTTTTCTCACTTTGATGCCAAAAGCATCTGCTACGGCTTTCAGGAGGAGAATTCTCTAGAAACCCAAGGAAAAATATTTACTGTTTTCGTCAAGACACGTACCTACACGCAAGGCGTAAGTACACAACATCGGATATTTTATAAAAAAAAATGCATAATCAATTTAACATTGGTGTTGTTGTCTTGAATAAAAGATTTGCAATTTCGAGTCGGGTTATGTTTTTAATTTAAAATTTTAAAATACATGTATTATTTCATTGAAGAAGAAAATAATAATAATAATCTAAACGAAAATATGAAAGAAAATAAGACCCAAAAAAGAAAATATGAGATTGTCTATTATGACGATCTGACAGTAGGCCGCAATGGCGGAATTGGTAAACGCACGTCCCGGATAGACGAGAGGTTTCGGGTTCGAGTCCCTGTTGCGACCATTATCTTTTTGTGTTTTTCTGTGTCTTGTTCTCTTTCATATTTTCGTTTAGATTATTATTATTATCTTCTTCTTCAATGATATTTAACATTGAGGGGAATAACCTTCAAAAGCTATAAAAAGATAGTTTTTCTTATAAAAATTGAATATTCATTTAGACTTTTATAAAAAAGTCAATAGTTCCATATAAATAAAATCGGATATATTTCTTACAAACCAATTCTTACAATGATTGTTTCCAACAAAAAGGGTAGTGGCCTATGATATGGAAAATAAATTAGTTGAAGATAATATTGTTAATTCTAAAATTTGAAAATATGAGATTGGCTATTATGATGGTCTGACAGTAGGGCGCAATGGCGGAGTTGGTAAACGCACGTCCCGGATAGACGAGAGGTTTTGGGTTCGAGTCCCAGTTGCGACCATTATCTTTTTATGTTTTTCTGTGTCTTGTTATCTTTCATAGTTTCGTTTAGATTATTATTATTATTATCTTCTTCTTCAATGATATATTACATTGATGGGAAGAACTTCAAAAGTTATAAAATGAGAGTTTTTCTTATAAAAAACATATACGAGTATTATTGATCCCCCAATAATGAAAATAATTACTTGCTACTTTTAGCATTAAGCTGCTCGCGGATCCATTGAAAAACAATAAAAGTTAGCAGGGACATGTTTCAGTAGATTTTTTCCCTCAAGGCTACTATAAAATCTTTGAATAAAACCGCTCGCTTCCTTAAAAACTCCACGATAACCTTTCCTTAGCAAATCTGCGAAAAACATAATACTTCATCACCCGGCTCAGTTATTCGGGAGTAAATCGGGATTTATCTGGTCTCACATATTCCTGGGAGCAGTCATTCATTTAATAAATTCCGAGTTAAACTGTAGCATATGGCACGGACTGATCCCAGGGGGGCAGACCCTGTGGGGAGGTATGCGGATCCAATAACTCGTCGAATATCTCAAGTTATGGCGTTAAAAGCGCAAACATTACACCGTGCATCCCCGATGAGCGAGGAGTAAACGGTAAGGGGCTCTTAGCCGGAGCCGGACCACCTGTGCACTGTGCACTGTACTATGGGAGCTAGGAAGATGCTGCAGATTACATCAATAAGTTGCAATTTGCTCCGGACTACTCTGTAGCTAAATAATTAGTTTCTTAAAATGTTGTAGTACCTGCACGTTAAGAAAATGCTTTTTGTGAGCGCAGTTTGTTTATGACGATATCGGTCGTGCCGGTAAATTCGGTCGGTGTAAACGAATATTGTGAATAAAAAAGAATTATTACACATCTTAGCTGAGTAGAGTATCATTCACGAATATCGGTCACTTACTGTTATATTTTGATAAAAAAAAAAGTGAATTCATAGAAAATTTTGTAGCAAAAGTTAAAATTATGTTCCTAAGCTTAAGTTTCTAAATAAAAGATGTGTTTTGTAATATTATCACGCTTAAAAAAGGTTGTGATAAAATACGTTATTATAAAATACATTATTATTAAATAACGCAAAAAATAACTGTGTGAGGAGAGGATGGGTCTACCACGGACAGAGGCCGAACAATCAGCGCGAGACAGGGACGTCTGGAGGAGCCTTGTCGATGCAGTGGGTCCCCGACCCGAATAGGATAAGGGGAAGAAGATGATGATGATGACGTTTATTAGTTAATTTATTATATTGTAGGGATTTTTGTAGCAGACAGGCAACCTCCTTGGCTCTGTAACCTGAAGTCACGGGTTGAGATCGCATAATTAACAAAAGATTGTTTACACATAATGGAAAAAAATATATAAATACTATAAACGTGAATTGGAACTCTCCGTTTTATCCACGAATTACCGACCTCCGTGCTTCTACCTTACATAGTATCCTTTCGTTCTCCAGTTAGAGCAAAATACAATTTCTAATACTAATGGCTGAATTCTTGATTTTGTGTTTTGTTACCACGGTTATCATCTCCGCTGCCATCTCTCCATTGAATACATAAATCTATTAGGAACTAGATCAACTAAATTTCCAACGTTGTATTTGGTGGCTAATTAATATAACGAAATAATAATTACAATCATTAAAGTTTTTTATGTCTGCAAACGCTACAATCCATTGGATTATCAATATTTTGCGTTACTCCGCAAAAGGCATAAGAAGATTTCTAGTCTTACTCATAAAACCTATCCTACTTAGTATGCGACCTGTTTAGATGGATTAAGCCCTACATTAGTAGTTGTAATCGGATAATCTTAATCAACGGTGTCTTCTCAAAGTATATAGAAATAATATCTGGTGTCCCCCAAGGTCCCCACCTAGGTCCGTTCTTGTTCAACATTTATAAAAACGACATTGGATGATGCTTTAAAAATTCCGCATATGAGCTTTATGCTGTCGATATGAAAATTTTCAAAGTTGTGCATTCTCTTCTCTGACTGTGGAACGTTACAAAGTGACCTGGATAGGCTTTGGAAGTATTGCATAGTTAACTGTTTAGATATAAATGTATTTAAATATCACACTTTGACATTCACCAGATATGAACATATAATTAAGTAGTCTTATTCACTCCACGATAAATCTGTCATAGCTGAAACGGAATGTAAAGACCTTGATATCAAACTTATATTTAACTAGCTTTTTCCCGCGGCTTTGCACGCATGGTGTAAGGGGGGTTCCCACTCCGCCACCTCCACCTCCCCCCCTACCCCCCCTCCCACCTCCCCCGCTCTCGCCCCTCCCCCATCTCTCCCTCCCTCCCGCTTTCCATATATTCAATCCCAGTACATTCAGTTTTAAAACAGCCCGCGTGCCACCTCTTATAATTTTTATTCAAATTTCCATATTTCATGTATATTAAATTTGGTATCAAACATAGGTACCTATTTAAAATATCTAAAATTCTTGATTCGATTTAAATTATTAGGGGAGCACCTACTTTAGATAAATTTATCATCGATTTAACAATCATTGTTTTGCAAAATGTCATTCTCAAACACGCGAACTGTCAAACGTGCAATAGTCGTTCGGTTTTCTGAAATTATCCAATTTTCTGCGCAATTTTCTTAATTTTTCTCTCCGTAAGAACCATCCTCGTACTTCAAGGAATATTCTAGAAAAAGAATTAGTGAAATCGGTTCAGCTGCTCTCGAGATTTGCGCTTAGCAACACATTCAGCGATTCATTTTTATATATAAGAAGATAAGCACATCGACTCAATCGTTTGTAGGTCGTGTAAAATGCTTGGTTTTGTTCTTCATAAAAGCGATATTCTTATACTTCATATTAATACTTCATAAACTAATACTTACGTATTCAGTAACCCGCGTATAATGGTAATGTTATATTTTGAATAAGTCAGAAGTATACTGGAATATGCTTCGCCAATTTTATTTGGAACCCGCAGTACAAAGTGTACATCAATAGCATAGAATATATTCAAAACAAATGTATATACCATTTCCTACCTTCAATTTCAACAATAACTTCGATTGTACATTTCAAACTTTCGCGACTTTTCATCGCGCGACAAAATATCCCCGACAAAATATCCTCCAACAAAATATTCTTCGGACAAAACATCCCCCAAAAAATTATCTACTAAAATCTAACCATACCTAACAAAAAAGGGGACCAAAATAATACAGAATTAATAATTAATAGAACGGAATTTTTGATAATAAATCGACTGTACCGAACTTCTATCCTTAATTAATTTCACAATATACCTTTAAGACGTACACGCCATACAGCACTATTCCGCTCGCTTCACTAACTCGTCACTTAACCGTGCTCTTCATACCTTAAATAATATTTGCCTAATCTTCAACATCGACATTTTCTCGGATTCACTGCCCAATTTAAAAGGCGCATCACGCCAATGGTTTATGTATATTGTCTAATGCGTATACATACCTCATCATTGATTACCATTTTTCAACTCTACAAACAATACACACGTCCACCATTCAGAATCGAAAATAAATTAATTAACCCGTGTTTTGTAACTAGGTCCGCTGAGTTCTAAATTACACACATATTTATGTATTTTATATTTATTATATATTTTTTAATACATACAGAACATTGACAAAGTAGTACCAGCGAGAGCTCGTACAGCCGTCATCGACGTTTCTCATCTTCCTTTTTAAGCGTCTTTATTTATTAATTTATTCATTAACGCCCCTTTTCGGGGTTTTTACATATGAATGGTAAGAAATATACAGTATTTATTTTACATAACTGAACTGCCTCAGTAACAATATTTTATGTTCATTTAAAGTTAAATTGAAGATGTCCACTGAATTGTATAATTGTTTCCCTCCATAAGTATTCTGGGCAAAGAGGAAAAAATATGGTAGTTAGTTCCAGAATTTCTACACTGAAATAAATCCTGACTTCTTGTTTTACGTTGTGGTATCCGGAAGCTTATCAATTCAAGCAATACCGAACTATCAACTAAATCATTTAAAATTTTATATGGAAATACCAAGTCAGTGAAATTTCTTTTTTGTGACAATTTGAGCATATTCATATTATTTAACAGAGTGTTGTAGTTTAACATAATTGCTGAAGTACCCATTTTAAAATTTGGAAAACGCAAGAATTTGTTTTGTATTCTTTCAACAGCTTGTACATGTATATTATAATGCAGTTCCAGACGGGAGAATTGTACTCAAGTTGACTTCTTACATAGGCAAAATATAACAGTTTAATACATTTTATATTGTTAAAATTTCTAGTTAGCCTAGTTATAAATCCCAACATTTTTAAGCCCTTATTACAGATTTCTGTTATCTGGTTAACAAATGAAAGATTTAATTGAAAAGTGATACCAAAGTCTTTTATTTGTATAATGAATAACAAATCACTTTGTATAAACCACTTTATTATAAACAATATCTACATGTTTCGATAACAATGTTATCTTCATCAGGATATGTTAATATGTTAATATTTGTCTTCACATGTAAACACTTTGTAAAAAAAACACAAACACATAATTATAATAAACACAATAAAATAACTTTGTTTCAATTCCACTTTTTTATTTCTTAATCCAACCGGTTTCGGTTCATCCCGAACCTTCCTCAATAATTCAAGACAATAAATGAAAACGTGAATATTTATGGAAGTTTACTTATCAGTTTTTCTTACCCGGAAGGACAAACATTGCACAAACGAAGACATAGTCCAGATTTCCCTTTGAAACTTTCTTGAGCTGTATGCTCCGCAGTAATCGATTCCTTGAGAAACAATCAGATTCATAGAGAAATGATAAAAGACAAGTTGTGATAGAAGGGCGAAGTTCATTGTTCGATGGAGACGAGTCAATGGCATTCTGCGACGGGGCTCTATTTGGCTTTGGGTCTTCTTTGGATGTTTTATTGTTGAGACGTTGAATTCTCTCCCTGCCGAGAAGAGAGAAGATCGAGAGAGCGGGAAGGCACGTAATCAGGAGGTGATTCTGTATTTAACGACTGCGCAATAAATTAAACTAAAACGCTTCTCGCTAAGTGCATATACGTGCATTGGGTATAAACTGATATATACGAACGAGTTTATGCATACAACAAAGAGCACTTTCGAATTTACCTGCAGAATTCTCTTCAATAGGTAGTTAGTCATCCTCGCATCAACATTTTGAACAATGATCCGAATTCAAAGATAGATATTGGAGGGGAGTGAGTATTGATTATTTTGTTATATTCAGTCAAAACCTTTGAAAGGTGAGGTTTGGATTCAAAATATTTGTAGGTGCAGCTTTTTACGCAGCAACTCAAACTTGAAAGGTATTTTTCTTTAAAAAATTTGAAGCATGGTATTGAAAAAAATAATTAAATCATTCTCCATTTTATTTGTTCTAGATTTTTCAATACAAATCTCAGGCAAAGCTAGATAGTAAAACTAGCATATTATTAATATCTTATGGATCAGGCAATCAAAATTAGTAATGAAATGCTTTTATACACAGCATCCTCAAATACGACACAGGGTCTGAGGGAAAATATTTTCTGCAGGGCATCCTGTGTGAAGTTAAATTTAAAAAAAAAACTTAGAAGTCGTCAGTTTTTTTATTAAACTCTTTTTAAATGAATTCATGTCCTTAGGTATTTTATGGGTTCAAGTGACATCAAAATGCGTGTGTTTCTTTTACTTTCCATTCAGAAAGATAAGTAAGAGGTTTACCGCTCCAGGGAGCCATTTTTTTAAAGACAAGTTTACATCAGCATTTTCTTTTTTCGGCATGATCCATTCACCTTTTCTTTTTCTCATCTTACCTTTCGGAGCGTCGATGGGTTTTAAATGTGGAACACCTCATTATTTTGACCGCAAACGGCGGCCCACATCGGGGTTTGTTCTGCTATTGCAAGTGGTTCTGTTGACAGGTAAACAGTAAACAGCCCTTACCAGACCGTGGTTCACATTACGGCCAGCCAATCAGAATAAATAAACATCTCCCCTTCAGTTGGCCAGTGCCTAAACCAATCGATTGCCGAGCGCATCTGACAAAGGAAAGCGGGTAGACCAATTTAAACTATTTGTGGAGATGTGTTTACAGTTTTATGTCTGATTAAGTTAGTAAGGATAGGCGGGTATCTAAAAAAGAATAATGTTTTGGAAGTAGCTCAATATAAAAAAAAAAGAAAAATAAACAATAGAGCAGATGTCAATGAGGGTCATCAATTTATTGCTAACTTACCTAAATTGTGAATTTGGACTTGGAAATGAAAAATTAGTACTTTGTTTTTGATGTTAATCATTTTAGCTGATTATTGTTTTTATTTAGTAATGCAACTGGTTTGTAAAATCCTTTAACTTATTTTTCATATTCGGGTTTCCTATTTTATTATTTTATCTATGAATTTCTTTAAGACCGTACTTAGTTTAAAAGTTTGATAAAATAAATAATTTAACGCTATTTATAAATATAATTATCTGTCGATTTGAGCTTCATTTAATAAAAAAAAACAATTCAAAACGATACCTACACTATTTATTATTTCGATAAATTTTGGTCAGTTCTATCACTATATAAATGCAAATTAACTTATTCGATATCTAGTTCTTAACAGGTTTCCAATGCAATATATTAAAAAAAGCATTATAGTTTGTATTGCTGAAACGGAGTATTCTGTAGATAATAAATAATGCATTTTACATCTAAAAATACTCAGATTTTTTTTTATTATTTAGCAAAATTTAACTCGAGCAGATTACGTTACCCTTTTACTATTGTTAATATTCAATCACCAATTCATCGAGAAAGACGTTTTAATAGTGCACGTTTATAAGACTGCGATCCCAATTACGATTTTATATTACATTCCATTTATAAAAGTTACAGTATTTTTCTTACTTCGCATTGAATGTGACCAATACAAAATAACAGAATATTTGTATTTTTTAGGTTTCAAATCGGTCGGTATCCTTTTATCCAAGATTCAGCACAATTCTCACGTTTATTATTACAGGCTTCGCAAACCAAGCGAGAAGAAAGTATCCGGGATTCGAATGAGACACTTTCTGTCGGAGAAGAGAAGACTTCTCCAATAAAGGGCACATTCAAGTCAGTGAAAGCTGGGCCAAATAAAATGATCTAAGTGGGTTAAAACGAGGGAAGGAAGGAAATTCCAGTCTAGTGGTATGAATACAGACCCTATATTCAGTGTAATATTGAGTTTTTTTTTAAACGCGCAATTCAGAATGTCCCCACAAAAAATATATTTAAACTAGCCAGAAAAGGGTTTGGTTTTCGACATCCGAAATCTGAGAATCAAATATGTAAAGCGTCTGTGTTAGAACTTTTGTAACCCCATGGTAAAAAAATATAAATAAAATTCATGAGGCAAACAAGCTGATGGAATAAAAACACGCCTTTTAGTAGTTAAGTTCCCATGCAGGTAGGTGCTTGTAAATAAATAAAATCTTTTTTGTTATTTTTTTTGGGATATTATGCCGTGTTGCGCTACCTCCTTCTAATAACAAAAATACTTTTGGCCGTGAAAATCTAAAATCGTATCAAACAACGACGGCCGGCGTAGTGCAGCGGTAAGACGCTTGACTAGCATTCCGAAGGTCGCGGGATCGAATCCCGGCGTGGCAAATAAATTTTATTTGATTAATTTGTGTATTTCACAATTTATTCATTTAAAATAATATAAAGTATATTTGCGGCACGTTCCAGAGTGGAAGATACTCTCAGTATCGCCCTGGTGTAAGACCACCATTCAGAATTGCAACGTTGCTTGAAATGGCTTCTGCCGTGTTTGGTGACCAGATCTGAAGAGCTAGGTACTACCCCACCTTCCTCTTCCCCGTCTCCTTCCCCTCCCCACTCCCCACTACCTTCAGCCTCACAACATACCCCAATTGGGGATGCCATAGTCCCACTGGCTCCAGACGGGAGCAGTTGGGACTCTTGTGCGGTATTCATGTAAAAAAAAAAAAAAAACAAAATCTTCTTTAAAAATGGAAAAGAACTTGTTATTGAATATAAGTGATTGAATAGTTTCGATCCTTGGCTACGAATCCGGAGTTCGCGGGTTCAAATACCGGCGTGGGCAAGTAAATTCTATTTCATAATTTTTTTTTACATTAGCTCCATATATGTAAGTGGCCAGAGGAAAAAATCCTCAACCCTTTGTCATCTTCGGGGATACTGTGTCGAGGGTTATTTAAGGGAAAAAGTAAGGGTTCTGTGATGGAAAAAGGTACGAGGAGTGGGTAGGAAGGAATCTGGATTCAAAGTGTCCAGGGGTGACGGATGAATCTATCGGTGACCGAACAACGCAACCACTTTATAACCAACCTCCTTTGGAAAATCATTAAAAGTGAAAAAAAAAAAAACTAAAAATGTTTAAATATGTTACCTCAGTTTAGGTTATGGGCTACTTAATTTTATTTTCAAAAGAGATGTTGATATTGTTGTCTTATATATTTTTTCTTACTTTTTTACATTATTTGTATCTTGTGTTATGTTACATATTATATTTAGAAAATTTGTAAAAAATTACTTTTGAAATGTATCAAGATATAATGGGAAAAAATAAAGGAAAAAAATGCCATTTTGATGAAATGTCGTAGAACCCTTCCAATCCGGCCTGCCATGCAGTAAGGTGGGCAAATACGTTTGCCGCCAAGACCTAGAAAAACCTCACACCTTGAATACGGGTACCCATGTTAAGTCACCAAACGTAGCGAACCATTTGGGGTGACCTATGGCAGAGGTGTTGGTTATCCAATGAACGGTTCCCGGGGCGGCTGTTACCATAACTGCATCCCTAATTTAAATTGCCTTGTTTCACAATTTGTTCATTTAAAATATTATTATGTGTGAATTCACAGCACATTCTAAAGCGGTACATACATTCAATATCGCCCTGGTGAAAGACCAGAATTCAGAACCGAAACGTCGCTTGAAACGGCTTTAGCCGTGTTTGGTGAACAGATCTGAAGGGCCAAGTACTTACCCACCTTCTTCCTTCCCATCTCATTCCCCTCCCCAGTACCTTCAGCCTCACAACATATTCCAATTGGGAATGACATGCCTCACTGGCTCCAGACGGTTGGGAGCAGTTAGGGACTCTTGTCCGGTGCTTTCATAAAAAGTAGGTATTGAACACCTCCGTGAAATTTTGTTGCTTTTACCATTATACATTTAATTTTTTTTTATATATAGTGTAAGTTAATATAATATTCAAAAAACTATTTAAGAATGTACCTTTTAATGCACCACTGCAAAAATAATTTCATTTGGCCTACTATTATCAGGCACAAAAGAGCCTTAGAAATATAATCTGTTGCATCATTCTACCAAGGTTTATTGGCCAGACACAAAAGTTTTTTCAATATTTTCCTAAAATAAATATTATAAAAAAACAAGTAGCGTTTTTGGAAAAAAACCAAAATGGAATTGAAATTTTGAAAACAATGATATATTTCATTTTATTTTAGTTTTTGAGGAATGTGATATAAAACTTTTGACATAAATGGGATATAAGCTACTGTTAATATTATAACTGGAGGAGAATCGGTCCTTACTGAATCGATCCGCCATGTTATTTGGGAATGTCACGGCTGTTTTAAAATAATAAGTAGAGTTTGAGTTTTTCACATTTATTACACGACAATAATTTCTACCTGAAGGGTAAAATATGAGGATAGTGAACCACGCAACACAAGCAGCCCGAACCAGCGAATAACCAAGAATACTATTTGAATTTTTGCCTTTCTGTCAGCAGCTGGTAGAAGGCACTAGAGTATCAGTGTTGCCATACTAAAAATAAAGTTTTTTGGCTGTTGTGTGTTGTGCGTAGGTAGTGTCTACAATATCATAAAAATACAAACTGTTTATTCATGTTATTTCACAATTAATAAAAATAATATGCCTACAGTGTATTTGGGGCACGTTCTAGAAAGATACTCGATATCCATATCGTGGAAGATACTCTCAACTACTCTAAACTAGATTATCTAAACTACACTGTTTGGTGACCAAATCTGAATAGCATGGTACTTCCCCCATCTTCCTCTTCCCATCTCCTTTCCATCCCCACTACCTTGAGCATCACGTAGTGTCACTGGATCGATATGGGAGCAGTTGGGACTCTTATGTGGTATTCACATAAAAAAAAAAATAAATATATATATATATATATATATATATATATTGGAATACTGATTAACGGCTGTGCACAAATTGGCACAGTTGGCTTCAAACGCAAATAAAATGGTGTTTACGAAGATTTTCTTTTTATAATGTTCCTAGTTATTAAATGAATATCATACATCAATGTTATTTGGAAATCATCTTGCGGGAGGCTCTCTGCAACTATTAAAAAAACTTTAATAAATGCGAACTTCACTCATCTAACAAACAATCTTCCCAAATAAAGTCAGCGGCGAACTCCCGACCATCAAAGAGTGTAGCTCTCAAAAGATTTGGTCGTTTTTTTGGTTTGAACGAAGTAGACGTGTGATTAATTTCCCCTACATTTTATACGAGAAACCTACAAACTACCGGGGTAGCAGCAAAGCGAGGGGAGCAGGAAATAGCGACGGGAAAAAGTGGCTTCCGAGGCATACTTTAGGCATACTTTATCTAACTATCGGATGGGGCGCGGTAAAACATATATCCGACGGAAGCACGTGATTTTCCCGTAGTAGTTTTCTTTAAAATTGGAACTGATAGTTTGGCTTCGCGCCAAAGCGGCAGCTGTGTGACACGCCGACAAGACAGGGTTACTACCCGCCCTCGCCCCGTACGATACTCAGACTAGTTAGAGCTAACAGGTATGAAAGTAAAACTAACCTGTAAAATAAACACACACGTGTCAATTACTGGTAGCAAGTGTATTTATTTATATAGAAACAAACAGTACATTGATTACAGTGTTGAGAAAAATTACAGATATTAAGTTATATTTCATGTAATAAGTTATATGATATGTTTCTTTGTAGTGTCATATTTATGGTGTGTATATTTAGTAATTAATTTCCAGGTGATAGCGTAGTGGGTAGTGTAGGTGTATGTGTGAGTATGTTTGAAGATGTGAGAAGTGGTGATGTGTGAAGGGATATGGATGCGCTTTGAACTGTTTATATTATTTCCACGATGCTCTTTTTTAAATTTGGGCAGTGATCGAAGAAAATGTCTATGTTTAGAGTTTAGGCAAATATTATTGAACGCATGAAGAGCACGGTTAATTGGCGAATTAGTTGCTTAATTTATTTTGTAATTCAGCGTATGGAATAGTTTTGTATGACGTGCACTTCTTAAGAGTATGTTAAAATTAATTAGGGAAAAAATGATGAATTATGAACTAATTTATGTTTTATTCTTGAGCATTTTTGTATAGTAGGTGAGCAAGAATTTCAAAGCTTAGTAGATAATTCTATTTAAATTTATTTTTTAATTTTGATTGTCTTCTTTTTAAAAATATTTAAAAAACTTATCAAGGCCACTGCAGCGCCTTCAGTACTCTCTAGGCAGAAGGGCTGAAGCACCACATAATTTTTAAATACATTTTTACAATATTCATATAACATATTAAAGAAGTGGCCTTTTTTTTACGTAAAACTTAAATTTGGATTTGAGGCCAAAATACTTAAAAAAGCTGACTTTTTTAAATTAAAGAATGTTTTAGTTTAAAAAATAAAAAAAAATGCCACCGAAGACCAAAATTTCATTAACATTTTTTTACTCCAAGTAATGTCAGAAATCACTGGTTAAATTAAGTATATAACCAGCCTTTAGAATTATTTTGTTTGAAAAGTCCATTAAATATTTTTCTACAATTATTTCAATTTTGTTTAAAAATTCTTTAAAGCTTAATATATTTATGTGAGTTCTCTGATTGCCACGGAATCATTACATAGTATAAAATTAAGTCGCTCAAAATATATGTGCGCATAGATCTTTTAAACTACGCAACGGATTTTCATGTGGTTTTCACCAATAGATTGGCGAAAATCGCATGAAAATAGAGAGTGATTCAAAAGGATGAATAGAGAGTTATTCAATAGGAAGGTTTATTTGTATAATACATGCTTATTATAGTAGAGAAATTTAAATATTCAATTCAGGCAGCGGGCAGTGGAGGTAATCCACCTCTTACCCGCCCTGGTATAAGTAACTAAAGAGAAGGAGTAACCTTCAAGGCTCTCGCAAGATTCTAATTTTTTGATTAAACGAAGCTACATTTATTTATTTTGAACGAATCTAGACCTCCAGTGTCCATGCATACGTCGTTAGTAAGCAGTATACAAGTGCTTAACAGGAAAAACAAAATGCAAAAAAATAGGTTAGTAAGACAAAGATAAATTAAACAGGGCAAAAGAAAAACTCATTCATGAGACTCCATGATGCGGCATTGCATCTGTAAAAAACCTGCAAGCACCTGCATAAAATAGAGAACATAAGAAACACAATAAATCTCAAATCAATTGGTAAGTACCAACAAAAAATGTGAATGGCTTTCGGTCTGACCATAAACTACACTTAGCCAACCACTCAGTGAAGCCTCAAAGAATGTTAACTGAATATTTGGGGTAAAATACCCGAAGACTAAAAGAAAATTAAGCGTTGGGTAGTCAAAGGCAGGACAAAGGACAGCCAAGGTCGTCTGATCAAACCTCAAGCCTGCACATGTCATTGGGGGAGGCGCAGACAGATTTGAGAAGGATCTGCAAAATCAATAAAGAAACTAAAGATGAAGCAGGGACGAGGTCCAGCACACCGCCATATGGGGATAGGAAAAAAAAATAAAAATTTTGAGTTCAGTTCATCCAAAAAACATTGAAATAGTAAAAGACAAACAAAACAAAACAAGGCACATGGCATAAATTAACAGGTAGTATAGTAAATATAAACAAAATAAATCGCAAAGCAATTATATATACATTTTTGAAAATATAATGAACAAAATAACATAACGCAAATGTAAAATATAACATATAACTCATATAGGCAGCGGGCAGCGGGCAGCTGGCAAGCGGGTGGTGTGGATTTTATAAAGGTTGGGTAATGGCATTGTTGCGTTAGCCACAGCAACGCGTGGCCGGGTCTGCTAGTGATAAATATATAATTTTACCTTGAACTAGGCTTTGTATTCACCCTAAGACGTTATAAAAATACATTTTCGCCAATAACGTCAGTAGATATTCGACACCCACTGATGATTCGCAATCTTGTTTACTCCAACGTTACTTCTACACAGCTGCCGCTTCGTCGGTGATCACAATGGGGTATTTTCATAAACTGCGAATACCGCATACCTAAAATATCCGGAAGATATAATAATATTTTTTTCAATTTCAATGACCTAACTAAAAATGTGTAATTTTAATATTTTCGTTAATAATAATTATTATATAATTTATATTTAATAATAATAATTATATTTTTTTTATTTAATTTCGAAACGATTCCGACTGGATACAACGTCATTATGACGTAGAAAACGCTACTGGCTAGTAAGACGGCAAAGTGCGATGCCAAAACGCCTTTTTAGAGAAGGTGTCGTTTTGGTGGCGAATAAAAAATAGCACATTTTAATTCTTTATTAAAAATAAAATAAAAAGTTTGACATTGTTAAACTATTTTGTGGCACCATTTTAATTAAAAAATTATAGAATACTTAGATTTAACCACGTTTATTGTTTATAAAAAAAAACGAAATGTTTCGTGAGCAATGCTCACTTCCTCAGGGTTTACTTAAAACTAGTATTACAAAAATAGACAGATTTAAACATGTCAATGGAAAGGTGAGAAGGGTAGGGGTGGAGGGGAGAGGGGGGAGGGGGGTAAAAGAGCATCGTTTACAAAGAATTATAAAAAATTGTTTGTTGTAAATTATGCCCTATTACCCCCCTCCCCCTTCCCACCTTTCTATTGACACCTGTTAGTCTGTCTATTATTGTAATTAGCTAACGAAACATCTCGGTTTTTTTTTATAAACAATTAGTGAGCTCCCGACATTGTTTCTCCCTGCGTGTCTTTTCCCATCCCTCTTCTTCAGTTCCGTGAACCCCCATCCCGAATTCCCCTCCCGCGTTCCATACATTCAGTCCCGGCACATTCAGTTTTCACATAACTCGCATGCCACTTATTGCAATTTTTTTATATAAATTTCATAATGCCAGAACTTAACCAGTATATATATAGAAACTTTCGCGGGCGTACTCAAAACAACTAACCAAAGTTTCATCGCAATCGGATAAACGGTTTAGCAACGCATAATTTCATGACAGCAGTGCTCACTATTGTATATAGAAACCATCACGGGTAATCGGATGAATGCTTTAGCAACACATAGACTCATATACTCATATACACCCAAGCAAATATATTTTCATTTTTATACAGGTACATATATAAACATGGTTAAAACTAAGTAATCTATTAATTTTGAAAATAAATAAAACCTTCATTATCGAATTTTTTCTTAATCTTTTCGAGAAAAAAATCTAACATCGTCTAAAGTTTTCGATTTGGCGAGCAATGTATTCAAGATATCTCGGTTTCATTAGCAACCTATTTTGGATATATTATAGTCCTTTCACAAGTCGACATATTGATGCTCTCGGTTATTTATGGCATGACGTAACAGGCATCAAATTAATATCTCGCTGATTTGACCAATTCCTACATGCATATTAAGTTCACTTAGAGACCTTTGCAAAACACGATCTTGGTGTAATTATCGCATAGCGATAACATTATGATATACCTACCTACAAGATAATAGATGTAGCGAGGGATAGTTGGTAGATAGGCTTTAATGGGAAAATGATATTGCTTCTGAGCAGTCAGACAACTAAATGCAGCTGAGGACCTACCTGCACAATATGTGTAGTAATTATGTTTAATTAACCTCACTGACAGACCGATTAATAATATAATTGATGTAACTTAATCAAACGTACAAATTACAAGACTTGATTCAATCAGTATCCAGATAATCTTATCACCTACTTGTTCAGTTAAATCACCAACTGTGGCAAAAGAGATTTTAATTTTTCTAATAAGGAATTATATATTTACAAACAAACATTAAATGTATATTATCTATGCGCATATTGACATATTTAACATAAACTTATCGAATGTAAATATAAAACTAATTACAATATAAACAGAATGTATAACCAATCTACTCTCTTTATTTTTTTTTAAATAACTTTTATTTTTACGAGTTGATGTGATGTTGACCTTTAAATAGAAATATGAGAATTGTTCTCATTTACCAGCTATAATTTTTTTTAAAGAAAGACAAATATTCTCGGGATACAAATAACACGATAACATTTGAAAATCTCCTACTACCATCACGGAGGACTTGAACAAAAAACCTACCAAAATACCACCTCCAAACGCGATGCCAACTCAACCAACCACTTACCGGATAGTTAATAATACTAAGCAATGAGATTCTAAAAAATAAAATCCGTTTTAAACAATTGTTCATTTGTTGTAATTGTATGATGGCAAATTTCACAATGGAAAAGACGTTTCAATATTTCGAACAAAAAAAAAATCAGGTGCAGTTAACACGCGGTAGAAGTGAAACTTTACCAAAACAATCTCAACCAAGGAGCCTTGAAAATGAGATCATAATCAAAGCAGCCAATGAGCGCAGACCTGACGCCGTTTCCACTTTATATCTCAACCAATAGGAGCCATGATTAGAGTTTTATGCTTCGCAGGTGCGTCGTTTCCGTTTCGTCCGAATTTCTAGTCACGACGGGGCTATAGAAGTTTCACTTAAAAAAAAAAAATTGACGACAGAAATCTTGGTAATTTTCACAGGATTTCATCAATGAGGAACCGAATCAACAAAAAAACTGTTGCTGATTTAAGTTATAGTTTCAAGAGCATTTAAATAATCTATTTTCTAACAAATAACTTCCAAGTAAAACTATACACTCCAGTAATGATCTAGATTAGGGCAGACAAATTAAAAGATTTTAAATATAAGCGGAACAACCTTTTTGAGGGTTTCTAACGATTGTTTCCAATAATACTACGGTCTGTCTAGTCCTTAATTCCGCCGGTTTATTAAGGTTTGCGGGGAAAAGCCTATTATTCTGCCGTGTGAGAGGAGATCGCTCGACAACCATTTTTTCCTTTCACGTTAAAAGTGATGACCATCGTAAACCCCGCCTCGCTGTAATACCAGTACTAAACGACCAGGTGGCTGAGTTATCTCCACAATTTAGACCGCTTGTAAGGGAGCGGGATACAATCATTTTCTTTAGATTCCATTTAAATTGACAAAATGATGATTGTTTCTTATAAGCTTGAAGAAGTATCATTTTTTAAATGGGCCCTTTAAACCATTTTGTTAAAGAAGTAATAAACTATGTTATTTCAACCACGATTTACAACTTTAGCAAACTCCCTCCCTCTTCTATTATTCTAGTTTTCATTCCCGAAATCCTTCTTATTTTCCCATAGAAAACTGAACAATTTGAAACCAACAATATTCTAGTGTATTTTCCCCATTTTTATGGTTCAATTTCATTTCTTCTTCAAATTGCAAATTCGTCTTTTTTTCTTTTTTTACATGAGCTACACCCAGGAAAATAATTTCCCTCAGGGCCTTTGTTATCTTTGGGGATGCTGTGTGGAGGGTTATTTAAGGGAAAGGAAGGGAGGAGAGTTCTGGGAAGGAAAAGGGTTTAAGGGGTGGGTAGGAATCTGGGATTCAGTGTATCCTGGTCATCCGCCTCCAAGACCTAGACAAACCTCACCCCATGAACCCGGGCACTCCTGCTAAGTCACCAAACGTAGCAGAGGTGTTGGTTTTACAATAAAGGTTCCCGGGGCGCCGGTACCCATTCCCGCCTCCCAAATTGAAAAGTGGTGTGATTTAATTAAATGTATTTTCTAGGATTGGAAACCATGATTGAAATTACATTATGAGCCAAGAATAGTTGATTTTTGCTACTTAAGACTATTTATTCATCAAAATTTAAGGTTTTTTAAAGACAGAGCAATAACACTACTTAGAAGACGTAATTTTATTTACTCGTAGCACTAAACCTTTTCAAGCTGTTTTATTATTTACGAGTAGTATTGGACTGAAGTCTCTATAACTCTCAAATAAATTCTATTCCACGCGTTGCTTATATACTTTGTACCTACATGTTACAAGAACTGCTATTTTACGGCCTTAGTAATTCTTTGCGAGGTCCTAAAAGTGTTCGCTGGATTGTATGCATAGAATTTTTACACGAAATAAAGGACGGTAGGAATACTAGGAATGAGGAATGTATGTTTATGATTCTGTTAGGAGATAGACTTATAAACTGGTATGTGTCAGGAGATTCAGCCTCCATAAGAGCTTGACCTCTCACGTCTCGGAATACATAAACAATGTGAATTATTCCACCATGTTTTACGATAACCGCGAGCTGTTTTTTTGCTCTTTTGTCCGCAGCACACAGGCGTCGGAATTGGATTTAAGCGTCGAATGGGAAATATAAACAAATAGTCGGAGTAAAGGTTATTTGTTTACCAGCATCTGGTCCGGCGCCCGACGCCCGGGGAATAACGGTGACAGGAGCTTTAAACCCGAATCAATTTTATCATTTTTAACACGATCGCAATTGAATCAAAATAACAATGAAAAACAGCTAACAAGGTTTTTAAAGTTGATGGGATACTGAGTGCTGGATACAGAGTTTGCACTTCAGAAGAATTAATAAAAAAAAAATCAATTTTTTATATCATTCAATCCATACTACTTGGTCAATTTATTTTCAACAATTTGTGAGAACATTTCTGCAATTTCCATCAAACGAAGATTATTTTATACCCAGGACTCACGTTAGGTTCAACTAGCTTTATCCCGCGTCTTTGCTTGCATGGTATTAGGGGGGTTCCCACTCCGCCACCTACCCCCTCCTCTTTTTTTTTTTTTTTTCCAGTGAATACCGCACAAGAATCTCAACTGCTCCCGTCTGGATCCAGCGAGACTATGGCATCCCCAATTGGGGTATGTTGTGAGGCTGAAGGTAGTGGGGAGGGGAAAAAAGTGGGGAAGAGGAAGGTTGGAAAGTACCTGGCTATTCAGATCTGGGGTCACCAAACACGGCTAAAGCCATTTTCAAGCAACGTTTCAATTCTGAACGGTGGTCTTACACCAGGGCGATACTGATAGTATCTTCCACTCTGGAACATGCCGCAAATATACTATATATTATTTTAAATGAATTAATTGTGAAATAACACAAATTAATCAAATAAAATTTATTTGCGCGTGCCGGGTTCAAACCCGCGACCTCCGGATTGTGAGTCAAGAGTCTTACCCACTGGACTACGGAGGTCGTAGTCCAGTGGGTAAGACTCTTCCCGCATTCCATACATTAATTCTCGGTACATTCAGTTTTCAAACTGCTCGCGTGCCACCTGTTGCAATTTTTTATACAAATTTCATAATGCCAGAATTCACCAGTAGTTTTATACAAAAAAAATAATTATCCAATTTGGTGCAATCGTTCGGAAGTTATGCGCGTACTTCGGCGATTCATTTTTAGAAATAGATATTAACTACTTCGTCAACATTGTTTCCACGGCAACCGTTTGTTTTGCTTTTCTTCTGACGTTTGCAATAACTCTTTTTTGTTCGGGACAGAAAACGTATGATAAATAATTTCATTACGCCAGATCTTAATCATAACGCCACAGCTTACCAATATAAACAGCCTATATTACTCGCAAATAATATCGCTTTCTATTAGTAAAGGAATTTTTAGAGGCCATTCCGTATTTTTTGAGTGAAAGAGAAACAAACATCCCTACATTCATACAAACTTTCGCCTTTATAATATTAGTAGGATGTTACAGAAACGTTTTCCCATTAATGAAAATGTAAAATGTTAGGTACACTAAAAATATGCCTTTATTCCTGCCTTTCTCTCCAGTGAATTGAACACAAATTTCCTACTAATATTATAAAGGCGAAAATTTGTATGGATGTATGTTTGTTACTCTTTCACGCAAAAATTGCTGAATGGATTTTAAAAATTCTTTCACTAATAGAAAGCTACATTAGTTGCGAGATCTATAAGCTACATATATTGGTAAGTTCTGGCGTTATGAAATTATTTATCATACGTTTTCTGTCCCTAACAAAATCGATTTATTGCAAACGTCAGAAAAAAAGCAAACCGAGCGGTGGTACGCGAGCAGTTTGAATACTAAATGTATTGGAAATGAATGTGTGGAATGCGAGAGGGGAGAGGGTGGAGGGGGGTGAGGGGAGGGGAGAGAGAGGGTGTTGGTGGAGAGGGAAAGGGGAGGGGAGGAGGGTAGGGGGATGGGGTTAGGTGAGGGAGAGGGGGGAGGGTAGGAAGGGGAAAGGGGAAGGATGGAGGAGCGTGTGGGGAGGGGTAGGGGTGGGAGGAAGGGGGTTGATGGGGGAGTGGTGTGGGGAGAGGGAATGTGGCGGGGTAGGGGGTGAGGTGAGGGGTGTGTGGAGGGTTAGGGGAGGGGGTTGATTGGGGGAGTGGAGTGGAGAGAGGGAAGGTGGAGGAAGCGGAGTGGGGTGAGAGAGGTGGGAGGGAAGGAAGGGGAAGGGGGAGGGGGTGGAGTGGGGGGGAGGGGGGAGTTGAGTGGGGAGAGGGAAGGTAGAGGAGGTGGAGTGGGAAACCCCTAATACCATGCTAGCGAAGCCGCGGGAAAAAGCTAGTTTGAAATAATTATGAAACGTTCTCGTTTACAATTTTCTTATTTAATTTCGCCTTCTCTCTCTTGAAATGATGACCCAGAGCTCTGAAGGGTGAAAGCCAGAAACATTGCCAACACTTCATAATATCTACAACACGACGCACGCGTGTCTTCAGACCTGACGTGAGGTATATAACATAAATTTCTCTTTTTTTATAATCTCGATAATATTAGTTTTTAGCCTAAGGATTTTTCGTGTACCTTTCCGAAGAGACGTAGTTAAAAACATTTAATTATGTTTAAAATAAAGTTCTTAACATAACATTAGGTCCTAACATATGAAAATGGCGTTTTGTATGGGAGGAACATAAAGTCGATTTTTTTAAGTCGATTTTTTTAAATATAATATATTTATTTAATCAAAGTATGTACCATTGCTATCTATGCACTTTTGCCATCTCAAAGGTAGTTCGTCGATCCCTTTACTAAAAAAATCATTAGGACGGGAATCAATAAAATCTTTAAAGGCGATTTGGACTGCCCCATCGGAGGTGAATTTTTTCCCTTGCAAAAACTTATCCAAATTTCTAAAAAAATGTTAATCTGTTGGGGCAAGGTCCGGAGAGTACGGTGGATGTCTTAGACATTCCAATTGAAGCTCCTCTAATTTGGTAGCCGTCTGTTGTGCAGTGTGTCGTCTAGCGGTCAACGCGCGTTTGTTGATTTGCTTCACTTCTCTATTCGTAAGGTACCCACCTTTCAAGCTTTTTCACCTTCCCAATTTGCTTCAAGTGGATTAAAACAGTTTTATCACTAATTCGGACGTGGTTTGCGATGGATTCGCTTCCACAATAGCCTTCAATTCTTCATTATCAACTTTGGTCTCCGGCCGTCCACGGGGCTTGTTCTGCAGGTCGAAATTTTCAGAACGAAAACGTTGGAACCAAAAGCGCACTGTATTTTATTTTGCGGCACCGTCGCCATACACATCATTAATCCTTCGAGCCGTTTCTGCAACACTAGTGCCACGGTGGAACTCGTACTCGTAAATAACGCGATATTTCAAGTTTTCCATTTTGTAAACTAAGTGGCTCAAAGGAAAAAAATCAATTAAGGAAAAAACAAATGAATTATAATTTTCGAAACACAAATACATGAGTAAATAGCTGTATAAATTTGAATTTGGACTTCTTAACCAAAGAGAAGATATTTGAGATCAAAGTTGCCAGTACGACAAAACGCCAATTTCATATGTAAGGACCTAATATTTTACGCATTCGAATTTTTAAATGATTAGCTGCTTTATTACGTGAATGACGTTTAATAATTATTATAACAAATCTTCCGTAATTCTAGATGTTTTACTCCAAAAGACAAGATAAATACGAATTTCTACAAGAGCGCCGCGTAAACTATCTTTTGATAATATCGTATTGTATTGAGATACGAATCGTATGATTATTTTCCCACTCTCTTCTCGTTTAAACTAAATTAGTTTTTTCAGAATATCAGAATGTGAAATCTTTATAGATAAATGAAACAATTTAACTTTATTTGAACCACTTATATATTTGAGTAAAGCCGACCGGTTTCCGAACGACCGTTCCTTCTTCAGGGCAAACGTTTACTGATTTTTGCGTAATAATTTTTCAGTTCAATGTTGCAAAAATCTCCTTTCTAATATTAAATCAGCTTTTTATATAAGAAATAATATCGGTAATTTTGTGAGAAATGCTATATTAAGATAAAGACCATAGATTGACTAATTCCGGAATATATATAAACTCAAATGTAATGATTGTCCCTCATATTATATTGGAAAAACAACTCGTAATTTTTAAATCATAATCAAAAAACATTTAAGGTGTCTTAATAATAATAATTTTTCTGAGTTCGCTAACCATATCATTGAAAATAACCATAGTTTTGAAAAAAATACGGGGATAAATATTCTTCATATTAATCATAAAGGAAAACGCTTAGATAACTTAGAAGCCTTGGAAATAAAAATGAATCTATTATCAACAAACAAAAAATATTGTCTTATAGTCCAATGATGGATAAGTTCCCCTACCCACCTACTCTTCATTAAAACCTAACAACGGCTCCACCCCTACCTTAAAAATACATTGTTCCCACCCATATTTCGTAACTGTCAAATCGAAGAAGAAGGAACGATCGTTCTGAAACCGGTCGGCTTTACTCAAATATATAAGTGGTTCAAACAAAGTTAAATTGTTTCATTTATCTATAATGTTTAATCACAAAGTTATAGCTACATTCAAAAGTATAGAACTCTTTATCTTAAAGAAAAATATTAATTTCTTTAAAATATTGAGAAAAATCGTGTTTGCAAGAAAAAAGCAAATCTATTCAGCCCGTTTATAGGTATAGGCTTACGCGAAAAAGAAATGCGCCTCACTAAAAATTGACACTTTAATATAAATTGCCAGGGTTACAAAGCACTGGTTGCTGTAAAAAAATACATGTAGAATGAAAAAATATCCACATATGCTACATATTTGAATAAACTGTCGTTTTTTATATTTTTGTTATGTTACTCGCAATTTTCTGTTAAATTCATTTGTAGTTTGCTTCAATTGAGAAGGCGGGTACGGGTGCCGCCGCTCGAAAAATTTTTTTATGGGTAACTAACACCCTTGCCAGGGGTGCCCAGGTTCGTGGGGTAAGGTTTATCCAGGTCTCGGCGGCGGATAAGTTTGTTCACCTTTTTCGAAAGACTGGCTGACTCTCCACCAGGACTCTCTTGACCCCATCACCTTGCACCTTAATGGGATGGATGGATTCGTGCGTCTGTAAATCCTGGACACATCGAACCTCAAATTCATACCCACCTCTCATATAAAAAAACCCTCTACACAGCATCCTCAAAGTGACATAGGCCCCGAGAGAATATTTTTCTCCGGGGCCTCATGTGTGGAACAATTCTTATAATGAAGATTCGTTGGTAATACCCAAAATTATAACAAATGCGGTATTAATTAATCTGATTTATTTTTTGGAAACCGTTTTCTCAATTCCAAGATACTTTCTGAGAAAAAAACATATTAGATCGTTGTTCAGCATTTTAGTAAGTATGCACCTGGAGTTTCTTGATATTTGATGATGAAATATTTGGTAATTTTTTGTATTTCTTGGAAATTTCTAGACATTTTTGTTGTAAGGAGTTTTAATTTTCAAAGTTTATGTGTTACCTTAATTTAAATTTTATTTTTTTTAACAAAAAACTATATTTATAGTGGTAATAATAACGACAAACCTAGTAACAAAATAACTATATTTATAGTGGTAATAATAACGACAAACCTATAAAAAAACTTCTTTATTCAGGCGATTTATCTTTAAAAATATCCCGCATATTAACAGATCATATTTTTCCAGCTCTCTATACTAATTCTAAAATAAAAAAAATTGATTGATAACAAGGATATTTCTAATAAACTTGAAAAAAATGGTGTATATACTTTAGAATGTAACGATTGTGACGCACAGTGTGTAGAAATGACTACTAGAAATTTTAAAACTAGAATCATGAACTTTGTTTACGAAATAATAACTACTCCGAGTTTGCTAACCATCTAATAGAGACAGGTTATAGCTTAAAAAAACTAAGTTTAAAGATTGCAATGTAAATTCATATTTTAATTTGTGCGCTTTAGAAACTTTAGAAATTAACCAAAAAAATTAAATCTAAAATTAATTTAGATAATAAAATAATAGCACCATGTAAATCACCTCTACTTAAGATGTTTCTATGTAATTTTGACACCCCCCACCGTTCTCCCCTTCCACCAAAATCCCACCTCCCACTAACCCCGCCTAATTAATTTGTGTACTTGTATAGAATTTTTGAGGTTAGTTTTAAGTTTGCTTGTGAATGACGTGTCGAAACCGGTAGCAAAAAAATTAAAGTTAAAGTGACAAATGTACATTGAAAATTAAAGCTTTTCAAAACAATAATATTATATATTTTTTTTGTCAATACATAATTTTACCCCGAAGATCAACACCACCTAAATATCGGACAAACATTCATAACTTTTTCTAAAGTTCTCATCGTAGAGATCATATTAATACAAAACAGGTACAAGAAAAGTCACATAAAGAACTTCACACAGCAAAACGACAATCGTGTTCCATTACCTTATTATATCGGTCTTTAATTCATTCAAAAATCGACTTTATTGGAAAATTGTTAACGCTAAACCACTGAAAAAAAAAACTGTTTTACTAGTAGATACCTACCTACAAAATTTCATTGTAGAGTCGACACTTATGTTTCATAAACTTAATGAAAAGTATTTCAATCATTGCTTTGTAAAAAAATCATCACCATTGGAAGTTTATTTATGAAAACCTGCTGAAAGAAAATTCACCACTTTACGAAATCTACCAACAAAAATATGCTAGATTTCGCGATAAGGCTCGCTTTTGCGAGGAGGCTATAATAAAAACGTTAAATTTTTGTGGCACGAGGGAGAGCCGTTAGTGAATCTGCTCCCATACATTTCCCACTATGACTTTACCCCTATAATTACAATGTTGTGGGCTGTGCAAGCCGGGAGATATGAATCTAGGCGTAAATAAATCTGAACGAGCCGAGCCTTGTGTGCGGCGTACCCTAACACGTTACTGATTTGTTCTTTAACAAGGGCCACGTGAAGACTGCGTGATAGGAAGGCGGTTAGCGGGTGGAGGGAAGAGAGTAGAGATACCGCGACGAGCGGACAAGCAATTTAAAAACATGCTTTAATGTTAAAGCAAACTTGCGCGGGACTGGTTTTAACGATATTTAAATAAAATATTCCCTTCGCGGAAAGAAATCAAGGCTAATGCAAGAAAAAAATTTTGCGTCTGATTTTCTGGTGTTAAAAAAATAATTGTGTAGCACAACCAAGTATATTTGAGGCATGTTCTGCTTTATTTGAGGCATGCACTCTCAATATCGCCCTGGTGAAAGACAACAATTCTGATTTGAAACGTTGTTTGAACAGGCTTTTGTTTTTTTTTTTACATTAGGAGGCTATGAAAAAAAATTCCCTCAAGGCCTATGTCATCTTTGGGGTTGCTGTGTGGAGGGTTTTTTTAGGGAAAGGAACGAGATGCAGTTCTGAAAAGGAAAAAGGTATGAGGGGTGGGTAGGAATCTGAGGATCAATATGTCTAGGAATGATGGACGCACGAGTCCGGCTGGAGAGATCAAAAGATCTCCCTTAACCAGTTTCTCCCGATCCGGCCTGCCAAGCAGCAGGTGGGTAGACGTATCCGCCGCCAAAACCTGGACAAACCTCATGAACCCGGGCACCCCTGTTAAGTCACCAAACGAAGCGAACCACTTGGGGTGACTTATGGCAGAGGTGTTGGTAATACAAATAATGGTTCCCGGGGCGGCGGTACCCTTATCCGCCTCCCAAATATACATATGTTCAGGGAGTAACGGCACGTACCCGTAGGATTTTATCAGCGATTTCTGAGCATATTTGGAGTAAGCAAATAAGGTGTCAAATAAAAAAAAATTCAAAAACTATTCACAAGTCGTAAAAGAATAGTTAAGTGCAGCGAGTACAAGTCAGGTATTACGCACTCCATCTCATTCTAACATCACGGTAACAGAGGAGATGGAGCGCATATCACGTGATTTTGTTGCCACTTTTTTTTTTTTTTTTTTTTTTTTTTTACATTAACTCCACACAGGAGGCCCTGAGGAAAATAATTTCCCTCAGGGCCTATGTCATCTGGGATGCTGTGTGGAGGGTCTTTTTGAGGAGAGGAAGGAATGAACATTGGTCTTGAAGAGACCCATGTTGTAGGAAGGAGGAAACACAGAGGCCGGCAAATCATTCCACAGCCGAGCTGTTGAACATAAGAACGAGTCGAAGAAACGACCCGTTCTCATGTGACTAATGTCAACTGTGTACAAATGTTGGGCACGCGTTTGGCGTGTTTCCCGACTATGCACCGGTGCCGAAGGGATCAATGATGCTAGTTCCTCGGAGCATCTTCCATTGTAATACCGGTAGAACAAGGATAGCATTCCCACCCGACGCCTGTGCTCTAAAGATTGCAATCCGTCTGTTAAGATGGGAGAATCTATCAAACGGACCGCCCGTTTCTGCACAGAGTCGAGGGTATTTTTCAGGTATTTTGGAGCTCCAGACCAGAGGTGGCTGCCAAATTCAACCGTGGGGCGCACTTGCGATTTGTACAGGGTTAGCAGTTGTGTACTTTTAAAGTATCTGCGGGCCTTGTACAGTACGCCCAGTTTTTGGGAGGCTAACTTTACTCTGGCTTCGATGGAGCCCCCATACCTGAGCTGGTCACTTAGGGTTACACCAAGCAAATCAATGGAGGGCCTGTTCGGAAGATTGCTTCCGTTGAAAGAGACTAGATTTTCATTGCGATTGTCACTTGTGTGATAGAAACATTGCCACTTGTGTGATAGAAACATTTTTTGTTTGTTTTTAATAGAGAACTCCAGTCCAATTTTTTAATTTTTTTTTAATGAATAATGACCTTCTAACTTAAATAACTGCATTTTAATTTTTATTTTTAGAGTTAGTTTTAATAGTGAAAATAATTGTCAAAGTTTTAATTTTCCAAGATCCCCCTAAGACCACCGTATGTACGGTGAATCGTGTGACGTCATCACTCCTGAACAATTACTATAGGATTGGGCAATCAGCTTATCAAGTGCCGCCATTTTGAATAGCGTTATTCGAAGCATTCTCCCTAGAAGTAGCATTACTATATTTTTGTGCAGTAGTTTTTCAATATTTTAAATAATAGAGATAAACTAATAGAGATACCTCTATTTTTGATACTAAATTATTTAGGCTTAGATATTGTTTCAATAAACACAACGATTAAATCTCTATAAACAGCATGAAATAACGAATCACATGAAATGTTGACTGAAATGAATACTGATGGCTTATATCATACCTACATAATCAAAGATTTCAATACAATGACTGGTGACGCGTGACGTTAGCACTAACCATTCAGTAATACCAACTTTACAGTGTGTTTCGAGGAGAGGTTTAAAAATGCACTTTTTAATATTTTTTTAAGAACTCTACGTTTAATATTATGAAATGAAACTTATATATTCAGAATCAACGTTTATTGGTCTATATGAACATATTTTTTTAAAGCCATAATATTTTTCACTGGAGTTCCTTATTGCAACAAATATCATTGAAAGTAAAACGACAGCTACGTTTTTTTATTCCAAATACAAATACTACGAGTAACCATAAATAATTAATTTATAATTATGTTGTTAATAAGTGAATATCTGTATGAAGCAGAAAATCTCCTTTCTTAATAAATTTTCGATAATATATTATTCAATTTATAATAACCTAAGTTCAAAACTTAAATAAGATTATAGCTCTGGAACGCTTAAAAAAATGAAATCATCAAGCTATAGGGCAGAAAGGCGGCTTGTTTGATTACCGGTAGCAGCAAAAACTGTCCAGCAGAGAGCTCTTACATGCCTAGTATCATAAAATCCATGCAAATTCTTAACAATCGTGCAAAAAATCTTAATACATGACAAAATCCAGCTGGGTATTTCCTTATTATTTTTATTTTATTAGTGATAATATATGAAAAAATGATAAAAAAACACTTATAATCCATTACTCCCAATTTAATTTAATGCATTACTCCATTACGAGTTTAATAAAACTCATTTTGGGAAGGGCAACATTATACCTACAACTAAAAGAAAATTATTTTTACACAAGAACACGAACTTAAAAGGGAGTTCAATGAACAGTACATAGATTTTAAAACGAACTAGACACACTTGATAGATTTAGTTGAAGAATATATAAGAGTTACAAAGAAAAACAGCTAAATTCGTCTATGGTTAAGAAAGCTGTTGAGAAAATATCATTTGAGAGCTTTTGCCAATGTTTTTTTGTTTGATGCTGGAAGTTTTAGGATATTAGTAAATACGATATTTGTTTTTTAGTAACGGGGAAATTTTGGATTTTACATATTCATCATATATCGGAGTACCACGACAGGTTAGAGTCCATGAATAACCCCAAATATTTCGTTACTTGTAAATTTTGGAGATTTTCATTTCCAAGAATGATATTCATGCTGATGGTATCTTTTTTTTCGAAAGTAAGGTAATGGGTTTTCTATTATAATAAAAATAGAAAACAGACCATATTATATTTATTTTAAAAGTCACACATCAGGTATTATTTCTTATAAGTTTCTAATTACCAAGTTTTTCATATTCACTGTCGTTTATCAATGGACGTGTTTTATCAAAGACGTGTTTTATTAAGGCTGTTTGTGGTTATACATAATTAGAATAAAATAACTTAGTTTGAATATCTTTTTATGTGGTATTTGTTATTTTATTCTAATTATCATAAAATTATTACACATGAACTTATGGGGGAGTTTTATTGTGGGTATTTTAGAAAATATACATTGGCAACGCTGCCATATACTTGGTTTATCGCCTTGAAGTACTTTTTTTTCGATTTATTGTTGTTTTCTTTTTCAAAGATAAAATTAAAAAGAATAAAAAAAAACAGAACTATCTGAAATAATTATTTCTGACAAATATTTTTTTTACGGCGAAAGAAGGCGAAACAAAATATTGACAGGATACATTTCCAATGAAAATTTTGTTGTGCATTCTACGTTTAACGTTTCTTTACATTTTGAGAAGATTGATGATATTAAATTAAATTATTGTCTCCGTATAGATAGATTTTCTGGTGTACAAACGAGTGGTTACATTTCATCCAAGGTAGTTTCACACTTCAAACTTGTGATGGAATTATTAAAAAACTATTATAACAAACGTCCACCCCTAATATCACACCTTAGAATACGAGTTGACGGCATTATTATGATATTACGACAAAAACGTATGCGATTTAACAGTTCTCCCAATGAGACCGTACAATGGGACCATCTTTCGTAATGCGCCACCTAGCGGAAAAATCGTGCGAAAACCACCAGAAAAGTAAGACCGGAAACTTGAAACTAGAAAGCTAAAACTTGTATTGTTATTTTACCATAAGTAATAACACTTATTGTATCATATGATGTTTTACTATTTTCTTAGGAATATTTTTCTTACTTCACGTTGTGGATGTTCCCCAAGAGCAATCAATAAGAAAAAATATAACATTTTCTCACACTTTTCGAATTATCTGAAAAGCTTTAACTAAAATACTCGTAGTTAAGAACGACCCATATACTCGTACAAAGTAAATCTGCCTTAACAAAAACACTGCTTATACAACGGGTATTTTCTTTCCGCGTTCAGCCCATAAAATATGCCCAAAAATACACTGGATCACTTAAATTTCTTCCAATACAGTTCGGAAAAAATGCCAATAAACGTTCTAGAACTAGACATGAGCGCGAGATATACACTTGCAGCATTACCATTCAAGTCACACTTAACCCCCTTTAGAAACCGATGCCTTATTCATGGGGTCCGTCATTCCGAATGGACATCACATTCAAATTGAATGGAAAAAATATGAAAGCAAAGGACAGCAAAGGAGAGCAAATGGAAGTATAGAGAGAAGTGTAGATATGGGTATAGAGAAGCATATGATAGCACACGAGATCCCCGGGGGCGAGTGGGAGCTCTGGACGGTGTGGCCTTTTGCGCCGGCATAAAGATCTTCGTGTTACATGGGGCATTTGCAGCAACTCGTATTTGAGGGCCAATTTAATTTGAGAGGAAAACGTGTGTTAGGGAACAAAATTGGCTGTGATATAATTTCGTTGTCAAACGGTGTAAGTTTTAGATGGCAGAACAAATATTAATTTTGTCATGTACCTACGGCAAGAAACATGGTCAATTCAAAGTAATTTAATCTATGATTTTTCGAAGGTTAGAGAATATACGCCCTACAACTGTGTTTTGAAAAATAATCTTAACACTTCATCGAAAATATTTTATTTCAACTCTTGATACGACGTGGCTGGTAGCTGAGTTGATAAATGCGCCGGGTTCGCATCTAGGCGTCGTGGGTTCATTTTGACCCTTTCTTCATTTTAGCATTGAAATAATAAATAATGAGACTACAAATGGCGGAAGTTCTCAAAATTTTTCAGCAACGGAACCCCAAAAGGTCCCCTGGATGTTGGCGGAACCCCAGTACCTACCTCCACATCAATTGTACTACTCCATATTAAATATTTTCTAATAAGGCCATAAAGATATGGTTCAAAGATTGTACTATGGTTCAAGTGGCCTTTACGTACATGTTTTTTTTTTTCAATATAGAAAGAAGAAAGAAATGTAAAATTATAAGATTACTTGTAAATAAACCAAAAGAAAAATAATACATATGTATTACCAAAAGAAAAATAATACATATTAATACAATGTTAATGAAAGCAGTGAAGAAGAAACAAACAGAAAAACCTGTATACAGTGACCTTGTTAAAATATGTACAGCTAAATTGTTTTATTTGTACAGCTTTATACTTCAGTAGAGGCATACAAAAAATATCAGAATCATTAGCATAAAAGGTTTTAAATAACTTAATCAGCCATTACAATAAAACTAAATCCGAAAGAAGCTTCGTAGGCAAAATATTTTACACATTAATAACAAAATATTGTATCATTTAACGTTTTCAACTAACCCTTTAAAATTAAATCAAACTGTTTCATAAGTCATTGAGCAATATGTAACATCTCAACATGACTCGTCTCAGTTACACAGTCATCAGTTAGTTCATCAAACAGTACAAAAAATGTACATCGTGTTTCGTCTCTCTGAAACTGACGCAATACCCCTCACTTCGGGAATCGCTGAACTACGGCATTCAATCCTCTATTAAGTGAATTTCCTGCACTCACCCTTCTGTCAATATCCTTATCAGATTTCCCGTCTCTCGCAAACATTCTTACGAGAATAAAGTGCTATAAAAAGACAACGATAATAGAGAATGCTCACTGAATTTTTTCTTTAAATAAAATTTATTAAACAATTATGATACGCCGACGAATAAATGTTTTAATAACGATTTCAAATATACTGAATTTTATTTGCCGCCAAAACGACTTTTATGTTTATGCGGAAAGTGCCTGTAACATATCTATATGTATAAAAAATAACGTATGTTTGCTTGCTTATGTGTCCTTTATGTATTGCTATATTAAACCGGCCACATGTTGCTGTGGCTAACGAAACACAACGCCATTACCCAACCTTTATAAAATCCGCACCACCCGCTTGCCAGCTGCCCGCTGCCCGCTGCCCGCTGCCTGAATTGAATATTTGAATTTCTCGACTTTTCTCTACTATAATAAGCATGTTTTTATACATATAAACCTTCCTCTTGAATCACTCTATCTATTGGTGAAAACCGCATGAATATCCGTTGCGTAGTTTAAAAGATCTATGCGCACATACATTTTGAACGACTAAATAAAATAATTCAAATCAAATACCTACTTACTCTAGAACATCTACTTTCCAATTTCTTCCGTAGAACGAATTTCAAAAGTGACTATAGTACGGCCCGCCAGCCGTTTTAAATCACACAAAAATATGTTTTCTTTAAATTTCTCGGCTTTTTTCTAATATAATTTACATGTATTATACATATAAACATTCCTCTTCAATCACTCTATCGGTGAAAACCGTATGAAAATCCATTGCGTAGATTAAAATATTAACGCGCACATACATTTTGAGCGACTTCATTTTATACTATGTAATGATGTTAGCAAATGCTTGAAACTTTCGAAATATCTTCTTTCCATCCTCGCGACGGTTTCTGGGTTATTACAACCACATGATAATACATCTGATAAGTTTTTTAACCATTACAAAAACTCTTAAGAAACTGTCACTATATGCAAATGTTCTCTCATAGTACTGGTACCTATGGGTCTGTCAATAAAACAATAGTTTAATAAAACGTACAATATATATTTTTATCTTTGGTTACCTCCGATGCTCGAGGTTCCATCGACGTTCTGCCAACATAACAAGTGTGAAAGTCGAACAAGATGTCAGAGGTCTCTTGGTTCGTTGCTTCAGCGACAGGAGGTGCCTTTATTAATGTCAGGAGTGTGTTCCTGGCATTCTAACGGCAGCGGGGAGTACCACACCTCACCGCCCCGCCTCAACACCTCAACACCTCACCAGCCGCTCCGTCAAGGAATGCATTTCTGGTTGGGGAGGTATTTAAAGGTTAAAAAATATTATTTCTGAAAAGTTAATCTTTATTACTTCTTGAACTAAAGCTGCTTTTAAAGAATATTCCTAGGGATTTTAACGTTCCGCTAGGCAAAAAGGCAACTACTAAAAAGTCTAGTCTTCGATTCTGCCCAAGGCATCCTGGACTTAATGGATTTTGATTTGAATAAGCCGAGGACGGTTACACGCAGATGGTATGCGAATTCAATGGATTAAAAAAATGCAATAGGTTATTTAACATTTGATGCATTTCTGATGTAATAAAATAGTGTTCTTGCGAAGCTTTTAATTACTTTAGGTTTAGAGTAAGTTCGGACATTTTTTTATAACATACCTACTAGGAATTTTCGGAGAAACTTCTTTACTAGTGAAATGAGTTTACGTTTTACACTTGAAAACTACAGAAAAGTAACGAACATGACTAGCAGTATTGTTTATGTTCGTACATGCGTTTGCTGTACTGAGTTAAGAACTATTATTGATTTGCTGTGCAGCCAACTGTTAAAAAAATTAAAAGAGTGAAAACAATGTATAACATTAAAATTAATGAAGCATCCTAATTTTGGTTCAATGAAAAGGTGCATGCGCGATTTAAATAATTACTTTATAAAGAAATTTGACAATGTGTGTTTGTTTTTGATAGGCAATGCGATTCACAAATCGTACAATAATTAATCGTAATATCCTGTGAATCTTAACGCGTCTGCGCGCTAGTAATAATAATAATAAAAATGAACTGATCTTGCTATGAAAAAATGACTTTTTTTGAAGAGTAAAATTCAAATATAAATACTCTTCACAACAAAATGTTGCAAAATAATATTTTGGAGATTGTAAGCGCTAAAGGCTGCGCAGCCCTTTTCATACAAAACGTATCTTTGGATCTAGGGTCAAAATACCCAAAAGGCCAAAATACCCGAAAAAAATTTTTTTTTTTATCAAAAGATATATCTAACAGGTATTGCGGATACGTACTACATTATTTATATGTTTTTCAAATTATAAAATTAAGGCTATTATAAAGTCGATTTTTCATGAATGTTACAAAAAAAATGGCCTCTAAACTTTGGCAATTACTGTGAATTAACGATAATTATTTAAAAACAAATAAATAATTTAGCTATTTTTGTAAATATTTTGAAATTTTAAGTTATAAAATATCACATCAAAATGAAAGATTTTTTTGGTTAAAATTTATAGATTTTTAATTTGTGTTCCAACGTAAATCGGTTGTTTGTAATTTAAATTTACGCCAATGTTAATACTTTTATAAATATTCTTTTTTTTTTTTTTAACCAATTATATCACTATTTATATAATGATCATTATTTATAAATCACAATAGGTTTCAAACCAATTATGATTGATAAGTAGTGATCATTATTAGCAACAAGTTCATTCATTTAGGCCAAAGATGGCGCCAGTAATTTCAGATGTCGCTGATTGTGTGATAACTTTCTCCCTTCTCAATATACAAAGAATTTAACTTTAAAAACCCCACGCTAGCTTAAAATTAACAATTCTCTAACTAAACTTGCATATAAAATATAAAGTATTAATAAACATTTGTCCGTTGAGCAGGAAAAAGTTATGTGTCGGTAACTTGTAACTTTAAAAACATAGCAATAAAAACGATAGATTTAATTTTTTAAAGGGTGCTTTATTTAAAAAACAACACAAACACTTCTTCTTCTGTTAATCCTAACATTTTTACAATATTTTTATAGAAAATAGAGCCGAATTATTTTTTCACATAATTATCATTAAAACACAAATAATTGCTAACGTTGCCTCTAACATTAACTAGATATTTAATGGCCTACATTGTATAACTTAAAACGCACATAAATAAAGAAGCAGATATACTTTTACATATTTGGTATAACTTTTAACTTTTAAATAACAATATAACTTTTATGTTTGAATGGATATTTTGACCTCAAATCTAAGTATACGTTTATTAAAAAAAAATCGCGTAACCATGTCTCTTAATGTTTGTTGTTAAAACTTGGTGTTTGCATTCACATTATTTACCTGCTTTCCATATTTATAGTATTCAAACAGCAACACTCATGAAAAAAGGCATTTTCCTCTCGCAGTGGGTTTGCCTCTCACTTGAGCGATCTGCATCTGCATTTCCACTTTCACATATTTCCTTTGGCGGCTCTAGCTTCGTGCATTCTGCATTTCGGATTTCTACATAAATTAGCATAAGAAGAAATATTGCCGCGCGGCGAGGTGCAGGACCAGATCGGCAAGCATCACTTTCTACAAACTAAATTATTGGACGAGTTAACATTATATTATTTTATAGATGTTTTTTGCATTTCTTTACGCCCACGACTTGGGGCATGCCCCAAGAAAACCGTTTACAATTTGCGAGGCGGGTATGGCTATTTATTTGATAACGATCACCTCTGCCATTGGTCACCCCAAGTGGTCTCTACGTTTGGTGACTTAGCAGGGGTGCCCGGGTTCATGGGGTGAGGTTTGTCCGGTTCTGCGAATATTTTATTTTTATTATTCTTTATTGATAAAAATATCTTAGGCGTTTACAGTTTTTACAGGATTTACGACTACCACACTAGACACATGCCAGTGTAATGATAGTCGAAGTATGTATAAATAATTATATAAATGTAATAATTGTTAGTTCGTTTTAATATTCATTTAATTATTTTCTCTATTTATTATATCCATATGGGTTTTTAGGTGATTAGTGGATGATACTGAGAAACGGGTTTTATATAAATAAAAAAACTTGAAGAAGTGAACATTGTAAAGATGGTAGGTATAAAAGTAAATCTACGTTACTAATGTATTACAATAAAAGAGAAAGTTTTTTAAATTGTAGGTGGCGTAGAAATAATAATAAAAGATTTACAGGTGACGGTCTGTTTACCTGCGATTATTTTAATACGTACGTCTGCCCACCAGCTGCATGGCAGGCTGGATCGGGAGTAAATGGTTGAGGGAGTGCCTTTGACTCCTCCATTCGCACTCTCTCCGATCATCGCTTTGCACCGCATTGGAAGGGATCAGAAGGGATGGATATATACGTCGTCACTCCTGGACACACAGACCCCCTGTTTCCTACCCATTCGTCATACCCCTTTCTTCCCAGAACTTCCTCGCCCTCCTTTCCTAATAAGACCCTCCACACAGCATCATCAAAGATGACATAGGGCTTGAGGGGAATTATTTTCCTCAGGGCCTTCTGTGTGGATCTAATTTAAAAAAAAATTAAATTCATGTTTTTAATTGATAAAATTTGTCCCTCAAGGGGTTCACAGTATCGTACTGGTAGATACTCCCAGTACCATCTTGGTGAAAGCCATTCAGAATCGAAACATTGCTGGAAATGGCCTTAGTCATTTTTCGTTACCAGGCCTGCATAGCCAGATGCTTCCTGATCTTTCTCCTCCTCAGTTTCCAACTTTTTATAGGTTACTAGGTACCCCATTATGATATTAATACTATCAAAACCATATTAATCACCAGTAATGTATAATGTATAGGTACTAAACGAAATTAAATAATATATATAGGTCTACTAAAAGACATTAAATAAATGTATACATTTTTGGTTGTTCTTTAGAAAAATGTAATTTAAAAATCAAAAGTATGGAAAAAAATGGCAAAGCAAATATTTGTATTACTTGTTTTTTTTTTTAATTCCTTGCATTCGAACTATTAGCAAAATTGTCTAATTATGGAACGACGAAAATACTGCTCGAAAACAGATAATACAAGGTGGTGCTAAATTAATCACCCTATCGGAAGATGTTATAATTTTTGCAAATGGCGTCGTACGTCAATCATATTTGACATTTATAAACTAGACAGCTGCAGAATATAAACAGACAAGCAATGGAGCGCTATACTCCGCAAGAGCGTGGAATAATTGTGTCGATTTAAACTTTAACGCTTTTAGCGATTTTGTGTCGAAAGTCACCATGTGCGACGAGGCGCATTTCCACTTAAACGGTTACGCCAATAAGCATAATATTCATTTCTGGGGTACTGAAAATCCGCGTGTGATACACGAAAAGCCATTACATCCACTCAAAGCCACTGTGTGGTGCGTTGTTGACGCGGGAGGAGTGATTGGGCCGTATTTTTTGAGGACGCCATTGGCATTACGGTCACTGTTACTAGCGAACGCTACAGAGCCATGATAAACGACTTCTTACTTCCGGAATTGGATGAGCGGAGCTTGATAAACATGTGGTTTCAACAAAATGGTGCAACAGCATACAGAGCACGAGCCACAATGGATATTGTGAAGAAAGCGTTTCCTGGTCGCGTAATCTCTCGTTTTGGCGATTTGATATGGCCAGCAAGATTGCCCGATTTAAAAATTCCAGACTTTTTTCTTTGAGGCTATTTGAAGACGCGGGTTTATGCCAACAAACCTCAGACAATCGCAGCCCTTAAAGAGAATATTCGACAGGAATGCGAATATTTATCACCGGAAATCTTGCGGAAAGTTATGGAAAATGCGATAAAACGGGCACAAATGTGTATCAACACTGGCAGTAGCCACTTAACGGATATCATCTTTTCCACTTAACAAAAAAAAAATGAAAAGTCCAAATAAAGATTTATTTTACTCAAAACCTTTTTTTTTATTTAGTAAAAAAGTTATTCAAAAACAAAATTGGAAGATTAATTTTGCGCCACCCTGTATAAACTTTGGAATATTTTTAATAATGCACCTCCCTTCCAACCACTGGTTAATTTCTATTATGAGCTGAAGAGCCATGAAATAACCATTTAATTTAAAAGTACACGTCAAAAAGAATCTGTATTTTTCTTTAATTATTTTGGTTGCAGTGATGAGAAAGAAAGATAATATAAAAAATAATGATCGAACTAACTTCGAGACATTTAAAAAATAAATAAAATCATTTCAGATATATCGTTGAAATATCTCTAACCTAAAATGAATACCACTAAAACAGTAAAAAGCGGAAAAAACATCCACAAAATACAAAAGCCACGGATTCGCTTTTTCAACGATCCTTAACACGCTCCCAGATGGATTTGCATCTCGCCTCGAATTATGATTCTAATGCTCATCCCGACTCCCGTTCCCCAGGCGGCCCTGTCTCCTTCCCCTCCCCATACCCTTTCCCCACCAGAAACGTGATGCGCCACCCAAACTAAGGAAAACTAAAGAATATTTTCGGAGGAAGCCTTAAAATGTACGACTCTCCGTTTGACACCAAATTGTGTTGTAAATATCACGAAAACTCGGGTACCGAATATAACAAAGATTTTGCGACTAAAAAACCGTACGTAGGGAAAATTTTGGGTTACAGAAATTGTGCCAAATACACCTGTCACATGGCTTAAAAAATAATAACTGCCTTATTAAATTCATTCCATTTTAACGAAGAGGAAATAAGTATGCTTTTTCTTATATTTAACTTTATAGTACCTATTCAGAAGTATAATAACACGGCCGTTCATAAAACATGTTAACTTTTTTAAAGAAATATTATAACACGTTAATCCCTTTAGCACGTAAGGTTCACAACTGGGAATACCGGGCTTCGCACGAGTGTGTTCCGAATATAGACCATAAGTTAAACCGTATTTATATTCATGACCAATAGCAATGTTTAAAAAAAAAAATAATAATTCTGGTTCCGCTATAAGCGTTTGAACTATTTTGTTCTTGTTAACAAATATGAATGTTATTAAAAATGTGTTGTGTTAATTTTATATGTGACTATAATACGTCTAGTATCACACACAAACACGCCGCCGTAAGAAATTCCCCAGAATATCCCCAAGTTAATATTGAAAGGTTAGAAAGAATACAAAAAAAGATATTGAAACACCTAGACTTTAAATCCTTTCGAACATCAGAAAACCTAAAAGACTCATTAATATTCCATAATTTATGAACCTTAAAAGATAGAAGAAATATATCCGGCCAGAAGTTTTTATTCAAAATCAATAACATCGTTGTTGACAATAACTATCTCCTAGAACACATTAATTTCCACTCTCCAATAAGAAATACAAGGTCAAACCAACTATTCCATATCCCACACTCAAAAACAAATTACCCACAACTTTCATTTCTCCGAAGGACGTGCACATAATACAATGATATATTTAACGACGCTGAAATTTTCCATTTGCCCTCTAGCCAATTTATTAAATGCATAATGGAAAAAATTAAAACAAATTCTTAATTACGAACCCTCCACCACTGCTGTATGTTATTTTTTTCGTTCTCATATGTTGGTTTTCCTTCGTTTTATAATAATAATAATATTTGGATGATTTATATAGCGCCGTTTTTTGTAACAATCCCCTCAAGGGCGCCGGCAAATGGCTAATCATTCATCCTTGAACGTTATCGTATGATATGAAAATGTATTAATTTTATATAATTATGTAGGTTCACAGTTTAACTTTATTTTATCTATCCAACATGCTTTAATTTATGTTTGTTCATTTCTGTTGGATACATATTTTTTTCTTTTTTTTTAACCGCTTTACGTTTTCTTTAAACTATGTTTTTATATATAATATTATATTGTTTTGTGGTAACTTCGCTAGTTAATGCAACCATGTAATATGATACTTTTCTTATTAAAATATGTGTAAGTGTTTATTTCCTCAATAAACTAAAATAAAAAAATATTTAAAAAATCGGTAAATTTTGAACCGAAGTGTCCCTGGTTATTACGAATAATTTTTAGAAAAAACTTCAGATTCGCCTTAATCACTATAAAAGGAAACTTTTTTGCATCACGGCCGGCGGAAAATAATGCATTTTTATTTTCAATTGCGTAAAATAAAATTTCATTTCGCGAACCGATACAGCAATAATCTGGCGGCCATTGCGGCACTGTTATGTTGGTATCCCTGATAATATTAGCGAAGAGCCAAAATACTACTGTAGCCGACTTCGTAGGATACATGAAAAGGCGCGCAATTATGAAAACACAACATAATTATAATGTTAACAAACCTCTATTCGCATATATTTATTATTACCATAAAATAACGATTAGCTAGAAGTTACGTAAAATAAAAAAAGACATGCATATTAGGTAAGCACTATTTTGACGAAATTCTGAAAATAAAATGAATAAAGGCCTTTAGGCAAGTTTTACATTGTAAATTTAAATTTTTATTTTTTGTTTGTGTAGCGGGCTTGTGTATATTATCTTTATTTTAAAAAACACCCCAGATTTTGAATGGTTTGTCTGGCAAAGCAGGGTTTGTGAGGTTTGTTTACATTTTATTATTAATTCTATTCGTATCCCACGAAGTCGGCTACAGTCGTACCTATCTAGCTCTTGTTTGTATCAGGGATACCAACATAACAAACAGTGAGGCAATGGCCGCCGGATTGTCGCCGTTTTGGTTCGTGAAGTGAAATTTTATTTTACGCAATTGAAAATTCAAATGCATTATTTCATTTTAAAATAATAATAAGATTTTTTTTTAATATTTGTTTTTTAAATAATAAGATTTTTTTAAATAACTAGATTTTATTTGAGTTCCATTTGTCAAAATCGGAGAGTCTTTAATAACTTTAACTTTAATAACTTTAATAACTTTAATCTCTTTAACCCTGGTTTTTTTGAACTACCTTTGTTTCTTGGTGGGTATAGTAATTAAGGATTTGTTTATGGTCTATATTGTTACAAATTACCCATCTGGTCACCAATATAATATTGTTATTTCTCACTTACTGCATAAAATATTTTAGTGTTTTGGATGTAGTGTTTTGTATTTTAGTGATGTGTGTGTAAATGCATCACTCAAATTTATGAATTATAACCTCAATGCAGGCTGCTAGTCCTAGTGAGGTTAATATTTTTGTATGTAAAAAAAAATAAGTATGGTAAGAAATTATAAATAAATAAATTATTTTCCGCCGGCCGTGATGCAAAAAGTTTTCTTTTATAGTGATTAAGGCGAATCTGAAGTTTTTTTCTAAAAATTATTATTAATAACCAGGGACACTTCGGTCTAAAAATTACCAAAAAATTATAATAAAATAAAGGTATTCCGTAATTGTTGTTCTAACCAAATAATTCAAATTATTTACCATACTTCATATAGTTTGTTATAGATTTATACTCGGTGAACATAGACGTCACTTTGTTGATTTTACGGAACAATCTAAAGTAAAACACGACCGGAAAATTATCAATAGAAACATTAAAATTACTCTAAAATAGAATTGTGTTCTTAGGATAGGATTAGAGTTGATCCCCCTAGCCTGTCGATACAGGAAATGTGATGAATCGATTCTGAATAAAGTAAATACCTCTCGGATCATCGCCTGTTAATCAACGCGTTGGATCAATAATAATTTAGCCTTAGTTCCGGTTGCCCGGAGCGGAGATTCCGCTTCGGGCGAGAAATTGTCTAAGTAAATTTGATCCTGGAATTCCAACAATCTAAATGCCCCACAGCTGTAAGCACTTTGTTGACTGGTGCAAAATTCTCAAAGGAACGGTCTGCATAACAGTGCACTGCGGTGATCCTGGTCAGTCGGCGGTTTCGTTTATAATTGAGGAGGGTTTTCACAAAGAGAAACATTTTCAAAAACTTTTTTCTTATGACTGTTTAAAGTGAATGATAAATAACTCGGGGACAATATTTTACTATAATCCTTAAATGCGCATTCAATTAACTATTGGACATGATGAATAATAAGATAACGCAACTCATTTGTGAAAAGCCATGTGTATTTAAAAGGGAATCGAAAATTGCGATTTTTTTCAATGGAGAAATTTCTAAATTTCAAAAAAAGTTTTTAAAAGCGAAATAACCCTTTAAATTTTGATCCAAAATTAGTAAATGCAAGAAAAAAAATATTTATTTTTCTTTCTTTGGACCTACCACTCCAAAAAATGTTTATAAATATATACTCGCAAAAAAAATTACAATTACGACCGTTGACTCGTCCATACAAAAAATTGGTAAATAAAGGCCTCCGTGGTTGAGGGTAAGGCTCTCGACTCGCAATCCTGGTGTGCGCAAATCAATTTTATATAATTAATTTGTGTTATTTCACAATTAATTAATCAAACATAATGTATGGTGTACGAGCGGCACGTTCCAGAGTGGAGGTACTGGTTTACTATAATTATTGAAACGTTGCTTAAAATGGTTTTAGCCGTGTTTAGTGACCAGAACTGAATAGCCAGATACATCGTCACCTTTCTCTTCCCTATCTCATTCCTCTCACTTTTATTCTCACAATATACCCAAACTGGGGACGACATAGTCCCACTGGCTTCAGACAGGAGCAGTTGGGGACTCGTGTGCGGTATACACATTAAAAAAAAATTAAAAAGGCAAAAACTGTGGTAGGGAATCTAAAATAAAGTTTTATTTTTTTTATACAACTGGCCTCCCAGATACATTGGAATAAGATAAAAATGGAAATTTTACATTATTTGCCTACCTAGTAATTTCAATTTTATATAAATGGATTGTGGATATTTCACTTTGTGAAAATGTATTATTTTTAATTACACATAAACCAGGTAAATTATATTGATTTTTATGAATCTAACTTAGCCATTTCGTGAACAACCAAAGAGAAAATATAATAAAAAATAAAAATAAACCATTTGGGGTAGATTTGTGAAAACGCTCATCAGTTGAAAATTGTAAATGCTGGAACAGATTGCTGAAGAGTTGATACCTTTAATTAAGGTTATCTTAAAGCGCGTAATAGTGGGACACGTGTTAGGGTAATGAACATACTAACATGATTGCAAGTGTGTGCACAATGATAGAATTGATTCAACCCATTGTGCTTATTTCAGTATTGGCTGAATTTCTATCTGTTATTTATAAGTATAGGATATTTCGGTAATAAATAAGTGATTTGTTTAATTATGGTGAACATCAGGCATACCATAGCGTTTTAGTTATTTGGAAAATGTTTTTACGGCACTTTGGATGCAAGTTACCTTCATAATATTATAGTGCGTGTATCAAGTAACCCAAAACTCAAACATTTAACAACTTACGAACATTTCATTGTTAGTAAAATGAAAAATCAGAGTGTGCAAATCATACGCGGTAGAAGTAAAACCTTCAGAAAACTAAAGTAGGCAAGAAAGAGGAGGCAACGAAGCACCGCACAAAGAGGAGACCATTTATACTATCCCATTCTCTCGCAGGCTAAATCTTATAGATGAATCCATTTGCCTCTTTTTAGTCGTGCTATTTGTCGTTACGTTGAGTTTCAAATTACAAAACGGTGCTAAAGAAGTTTTCACTGCAACTAGGTTAGTACTAAAAATAGTAATTCATTTGCTCGCATCTCTAAAAATAACAAAATAATTCCCGTTTTCGTTCCATCTCAACGAGATCGATTACCTCAAAACATCTCAAAGCACTCCCGGCATAACAAAAACATAAGCAGTAGTAACTTAAAGCCCAGGCAAAACACAGCGGAAAAAAGTTCAATAGTTAAAAAGTTGGCGAAATTCAGCAGGAAGGAAGGCGGATGGCGGTAGGCGGCAGGCGGCAGGCGGCAGGCAAGGCAGGGCGGGGAGGATTATGTCTCTCTCGCAAGTGACGTAAATCTTCCGCTGAAGTTGCCAGGCTATAAACTTCGTCCACACATTCCGGGCTGTTCAGTGTACATTACTTTTTATCGAGTTTGTTCCGAGCAAAAGTGTGTGATTCTTTTTGACATGAAAAAATAAACGTATAGAATAACGGGGTGTAATGTATTATTTGGTTTTACGTGTTATACATGAGACTATCTCGCACGGCACGAGGGAGCGCACTAGGGAAACTCAAATGTGGAAAAGATTTTTGCCTTTGCGCACTTCCACAGGCTTTAGGTTACAAATAATAATTCTAACAAAAACGTTCCAACAAAGTCATAACAAAAATTTATTTAAAATAAAATTATATTTTGTTGTTAGAATCAGTAAGGTGTGTTGTAAATGAAACACTATACGTAAAATATTATGTAAATCGTTCAAAATGCCTTCGCTGGTTTTCAAATACACTTATTATTTCAAATAATAATAAAAAAAAACAGAGTGTGCAATTAGTGAGTGTGGGGAGACAACGAAGCACTTTTTTAACACTTTGAAGGATGATTTTTTCCATATTTTTGTTGTTGAAATCCAGTGCACATTTTCCTAAACATTTGGCGATCTTATTAATATTTGTGTGCTCTTCTTCGGAGTCGCTAGATTTCGCTTTCTTTTGTATTTTATTTTTTTGTTCTTTTTGGAGTAGTTTGAAGATTTTTGCATTTCGTGGGATTTGATACTTGTTCCGTTGAATATCTGCCGTTAGGTTAGTCAGGCGCTTTATACAATTAGCCTAAAGGAGGCTTGCGTAGGACCATGGCATTATCGTATTAGGTTTTTTTTTTTTTTTTTTTACAGTGAATACCGCACAAGAATCTCAACTGCTCCCGTCTGGAGCCAGTGAGACTATGGCATCCCCAATTGGGGTATGTTGTGAGGCTTAAGGTAGTGGGGAGGGGAAGGAGGTGGGGAAGAGGAAGGTTGGGAAGTACCTGGCTATTCAGATCTGGTCACTAAACACGGCTAAAGCCATTTTCAAGCAACGTTTCAATTCTGAATGGTGGTCTTACACCAGGGCGATACTGATAGTATCTTCCACTCTGGAACATGCCGCAAATATACTATATATTATTTTAAATGAATTAATTGTGAAATAACACAAATTAATCAAATAAAATTTATTTGCGCATGCCGGGTTCGAACCCGCGACCTCCGTATTGTGAGTCAAGAGTCTTACCCACTCGACTACGGAGGTCGTCACAGGTATATTGGAACAGAGTACCCATAAAATAAATAAATATTTTATTGCTCTCTTATTCTCTCGCCGGCTAAATCCTGTAGGTGTATGTGTTTGTGTCTTTTTTAATGTCGCTCGCTTCTGTTTCACCGAGTTTTAAATCACAACGTGCTAAAGAAATTTTTACTTCAAAAATATATTTTACAAATTATTTTTGATTATCGACTACAAAGACAGAAAACTAAAGTCTTAATAGTACGTTATCCTGGGGCAAGTTTCTGCGTAATGCCAGGCGCTGTCAGTTTCCATGAGAAAGGTACCAATATTTCTTAAAACGGTATTCGTAATATGATCAAATAGATTATTCTAGCAGCTAATAAGTAGTTAGTCTTTGAAATGAGACGAGCGCCCTGTAACTTTGATAACTAGGTTTGCTAGATATTGTAAACCGGAGAGTTGGCAAACATTATACAGTCTATTAATTGACTGTGGATGCTAAGATTCCTGTACAACAATGCATAACTATGTGAACAAATATCTCAGTCGAGAGGTACAATGTTACTTGTTGAAACTTCAGTATTGTTTTGCGAACGATATCTGTCGTAATACTGGTGAAATAACTGCTACAAATAACTCCTGAAATACAACTTGAGGGATGATTTACTCGGCGTAAAAGCGTGAAGAAAGAAACATAATTTTTCGGTTATTTTTTATCTGATTTGCATACGTATCAAATAAAAAAATAAAAATTCCCTTTAAAAAATTAACCCCAGCTTCCCATTTTTTTACAGGATGTAAAGGGATCTACTTGAATTACTTAAACCAGTGATTCCCGACATTTTTTGGAAAATGAAAATGATATTTTGGTTTCCGGTCATATTTTGATGTTTTTTTTTTTTTCAACTAAAAACATTAAAAAAAACACTAGGGGTTGGACAGTTTTCGCCGTCATTTAAGGTTGGGCGGTTACTCGGCAAAGTGGCCAGTGATAACATGTGAAATTTTTTTTGTTTGTTTGATATTCAGAAAAACAATTAAAAAAAAGACATCAAGAAGGCACCGTGGACCAAAGTTTCATTTACATTTTTTACTACAATAATATTAGAAATCAATGGTTAAAGTAAGTCAAATACGTACTTCATATAAGTTATAGTAAGTAAATCCAAAATTATTAGAAAATATAATGATATATTTTTTTACATAAGTTCCACACAGTAGGCCCTCAGGAAAATATTTTCTCTCAGGGCCTCTGACTTAGGGGATGCTGTGTGGAGGATCTTTTTAAGGGAGGGAAGGATAGGAAGTTCTGGGACGGAAAAGGGTATGAGGGGCGAGTAGGAATCTGGGGTCAGTGAGTCCTGGAGTGACGGACGTATCAATCCATCCCTCCAATTGCGGTGCAAGGCGATGGATCGAGAGCGTCCGGCTGGAAAGGTCAAATAGCCTCCCTCAACCAGTCTTTTTCGATCCGGCCCAGCAGGTGGGCAGACGCATCTGCCGCCAAGACCTGGACAAACCTCACCACATGAACCCGTGAATCCCTGCTAAGTCACCAAACGTAGCGAACCACTTGGGGTGGCCTATGGCAGAGGTGTTGGTTATCCAACAAATGTTTCCCGGGGCGGCGTTACCTATACCCGCCTCTCAAATTTTAGATTGATTGAAATGATTCATTGATAAAAAAAATACGTTACGGTTTATTATTTTAATGAATAAATGTTAAAGCGTGTAATCTACTTTCCACCTTAAAACATTTTAGAAATGTGGAGGTCTAACGCCCAATAGGCCACTTGCATGGATTTCATAACGACTTTGAAAAAATCGTGTGGATAGATTTTTCTACTAAGATTACGAAAATGTTAATAAAATTTTTTGAAATATACAGTTTTTTTTTATTTTAAAATATATAAATCCATTATTTGGGCTCGTGACGTCACTACATGAAAATGTCCCGTCTCCGAAAATGTTCCTATTAATTTTGTAAAATTCCACACTGATTTTTTTTTTTTATATGGCAACACTTTGATTTCAGGCGAATTTTTGAATTTGACACTTAACGTTCACTAGATTTATTGTTTGTTCTCTGCGAATCTATCATTTGGTTTGACTTTTTGACAGATGTTATGAAGAGAACCCCGTACATTTTACACTGGAGTATGTGTTTTAGAGGAATAATGGTAGTGCTGCTGATTTTATGATATTCTTATTATTATTATAATTTACAAGTACATGTACATAACATTTGATTTAGTAATTTAGACGTTGAACATTATAATGATTTATCATCAATAAGATGGATCAAGGAATAGGCAATTATCGTTTTTTCGCACTTATAAAATTATGTCCCGTCTTTCCGGTTTATAAAAAACTGTCTGATTTTTTGGATTGAAATTTTCAAAAAATCGCCAGGGTTTCAAAAATACGATAAAAAACTACTTAGAGTATTTGCCCAAACCGGATTTTTTTTTTAAATGTGATGCAAGTGGCCTATTGGGAGGTGGCTCGGTTAGCAATTTGAAGGTACGGTACCAACTTATTACCCTTTCAGAACACTAGCAGGTAATAATAATTAATTTGTAAAATGACCTCTAGGAATGGTACATAGCTTAAAAAGCAAAGTGTTTATTTTTCTTTGCACCCTCAAACTAATACCAAATTAATGAAAACACGAAGCAGATTATTTGGAAGGTACTCTCACAGTTTAATCTTCTGCTAAAACTCATTCAAATGAGGAATAAAATATCACACTATATAAAGTAATTAAATACCTTCAAAGGAGGGTTCAAAAGCCAAAGAAGAATGGATGAAGTCACAGTGTGAAGAACTAGAGTCATACAGTCGTAGTCACAATGCATTCAAACTTCACAAAAAATTGAAGGAAATTACGGGCACTTCTAGAAGAATTACTCCATCATGTTTAGTTGACGATTCCAATAAATTAATATTGGATGAAAAAGATATTCTACAAACATGGGAAAAGTATATTCATGATACATTCAAAGATATTAGACCGGATATTAATATTCCTAATGATCAATTCCATGGACCATCGATTTTAAAATCAGAAATTCTTCATGCGATAAAGACTTCAGACAATAGAAAAGCGTGCGGACCAGACGATATTCCAGTTGAGGTGTTGAAGCTCTTTAATGATGAAAATGTTGACTACCTGTTGAGGTTATTTAACTCTATATATGACACAGGGAATATACTCCAAGATTGGCTAAAATCCACCTTCGTGACATTGCCTAAAAAACAATACCCTAAGAAGTGCAGTGACTATCGATTAATAAGCCTGATGAGTCATGTCCTTAAATTATTCCTTAAAATAATACATGCCAGGATACGCAATAAGTGCGAGCAGGACTTGGATGACACTCAGTTTGGCTTCAGAAATGCGTTCGGGACGCGTGAAGCATTATTGTCTATCGACGTACTATTGCAAAAGTGTCGTGACCAAAGAAAGGAAGTCTTTGCCTGTTTTATTGACTACGAAAAGGCATTTGACAGGGTAAAACATGCTGACCTAATGAAAATGCTTGCGGATTGTAACGTTGACACCAAAGACCAGAATTTCATTAAAAACCTGTATTGGTTCCAAACAGCAGAAATAAGACATGAAAATGAGAGATCTAATGCAATTGCCATTCAGCGTGGAGTACGACAAGGCTGTATCCTGTCGCCACTATTGTTTAATCTCTATTCTAACTATGTCTTTAAAAGAGCCCTAAGTAATACTGAGAAGGGTCTAAAGATCAACGGAGTTGTCATTAATAACATAAGATACGCAGATGATACTGTATTACTAGCTGACTGTATCGATGACCTCCAAGACCTATTAAATCTTGTTAATAATGCTGGTGAGCAACTGGGCCTAACAATCAACGTCAATAAAACTAAATGGATGACATTTGGACGACTAGATCACTCTGAATCAGTGGTACTGTTAAATGGTTGCAATGTCGAAAAGGTGGAAAGATTTAGATACCTCGGCAGTATTCTCACGGAGACTCTTGACCCAGATGTGGAGGTTAGATGCAGAATTGAAGCAGCAAGAACTGCGTTCATTAAAATGAAATCCCTCTTCTGCAATGACAATATCAGCTTAAAACTAAGGCAGATAATGCTAAAATGTTATGTGTGGTCGGTCTTGCTCTATGGATGTGAAACATGGACCTTGAAAGTAAATACCATGAACAGGTTAGAGGCTTTTGAAATGTGGCTTCACCGGAGAATGCTCAAGGTCCCATGGACCGACATGATCACCAACACAGAAATTCTCAGGCGGGCTAGAGCAGATAGAGAACTGCTTACATTAATAAATATCAGGAAAATTTCATATCTGGGTCATATACTTCGAGGGGAAAAGTATCACTTGCTCCATTTGATATTGAAAGGCAAGATAGAGGGTTGCCGAGGGCCTGGTAGGAGACAAATGTCTTGGCTGCGTAACATACGAGAGTGGACCGGCATTAGAAGTGTGAAGGAGCTATTCCGGGCAGCGCAAGACAGAGAGACATTCTCAAGAGTGATCGCCAACGTCGGGGGGACCTGATACGGCACGCAAAGAAGAAGAAAGGAGGGTTGAAATGCCACATTGTTGAGTTGTCGTGGAACCATCAAATAAACTTTAGAAAAATTATTATAAGATTGTCTAGATTTGTTATTTTGAGAAATGAAACTTGTTCAAATCCGCAATAGAACTTCAAGCAAATACTGTTTTATTATTTCTTTAAACCACGTTGATTAAAATATACCATCTTCCAATTTAATCAATGTATATCTTTTAGTTCATTCCACGGTAGACAGTTAACAATAAACAAAAACAAAACGGCAATATCAACTGCTGAATGTTATCGGAAAGCACTTGGCCGTCCGTTGGTTCGCTATGGCAATCTTCTGTATTGCAAAGTGTCGCACATTTCTTCAGTATCGCGCCCTCAAGGGGTGAGGCGCTTGCGATGGTGGGACTCGCGATTACAGCTGACGCAGGGCAATACGTTTCATGCAATCATGCAGTCAGTGCAGTTTACAGTCCACCCTAATATAAGATAAGCTCTGTAAAGCTTTTTGATAATTAAATTAAGTCATTTATTAGGGAGTCATTATTTAAAAACAAATAAAACCACTTTAATTTGGTTATTTTTTTAAAATAAATCACAATATCATCCGAACGCAATAGCTAATTTGAAAAAATATGGGATTTATTTAACGGTATTCCAAAAAGAAAATGTTTTAATTTTTCCCATCAACGTAATAAATACACGGTTGAAGAAGAATATAATAACAATAAATCTAAATGAAAATATGAAGAAAAAAACAAGAAACAATTATTTGAATTTCACTTTTGTTTTCTTGATTGAAGAATGAAGTGGAAATTAACCTACTTCCTGACATCCGATCGAGCTGAAATTCGGCAGATAGATTCCTTGTCAATGAAAATGCATTATATCAACTTGGTGGCACTGGTTGGTTGGTAACGTACACACTCACACACACGCGAATTTCTCTGAAAATGGATGAAATAATAGCGCAACTAGGTCGTGCCGTTTGGTCGTGGTGAAAAGTCGAAATTGTTACGATTCAAAGTAATAAAAGATGTATTTAAAAAAAAAATGTTTTTACGGGTTGACTTTTTTATATAAATCTAGAATTTTACTCCGGAATTTTCACGCTTGACCTTCAAAACAAGTGGAAGATCATTGTGTACGCCTGATTTTGAAAAACTACGCGTAAAGCCCGGCAACTCCCAGGACTTCAGCTATATGAAGTAGATAATAATTCATTTCATATTATTTTTTATATTAACTCCACACAGGAGGCCCTGAGGAAAATACTTTCACTCAGGATGTATGTTATCTTTGGAGATGCTTTGTAGAGGGTCTTTTGGGGAAAACGAATGAGAGGAAGTTTCTGTAAAAAAAAAGGTATAAAGGGTAGGTTGGAAACTGAAGGTTAGTGCGTCCTGGAGTTCGTCCAGGGGTTCGTTCGTTAGTGCGTCCAAACGTAGAATCCATCTCTCTCAATGCGGCGCAAGGCGATTCGGTTGAGAGAGTTCGGCTGGAGAGGTCGAAGGTCTCGCTCAACTAATCTCTCCCCCCATTCTGCCCATCACGCGGGTAAACGCTTCCGCCGTCAAGACCTAGATAAACCTCACCCCATGAATCCAGGCACCACTGCTTAGCTACCAAATATAGCAAATCGCTTGAGGTGACCTATGGCAAAAGTATTATGTATACCAGGGGGTTCCCAAACTTTTCCAAGTCATGGCACCTTTAGAAAATTTGAATTTTCTTACGGCACCCTAGTCATATAATATCTTTCAGTAGTAGCTATATTTCATATTTGTATGACTATGAAGAAGAAATCAGGTAAGAAACTAATACAACTCGTATTAAAATGAACAAGTAATTGGTAGGAAAACATAGGTGAAAATACAAAGAATTCATTTGTCTTCCACAGTTGTAGTTTTTTCCTGAATGATTAAATCTTCTCTACAACTTTAATTATGTGCATGTTATATCATCTGTAGAGACAGCTACCGCATTCCATGATTTTCCATTCCATAAAATGTTTGAATTCATGTCAATTTTGATTTTTAGTAGAGACATCAAGCACCCATGAAATCTATCCGTGGCACCCCAGGGTGCCGCGGCACACTTCTTTGGGAACCTCTGGTTTATACAATACATGATACCCGGGCGACGGTACCCATTCTCGCCCCCCAAATTGAATATGGGTGGATTTGATATTTTATCAAATCTTTTTGACATTTTATCAAATCTTATTGAAATTTTATCAAAAAATTGTTTGTCCATTATAGTGATGTTAATATAATAAAAATATATTTTTTCGCTTTGTATGGAAGTACGAGTATATTATTAATAAAAATTAATCAAAATGAAATGTGAGCATCGGTCTAAAAAATATTAAACATCCAATCTGTCCTACCTTTCAGAAGGTATTTACAAATTAATTAATAGTTCAAACACAGACACGTATATTAAACGATGAAGATAAGAAAAATTTGTAGATTTTGGACTGTATTGGTTTTTAGAAGTAGCTATTATTTTCCGTTAAAGGTATTTTTTTAGGAAATAGTCTAGCCGTTTTGAAGTAATGTCCGATTAGACGAAAAATCTCAACACGAATATTTTAAGAAGAAAACCCATAATAAATATTGGATATCATGAAATTTTTAATGGATGGAAAGCTTTTTTTTTCAAATACAACTATCGCCCTTACAAATCATATTAACGTAGATTTACTCTGAAAAAAATATATCTCTAAGTACCTTAATTTTATGTAAGTATATTAAAATTTTACTCGGCAGGACTGGGTGGATGGTGCAATCCCTGTAGATAAATAATACTATAACCCTGAGATAAATAATACTATAAACATAGCTATACGTATTTACATTTCGCGAAAATATAAAATTAATCATGATAACAATAAAATTAAAATGCAAACATTATAAGTAATGATAATTCGTAACAACGGTGTTTATTTATTACATTATTCTCTGGAATGCTGTGTATCTGCAGCCTTAGTAGGAGTCCTGCTGAGTTAATCTCTGAACAGTGTATTATGAATACCAGCCATTCTGACTAAATTCGGATTCTTTATCCCGGATAATTTCACGCGAGGTCGCCAACACAGGCATCTGATTCCTCCGAGGCGCGGAACAAACTTACCAATGGCAACGCCCCTGGAAACACTTATTTTTTTAAATTAGCCCCACACAGGAGGGCCTGAGTAAAATAATTTCCCTCAGGGCTTATACCACCTCGGGGGAGCATCAGCAAGTGTCGAGTGTTTTTTTAAGGAAAGGAAGAAAATCAAATTGTTTATCTATTAGAGTGAATTGTGTTATTGATTAACAGGTTTTATATTAGTATTATTAATAATATTTTATTAGAAGTTCTGGGAAGGAAATACATAAATATGAGGGGTGGGTTGAAATCTTGGGGTCAGGGTGTCCAGGAGTGACAGACGTATGAATCCATCCTTTCAACTGGAAGCTGGAGAGGTAGAAATACCTCCTCAACCAGTCTCTCCCGATCCGGCCCGCCATGCAGCAGGTTGGCAGAAACTTCGGCGACAAACCTCACCCCTGCTAAGTCACCAAATGTAGCAAACCACTTGGGGTGACCTACGGTATAAATGATTCTCGGGGCGCCGCGCCGGTTACTAGGTAAATGATGTGCCTGCCTCGTAGGAAATGTAAAGGATTTCCACATGTCCTTCAACAATTTAGCACAAACTATCATTTAACATTTAATTATAATATGATTAGGTACATATATATTATTAATTTGAGGCCCGAGTTCATGGGGATGAGTTTTGTCTAGGTCTTGGCGGCATACGCGTCTGCCCACCTACTGCGTGAATGGGCAGACGCGTACGTGGGCCTACAGGTAATATACCGAACCAACTGAGACTGGTTGAGGAAGACTGGTTGAGGAAGACTGGTTGAGGGACTGGTTAAAGGAGTTGAGGGAGACTCCTTTCCAATCAGACTCTCTCAAACTAGCGGCCTTGCGCCGCAGTAGGAGGGATGGAAACATACATCCGTCACTCCTGGACCACTCCTGACCCAACCCTCATGCTTTTTGTACTTCTCAGAACTTAATCCATCTTTACCTCAAAAATGCCCTCCAAGGACGACATGGTTAATGAACTGTTTTGCAACTTCCCTCTCCTCACGAAGACCCTCCATCAGAGTCCTTATTGATTACATGGACCCAGAGAAAAAAGTATTTTCCTCTGGGCCTCCTGTATGAAATAAAAATTAAATATATATTTTTGGTTCAAATGTTTTATAATTCTCTACGCACTGCCCTCATTCATTAATAGTTCCTTGGCAGTAGTCAGTAGTACGAGTATTTAGGCCGGTAAAGCTTATTTCTGATTGCTTTTCCGTCAAATGGACCGCCCGCCGTGATTAGTGCGGGCTTACAATATAATCCACTGGAGGGAAAAAGCCACAGAGGAAAAGGAACCGTTCATCACACATTGTGTAAACGCGTTACTACTTTAACATTAAAAAAAACTATCACAAAGAAGTAATATGAGTCTTCTTTTATTAAATCATATTGTTTTTATCGATATTGATATTTTCCAAAGATTTATTTATTATGGTTTTTACAGATTGGTCTCAAACACGTGAGAACAACCCAGTTATAAAAACTCAGTTAATTATACAAATAAGACAAATAGGTAAAAATTTATATGAAATCAATCAGCCAAATTATACAATGGTTAAAATTTGAAACAGTTTAAATAAAAATTAGATAAAATAAAAAAAATGGCAATTAAAGAGAGGCAAGACATAATTAAAGATACAAATGATACATAATCTAAATGAAAATCTAGTATCTTTCAACGGAAGCAATCTCCCGAACAGGCCCTTCATTGATATGCTTGGTGTAACCCTAAGTGACCAGCTCAGGTATGGGGGGCTCCATCGAAGCCAGAGTAAAGTTAGCCTCCCAAAAACTGGGCGTACTGCACAGGGCCCGCAGATACTTTAATAGTACACAACTGCTAACCCTGTACAAATCACAAGTGCACCCCCCGGTTGAATTTGGCAGCCACCTCTGGTCTGGAGCTCCAAAATACCTGAAAAATACCCTCGACTCTGTGCAGAAATGGGCGGTCCGTTTAATAGATTCTCCCATCTTAACAGACGGATTGCAATCTTTAGAGCACAGGCGTCGGGTGGGAATGCTATCCTTGTTCTACCGGTATTACAATGGAAGATGCTCCTAGGAACTAGCATCATTGATGCCTTCGGCACCGGTGCATAGTCGGGAAACATGCCAAACGCGTGCCCAACATTTGTACACGGTTGACATTTGTCACATGAGAACGGATCATTTCTTCGACTCGTTCTTGTGTTCAACAGCTCGGCTGTGGAATGATTTGCCGGCCTCTGTGTTTCCTCCTTCCCACAACATGAATCTCTTCAAGATCAATGTTCATTCCTTCCTCTTCTCAAAAAGACACTCCACACAGCATCCCAGATGACATAGGCCCTGAGGGAAATCATTTTCCTCAGGGCCTCCTGTGTGGAGTTAATGTAAAAAAAAAATAATAAATTAGCACATATGTTTCAGCAACCGCAGAGCATTTTTTTTGAAACCATATAAATTATCAACAAAAATATCTAATTCAGCAAACTCTATCTTATTATAAAGTCGACACATTTGGGTCAGAGGGCGATATTATTTTTAAATGTATTCAGGTGAAACATATTATGGCGTCTTAAACAAAGGGAATCGGGAACATTTATATCAATTTATTGCTAAAAGACACAATGAAGTATCAATATGTCCGTAAATTATTTTATGTAAGCATATTAGATCAGTCAATTGCCTTGTGATTTTAAGTGTATTAAGATGTTGACATATAAATATCATCGAATATAGGTATCTATCTTTATACATAAAAATGAATGTTTGTTTGTCCCGTGAGCATTAATAATAATAATAAAACGTTTATTCATCAATAGATTTTTTTACAATATTACATATTTTGTTCTTTTTTCATAGATTTTGTTGACGAAAAGGTCAGGATTTCAGGATTTCAGGTTCAGGATTTCTCCTAGAATGAAGCTGGTTTTCAGCAGTGCTCCTACCATTAATTCGATATAAAAAAAAATAATAATAATAATATTTGGATGATTTATATAGCGCCGTTTTTGTGAAAAATCACCTCAAGGGCGCTGTACAAACTTATAATACATTTCTAAAATCTAAAAAAATTCAAGCTAGGCAAACAATTATAAACAACTTATGGCTAAAAATTGCATACATCGGTTCATTGATCACCGATATGAAAATATGTGTACAATATTTTGACCAATGAACGCGATGCTGCCTAAAATTTAATGAAAACAGGACCATACTTACCTGGGAGGTCGCTTGAAATTAACACTGTATATTGTCCATTTAAAGAAATTTAGATAGAGTTCGCACGCAGAGGACATTATTGTAAACACATGTTATTTAATCCTGAAAAATATTTTAATATTAATATGTAATGTATTCTTTGACGAGTGTATTTTGGAAAGTAAAAGCAACATATAAAGGTGGGAAGTGTAGTAGAACCTATAAGGATTTGATCTTACTAAATGTGATTCGTCAAGAGACAGATTGATGTGTAAGGAATCGAGTTATTTTAATTCAGTAAGAAAAGTGTGATTAAGACATATCTTAAGTATGATGCTCTCAAATAGGTATATTTAAATTACGGGTATGAGAGCCCAAAAAGGAAGGTTTTTAGTTTGGACCTAAACTCTGTTGGGCTTGTTATGCATCTTAATTCCGGAGGGAGTCTATTCCAAGCCTTAGGCCCAGATACTCCGAAAGCACGATCTCCAAACATAGTATTTGGCTTTCGTTTAGGTTATTTATTTATAACATAAAAATTTGGATAAAAAATAATGATAGAGCATTTACCGGTGCACTCACCCAAATTCGAAATTAATATTGAACCAATGCTGTTATTATTGTACCAATGTTATTGTTATTATTAATGCAACCATTCTATTGTGTGATTTTATTCTAATGTAAGTGTAGGTATGTTCACAGTATAATAAATTGACATAAAATTACTGCCTCAACACAGGCTAGCCTAGTGAGGCAGGTTATGAGAAACCTAAATTTATAATTATAAATCTCTATTCTTTAATTACCTACTGTATATACGTATTTTGTTTTTTGATATTAACTTTCGTACATATGCAACTTTTAAACTGTACTTTTACTGTACTTATGATGTAATTTTTGTTTTTGTAGTTATAAATCTTCATTTTTTTTTGTTCAATAAAGATATATTACGCACCAGATTTAAATGTCCGGGTTTAATTTTCCCCACAGGAAAAACTAAACCCTTTCACACACTTCCCAAGTGATCATCTGGTCAATCAACGTTATGCAATTGCACTATATGTATTAAAATTACAAAACAATACAAGAACAACATGTCAACCTACCAGAGACCAGATGGGAAAATAATTCACCGACTCCAGATATTTTCATATCAGAGGGTTCGGCTCTGTGGAATTCCTAATTGAACCTATAAATCCTACTGATCCCTCAATATAAATATTTAAAAAATCTTTTGTAATCCTACATGTATTTAAAATTACCGATTTTTGCATTTTTATGTATAAATTCTTTGACAAATCTAATACGCCTAAATTTTGAATCAGAGACCTAGGTATAATGCCAGTAGCCGAAATAACAAATGGTAATATTTTTATATTCCGAGAATGCCAAATTCTTTTAATCTCATTTCCTAAATCTGTGTATTTTCTAATTTTTTCAGAAACAGTTTTTTGAATATTACAGGAATTTGGAATAGCTACATCAATGATATAAGTTATTTTTTTAATTTTGTCATGTAAATCTATATCAGGCCCCCTAGCATGGTCGATCGATATAGGTTTTATCGAAAATGTCGGTAACTTGTCATTGCTCCCGAGCACGACTACAGGCCGCTAACGAATATATAACAGTTAAGTCAAATAAATTAGGAACCCTTGGTTGTTGTGAACTGTTGTTTGTTCGTTAGCGGCCAGCAGTCGGGCTCGGGAGCGATGACAAGTTACCGACATTTTCGATAAAACCTATATCGATCGACCATGCTAGGACCCCAGGTCTATTATGACTAATTGTTCTGTCTGTTAGTATAGTTTTATCATAATATATTTTATAAAATTCATTTTCTAAAAATGAATTTGGTTCATATTCATAATATGGTACTATATTACGGCAGTCAATCAAGTTATGTTTAATTACCAAACTTTGGTGGATTATTTTTAAAACCTGATTGTGCCTAAATGTATACTCGGACGGCGCTAATATAGAACATCCCGATATAATATGTTCTATAGTTTCCGGAAAAGCCAAACATTTTCTACATAAATCATCAATTTGATTTATATCTTTGATTATATGCTTCCTATAATTTTTAGTATTAATGACTCTATCTTGAATGGCAAGCATAAATCCTTCTATTTCTGCGCTCAACTCTCCAATACTCAACCATTTGTTTGACGAAAGTTTGTCAACATACGTTTGGTTGAGATAATTGTGTTTTGCATGAATAATTTTATTTGACCAGGAATCTAATAATTCCTGGTTAGTATTTATAAGAATGTTGGCATTCTCGTCACATAAATTTAAAGGTGTAATGTTTCTATCTGCCTTACAAATTATTTTGTGCATTTCTGAGCTATTAGCTTTCCTATGGAAAAAATTTCTAAGCATTTCTACCTGATTGTGTTTCAAAGATCTTATTTTGACTATACCTCTACCTCCTAAATTTCTAGGTAAATTAATTCGTTCTATAGCTGAATTTGGATGATGGCAATGAAACTTTGTTAACGTAGTTCTAATTAATCGTTCTAAACTATCTAAATCTGTATTGGACCATTTAATTATGCCAAATGAGTACGTTAATAAAGGTATTGCCCAAGTATTTATTGCTTTTACTAAATTTTTAGCAGATAGATTGCATTTTAAAATTTTTCTGATCCTAGTTTGAAATTTAATCCTAATATCATTTTTAATACTAGTGTGATCTAATCTATTCGATTGCGGGTATCCTAAATATTTATAAACCTCATCCCCTTTAATACTTTTAATTTTGAAATTTCTAAATATACCCTCGTCTCCATCTACAATTTTGCCTTTCTCTATATGGATCGTTTTACATTTATCTAAACCAAAAGTCATTTTAATATCATCTGAAAAAATTTTAACTACCTTAATCATTTTTTCTAAATTTGATTCAGAATTTGAAAATAATTTTATATCATCCATATATAATAGATGTGAAACTATACTACTCTCTCTTGTATTACCCTTAACCACTCGAACGATCGCGCGTCAAAAATCTTTTTTCTCCGATTGCTCGCGGTTTTTTGGCGACGATTTTGAATATTTTCCGCCAACATTAAAAAAATCATACCTCCGAATTTTAACATGAAGACATAAAACTGATTATAGTGCTTTACAGCCAATGAATTCACCTATATTTTACTAATTATCCTATATTTTTAGAATTCATAGATAAATTATTAAAAAATCTTAAACTTTATAAATGCGCGAAATTTGTGTTTTTGTGATTTGAAATTGCCGCCAGTAGCAGTTTTATATATCTTTATTGAATATTTTCTACGTTTTTATGTTCTCTATGGCCTGTTTGATAACCACAGATGCAAGAATATAATAGAAAAATAATTTTTTGGATGTTTATGATCTCTTCAAAAGTTTGGTCGGAAAATGATTTTGTAAAATTTGAGTGCGTGACGTGCAAAATTGAAATCACTGTATTATAATATTTAATGAATTTACCACAAAAACTGGTATTACATTAGGAAGATACATTAACTGTCTACAATTATTTATAAGGATAGTTGCCGTGTTGGCTTTATTTGATTCATTTGATGAATTATACAGAGAGCCTATTTCACGATGTCAAAATCATGGTGATACTTTTTCAATAATTGTAAATTAGAACTGGAGATTTGTCACCATGTTTTTATATAACGTGCAAAACAAGGAAATAAGGCTTAAAATGAAATATATATCATAGATATACACATTGCCAATATTTCAGAGGGATACTTTGCAAGTTGATGAAATCCACCAATATTTGACGAAAAATCACTTCTGACAGCTACCTTAAGGTCAATCTACATAAGGTAAATCAGAATATGTAAAATGATGATGATGATAAAATTGTATATATATCAAACCTTTGTATGAGCGTCGAATGGCAAACAATATCATTGTGATAATTTTATATCTAAAAGCAAAGGTATCGAAAAAAAATGGTGGAGGGGAAAATAATTGATTTATTTAATTATTTAGCCCTAATATTCTTTTAAATCAATTAAATTAATATCACAGTTTTAGTTTTTTTTTTTTTTTACATTAACTCCACACAGGAGGCCCTGAGGAAAATAATTTCCCTCAGGGCCTATGTCATCTGGGATGCTGTGTGGAGGGTCTTTTTGAGGAGAGGAAGGAATGAACATTGGTCTTGAAGAGACTCATGTTGTAGGACGGAGGAAACACAATAGTTACAATGAAAGAGCAGTATATTGATTTAAACATTGTTTACACACTTTATCATAATAAAAATGTATTCAATTTATATTGGTTTATTCATAATTTAAGAAAATCAATACATAATGTCATTGTGCCTCGATGTAGAGTGAGACTCAGTATCAGTGTCGTGTCGTCCGTCATATCTTCCGTTATGTCTTCCGTTATGTCTTCCGTCATGTCTTCCTGGTCTGGATTTGTCGATTCAGCCTGTCTGGAAATGGTCTTTCCCGTATAAATTTGGAATTTCCAAAGATAGCCAGTCTTGGACTCACAAAGCTCGTAAAGGTAAGCCCACACTGCGGCCAACGTTCCAACTTCAAACGTTTGGACGATCGTGTGGAGGGGTGTTCGTACGTTGGAAGTTCGAGTTGGAAGGTTGGAGTTCGCGTTGGCCCGGGATCGCCTTCGAGGCGATCCCGACGGCCAACTCACACGAACCAGCCTGCCGCAGCTGTCCACACCGTGCCGCGTACTATTAAAATGACTATATTATTACGGAGAGTGGTATAACAATTATTTGAAAACATGTCGTGTATATAATTATATGATTATACGTACGTAATAATTGTAGGCAACTGAAAAAGATACAGCGTAGCTACAGCTGTTTCATGTCCGCCATTTTGGAGTACGGAATTCGGGGTTGGAGGGTTGGCCGCAGCGACCACACGATGGGCCAACCTTCCAACTCCGAACTAAGTTCGGAGTTGGAAGGTTGGCTTCAGTCTGGACGTAGCATAAGACTTTATACCCGCGCTGGCCGCTTTGGTTTTGATCACCTGGACGAATCCCTAACGGCCTTTATAGCAGAGTAAGGATTCATCCAGTGAGATGTCTTGCTCGGGCAGGTATAAAGTCTCAAACTTATTTGAGAGATGGTCCAAGACGGGCTGAATCTTTTGTAATCTTCGCACAGATAACGGTACACCAGAAGAAAGACTTTTATTGTTGGTGAAGTGAAGGAATTTTTTAATTGGAAGAAAACGATTATAATCCATGGCTCGGCTGAAATAAGGCATGGCGGTGAGTTTTTTTTAATAGAAGTAGTCTTTTTCAACAGGAAGGGGACTAATACCTTGATACATTAAAATTGCCAAGAATACATACATTTCCTCTTTATTCGTGGGAACCCATTTATTGGTACGCGCATGGCGCTTAAATTGTTTTTTCGCAATCCATTGATCTGCATACTTGTTGGTCTCTCTCGTGATCAGTTCAATGACATCTGCATCAAAGATTTTAAGAAAGGCATTCACAAGTTTGCCCATTTCGTCGGTATTGAAAGTTGGTCCTGGCGTGCCTGTGAATGTCTCCCTTATCCCAGTAAAACGTGAGATATCTTTGGACCAATCGAAAGAGTAACCTTCAGGCGGCAGAATCGCATGCATTGCCTCACTATCTACCTGGTCTTGTCTACTAAAGTCTATGGCCATAGCGGAGTTAGGTGAAACGTTGATAATATTATGATAAGGTATTGGTGGCATGTAGAAGGTATCCTCATCGCTCTCTTTGTGGTCGACGTCGCTCATTCTGTCCATATCCATTTCTGAAACAACAGAAAACCCAAATTAATTTAACGTGTCTATATTACGATTACCCACTGCCTCTGGTACGGCTTTTGACTCGCAATACGATGGTCGCGGGATCGAATCCCGGCATGGGCAAATAAATTTGATTTGAATAATTAGTGTTATTTTCACACAAAATTCATTTAAAATAATATATAGTCTATTTGCGGCACGTTCCAGAGTGGAAGATACCCTCAGTATCGCCCTGATGTAAGACACCATTCAGAATTGAAAAGTTGCTTCAAATGGCTTTACCGTGTTTGGTGACCAGTTCTGAATAGCCAGGTACTTTCCCACCTCCCTCTTCCACACCTCCTTCCCCTCCCCGCTACCTTCAGCCTCACAACATACCCCGATTGGGGATGCCATAGTCTCACTGGCTCCAGCTGAGGCTCTTGTGAGGTATTCATATAAATAATAAAATAAAAAGTTAATCAAATACTTGAGGCGGGCAATGTCAGGAGTCAGAATAGCACAGTCAGGTAGGTATGGAATGAAGAAAAGAGTGTGTGTGCCAAGAACGAGTTGCATGGCGGTCCATCCTCTCTGCCTACCCCTGCAGGGAAATGGCGTGCAGGTAAGTTAGTTAGTTTTATAACTCACGGTTTCCAAGTACCGACTCTTCTTGATAGAGAGCTGCCTCGTCCACGTTGTCGGTTCTGCCCATGTCTGACTCTGAAATAATAGAAAACACAAATTTACAGTAGAATTCGGATATAATGACTTTGCATTTAATGGTCTACCGTTTTAAGCGACGATAATGGAAACTCTAGTAAGGTTTCATAGCTTTTAGTAGGAAAACATATCTGTTTAAAGTGACCAAGTACTTAAAGCGACCTATTTTAATGATAATTTGTCCGGTTACAAAACCCAACTACCAATACAGCCTCGCTTTTGACTAGGAAGCTCGACACAATGAGTCCCGTGAAGCGAAAGTGTTTTTTCAATTGATGAAAAAAGTGCTGTATTACACCGTTTCGAAGCCGGTGAATCACATGTAACCCTCGCAAAGGAGTTCGGCATGTCTCATTTCTCATTCTACAATACCCGTTACAGAAGAAAAAGATAGAATCCCTGTTTAATGCCAATGTTTTGAAATGTAAGGCCCTCCGTTCATGGAGATACTTACAAACTATATGATTGTGACGAAACCACAAGTACTCTGCATATATACCACTCTTTAATGCTGGTTTCCGTACACGGTACTATCCGGAATATACTGAACTTGATCATTTTTAACGTGCAGCCGTGGAGTTTACACGATGTCATATGACTTTTTCCCAACATCAATCCATGCCATCTCCACTAAATCCTTTCTTATGTATTCTGGTAAAGTATCGTTACATAAACATGCATTTTTTCTACTTCCAGAACAAATCTAACATTACTTTCATGTTCCGATGCCATTTCTGTCAAACGTCAAACGAAAAGTATCAGACACAAATGATGCAACGCGTTGCGTGCGTTCAGCACCGCCGCGCCGGTTGCGTGAAACTGATTTGATACCGACAGACGTCGCATAGCGCCCCGTACACGGTGCTACCAGCAAAATCGTACGGGGGGTACTTACGATCGGCGCATATGATACGCTCACGAGGATCGAGTAGCTTGTAAGTAGCGTCATGTATGGAGGCACTTAACGTTTCAGGACATTAACTCAAGTACAAATATATTATGCATTGTCATGTGTGAAACTATGATGTCGGTATTCACAATGCTGTGCGAAGTTCTTACTATCGAATAAAAATTTGCCAAAACAAACTCAAATTTCAGACTTTTTACGTTAGTAACTACATATTTAATTGCATAGAATGTAGGTACATCATATCTTTTTGGATTACAGTACATTTTGTATGTTTGTTATGTGGAATTTTTAAGTACTATGCTTATCTCCTGCCAATATACCAACAGTGAAACTGTGCTAGGGACATCAATATAAAATATAGATAATTGATTTTATTTTGAGCCCCTGGTATGACATTTCAAAAAATAAACTCACCGTTCCCAAACGCCGACAATTCTTGATAGAACGGCACGTCCACCCACAGCTCGCTGTGGTAGCCGGCTTCCGGAGAGAAGAGTTCCCCACACTGGAGTTCCCCACTCCGCGATGTCCCAGCTAACGGCTCCGGAGATGCTGCCTGGATTGGCGTAATTGGTGCATTGGGAGCCATTGATTGGGTCTGTGCGGGAGTGGACATCCACGGTGGTGGAACGGGTCTTGGCAATGGTGAAGGTGTCCCTTGTGAAAAGGGACACGTTATTCTCTCCGGAGAAGTAATTCTGAAAACATATACATAAATCATATGAATTGTTCTCATTCACGTGTGAAATAGTAAGTGCAGTATGTAAATAAAGAATAAAATTAGAACTCTGTACAATATGCAATGAATGTGCCAAATGGACAGAGCGCTGATCTTACCAACTCTCACTGTAACAGTGGAACTCACTGTAGCCGGAAGGAAGCAGGCAGGGCCCTAACAGCCTTTAGGGCCTTGACGCGATCCTCTCGCACCAGTAGCAAAGCAGGGTCACCGTTTAAATAAATACAAATATATGATGAATTCAACGGCCACAGCAAAGTACTTTCATAAAAAATACTAACACTCCAGACGAGGCTGCAATTGCAGCTCGGCGTTGACTCTCACGTCCACGTGCAGGTAGTCCGGCACCAGCTGGTACTCCATCTGCAGCTCGTACCCCACCTCTCCCTCTTCCTCTGCCACCTCTTGCAGTCAGCACCACTCTATATATTTTAAATTGAAAACAATTAATGTAATTAAGTACTTAAATGTTTAAATTTTGTTAAATGTTGCAGTAATAAAATTTTTTAAAATAATTATTTAAACCTGGGTCGTGGAGTGCTCCCTCTCCCTGGACGATAGCTGTTTCTGCACAAATTTGGTAAAAGTAAACAAATTAATTGATTATACAACTAAATAACCAAATTCTTATTGTGCGACGAAGGCTTGTGATGTTTGTCTTTCCTCTACTCTCTTATATTTGTCTGTATTTTATTTACTCCTGGGCACTTGGCACCAGTCGTAATATTCTTCTTTTCTCTTGGCTCTGATCGATATTTAAATTCTTAAGGCTTTGCATATGTGTGGTAGGGATGGAAAATTCCTCCCCTACGTCACACAAGCCTTTATAAAATTGGACCCTTATTTCCTCTGATAACTACAGAAAGCTACTTAAAGCTCCCTTGTACTACATACCTTTAGCGATATATGTACTTAACTAATAAATACGTTATTTACGACTTTGAACGTAAATATTTTCGTATTTAGATTGTAATTAAACTCCATCAAACGTTGTGTAATTTTTTTGATTTATGATATATGACTTTAATTACTTTAAATTTTGTGGTAACCCTCTTGATTCTAAACAGAGTGTTGAATTTCAAACTGTATTGGTCTTTCTCTTGCAAATTTAACCTTAAGTAATTTCTCTAAATGAACTAACTTCCCTTTGACGTTTATTATGATTCCCTACATCCTAATGAATTCATGAATAAGCAATACTAATCGAAACTACACATGACTAATTGAACAGATAATTAAATATAACTCAAATGGTTAAATGTTAGTAAATTTGATTATGATTGTATCTCGTATCTGCTGGGCGCCCCTCCGTTTAGATTCAGCTGCTATAAGGTACATATAAAGATGGATTTAGTAGGTTAATGTAATTAGTTAATTGCATATTTGACGAACTCAGAATAACCCTTTTTCTGGCAAAATTTGGCTCCAGCCTCCATCAAGTAAGCAGGGTGATCAGAAGTCAACCCAAAATTCGCACAGTCTTTTGGCACGGTTCAATTGATTGATACCTAAGTTATCGCGTCCCAATTGACCTTCCTTCGCCATCATGCACTGCCTTCAGGTCTTCCCCCAAGCCCAGATACCTCCAAATTCCTACTCCTCCAAAGTTTACTATTTACTTAGGGCGAACCGGTTTCGTCCTATATGCAATCATATACTCACGGGTTTGTGTGGAGTTACGGGTCGTGAATCCTCCCTCCACGTTCAAGAAATGAGACGAGAGTGACCCGACAGGCCTAAAGCACTAATTGTAAGTGAGTTCGTTTCATTCAATGAACAGTACATAAAAAGATATATATGTAAACATACGTTTTGGGAAGGTTTATAACTCGCAATACGAAACTACTTGCAACGCATCCCGAGCTCGGATCTCGCCCATCAAATTCTGCGAAATTTTCAGATTGATACCGAATATATACGTAAGAATAGTGTGAAATATAAATAAATATTAGTACATTAAGATCTTATCTGGCGATGTGTTCTGGAGATTCGCCATAACTCCAAGCTTTTGTTTGGTTTTGTTGACGGTTTTGTTTGAGAGATCCGCCATCTCTATGGTTTGATTAATGGTCCTTGTTACAGAAGCGAACACTGCCTTCTGTTGGTTGAACTGTATTTTTTTTTTTCTTTCCCTCCCCTCCAATGTTCAACTTTTGATAAATTCTTGCTATCCCGTGATACTCAATTGAAGCATGTAAATCCTCATTACCCCTTATTAAGCTATCCCGTGATTTTTCAACTGTTTCATGTAAGTCTTCAATACCCCTTTTTGAACTGCTATAATAAATCTGTTAATTTTCAATTGCTTAGATCTGTAGATACCTCTTTACGTTCAAATTAAAAATAGTGTTTAAATTTTTTTTTCTTTTTGTTCCTAATAATTGCGCAATATAATAATTTTATCCCGTTCCTAGAAGTTAATACCTAAATACGATATCCACTAATCAAGGTCAGTTTTTTTTTTCTTTTTACTGTATTCGAACTAGTGTCCCAGTGACCGATTTATTTTGTAAACAATTTGAGCTTTGTAAACATTCTCGACGGCCTCGTGACCTAGATTCAAGCGTATGAGGTATGTTTACTTTAGACATTCCGGAGACGTGTGAGATGACTCTAAAAATTTTTCTTTGTTTGATAATGATGTACTTAGCGCAATTGTCTAGTCTGATACCCGATTACGTATACATATTTATTCATTTATATATACTTTGTCTCAATAAATAATTTATAATATGGATATGTACATACATAAATTTTATGATTGAAATAATTTCTAATATCATAACTTATTTCAAATGCTCTGGATTTTCTGAAATTATATTAATACATACATAACATTAAATATAAAATATTGATTTGCAAATTTATCACACATAACTACTTTCAATAGTTATTGATGAATTCAGAGGTAGGAATCGATACCCTTTTCCTCTTTTTATATAAGTGTTTTTCTTTTTTTTTTTTTTTTGATTATAATTTTTCTTGGGAACAAAATTACATATATATATGTTTATATACTTACATATATAAATATATAAAATATACTTATTATACTTATAATATTTTAATATAGTTACATATCACATATTAAGCGAGTAATATCTTGGTCAAATAATTAATCCAAATACCAATGTTTGCTCCATTCCGCTTTCTCCTTGGAATCTGTAAAATTTTATAACGGAAAAGACTTACCCCTACCAAGGTTTTTTCCGACCGGGAAATACACGGTAACCTTGCTGCAATTTTCCTAAATTAATTTTATTTTCCTAAATTGAATTAAATCTTTTTGACTTCAATTTTTTTTTTTTTCATTTAATCTAATTAATTAAAATGATGTATGAACTCTATCGTTCTAAACTGTATTTCATCTCAAAACTCGTTGGTTAGATAACACTTTAAATGATAGTTACTTCACGATTAATTTAGAGATGGTAAATTGTTGTTAAATTAAATTTTTATCCCTCCGAACTTTTATGTATTAATAAAATATTATTTTGTTTTATTATTATTATTTAAGATAATTAATTTAAATATTTATTATTTGTTAGAACACTTTCACTTAGATTGAACACACGTATTTAATTATAACTTCGTCACGCTAAATTATCACATCACTTCAGTTATTTATTGCACTAATATTGAACGCGAAATTTCTAAGTTTAAAAACACGATATTAAGTGATTATAAAATCCGAATTTTCCACTAAAACAAATTGTATTTATCACGAGCACTTTTATTTTTCACAAGTAATTAATGCGTTGGCTTTATTTTTATTTTTCACTGACTCTAACTGCAAAGTATTTTTTTCCTGTAGATCACTGAATAGAATGTGAAATTTTTCTAAGTATCAAAATAATTATCACTTAGAATTTTTCCACTTTAAGTCACCCACCGTTTCGTCACGTTCCGCGAAGTTACAACCTTTTCGACCACGACGTAGACTGTCCTCAACTGGCATTTGTCTAGACTTTTATACCCCTCTCAGGTCCAAAAGATCGTATCTGAATCTCCTATAATAAACCAATCTAATTACTATCAACTCGTAATTTCTTGAAACCTCTCCATTATTGTCGAATGCGGTCTCTTTGTACGTTTTGCGTTTGATACATTAAATTCTGTCTCGTACTTCCATACTTACAAGATCCGGATTTAGTAAGATCCATGTTTAATGGCCCAACTTCCTTTGTCCTGTTGTTCATACAAAATTAGCTTGAATTTAATAATTTTAAAGTTCTATTTTCATCTATTCCGTAACATGTCCGTGCGTACGGCATCTACCATATGTTCCAAATCTGTCCCCAAATTCGCCTATCAGAGATATCTTCATGTCGAAGTCTTTCTCGCAAATTGTTCATTTTTATTTTATTATTTTTCCACGAGTTTTTCTGTATTCTATATGAACCTTTCCATTTAAAACCGAATTTTCTCTATTTACGTCGTATATTTGAATTTTCCATTCTTTCTCGAATTTTCTTTTATTCACGACACTCTTTCCATGAATTTCCTTATTTATTCTTACGCTATTGTTCATATCTCTATAGATTTTTATATTTCAAGCCGTATTTATTTCGTTCACTGTTAATCTAAGATTTCCTTTGTTTTTCTCTGTCGTATCTCCTTTCCCCTCACTTCCCCGTACTTCCCTGATATAACCATATCGTTTTTTGATGTTTGCTGCCTCTTGGAAAATTTCATTTTCTATTTGTTATTAATAAATATATCATTTTTTAACATCTTTATAGGAGATACCCCCACTTCGGCCCTTAAATTCCTGTCATTTTTATTGCTTCATAGAGAACGCCTTACAAATTTTGTCCCGTTCTTACGAAAAATCCCATAAACCATATGTCTTGACAGTTGTATACATTAGTTCCTGTACCCACCTGGCAATAAATCCTTTTTTATTTCAGTGTCGTTAACTTTTATGAGAATTCTTTAATATAAATATTTCATAAGACCCATGATAATTTTTATTACCTTTTTAACGGCTAATCGTCCTTATCTAAACAATTTTCATGTTCGAATATTCCTTGTTTATCACAACAAAATACATCTGAAATCGACAACCATTGTAATGCCTCATTTTTTTATCTGCAATCGCGTACTATGTTACTCTATAACCTCCATTTTAATTACGTAAAATGACTCCTTTTCCTGAGTTTTTCTATCGCAATGTTTTCAGCATTTTCCACTCCCCTCCGTACTGCACTCTATCTTCTTCTCTAACACTTGTTACTGCTCTAGACATCTGAAATGTACCCTCGCCTATTCTTTAAAACTCTCATTTTTTTTGACGTTTCCTCCCTAAATCTTTCATCGTAATATCCTAGCTCCGTCTAAAATTGATAACAATAATTTTCCATTGTTTTTTCAACATTTCCATTTCCTTTAGCACGTTTTCCCTCGAATCGATCATCTCCGGTCGTCACAAACAATCGTATTATAGATGGAAATCTCCCTAACGCCTTACAATACGTTTTCGTCACTTGCTTTGCAATTTTTCACTTAAACTTTTGCATCGTGTTTACGTGTATCCTTTTTTTCCGCACCTGATATGTTTTAATGCGTTCGAGAACTAGGGTTTCTGATCCCTGGAATGTACCGGTTAATGATAACATTTCTTGGGGTCATCGTTCTTTTGTCCCTGAACAGATTATTTCTTCCCATGGAGTTTATTCACCTCTCGGTTTGGTGGGAACGTCAAACTCATTAATTACATTTCTAATTGCTAAGTCCAAAGGTCGTTCCTTTGTTCTAAAAATGGGCTCGGCCCTCTTCTTGTTGATAGGCTAACTCGGTTTTTAATCGTTTTTGCTGTAATTCAATTGGCTGTCAATATATCACGGCCCAAAGTATATGGGGAGTCCCTGTCTTTGATTATTTGTTGATACCATCTGTGATTTTTTTATCAATACTCGTCTCACCTTGTCTAATTATAGATCCCTACCGTAAATATGAATTCACTTTACTCTAATCCGATAGATGTCGTAGACGTGTCCGTTTTATAAGTAATTGATATTTTCTTTTTAAATTAAAGTGGGAAGCTACGATATTTCCTAATTTTCACTGTTGATCAATGCAATTCATCACAGTTCCCTCCTCTGAACTCAATTTGCTGTGGCTAACGTTGTATTTTATTTTAATGTCCTCTTCTTTTTTTTTTTTTTTTTTTTTTTTTTTTTTTTTTTTTTTTTTTTTTTTTTTTTTTTTTTTTCGTTAGACACCGAAATTGTGTTCAAATTTAGACTAGCTATCTTCCCCTCCTCATTTGGTTATCCCCTATCTCTACTCCGTGTCATATTACTTCCTATCTCCCCCTCCTCATTTTGTTCTCCCCTATCTTTTTTTCCGTATCCTATTACTTCCTATCTCCCCCTCCTCATTCTGTTATCCCCTATCTCTTTTCCGTATCCTATTACTTCCTATCTCCCTCTTCTCTTTTGCTCGGATTGTTAACAATCTTGAATTTGAATCTCATTGTATTCTTTATTTTCTTTTCGCGTAGATTTTACTTTATGAAATTTTCTTTAATTTTGATAGATTCAAAATTAATTTCTTTTTGCTGGAACACGCCCCTCGACTCGCGTGTTTTGGTGGTCCCCAACCAAATTGGACTAAGACCTCCCTTACAATGATTTAAGTAAAGATTGTTTACAATCTCGCGGCCTTTCGAACAACTGAAAAGCGGGTGGTCTCTTGGTGTGCAATTAATTGTTTTTTGTTTTGTAAGTATGAATATTTTTTGTGAAATGTGTGTTTTCGCACGACCTCACCCAATCCGACAATCAGTGGTATACATGTTTCATATAAATTTTCCAGCATTTTTTTTTTTTCTTTATTTATTTAAACTTTATTTTATAATTCTTAATTTCTAATTGTAATTTCTTAATTCATCCAAAGTTGTTCTAGCCTAAGTGTTGTCCACTCTAATATTTAAAATTTTATAAATGTTCTTTATTATCCTCAAATTGGTTCAGCGTTCCTTTTTTCCTTTTTTTTTTTTTTTTCGAAATCTAAAATATTTATACCTTAATTCAAATGTTACCTTTTTATCTCTATACTTAATGTCTACCCTATATCTATAGATAAACTTTCTTATTTCAATATTTCAAAAAAAAAAATCCCTAAGCATTGTTTATTTTTTTTTCAAAATGTCCCTTTTGTGTGCCATATAATATCTCTAATTCTCTCCTTTTGAGTGTTCTTACTTATCTAACATTTTTTTTTTTTCTTTTTTTTTCTCACTAACACATAAAAAAAAAGTAAAATTTTTTTTTTTTTCAACTACAAAATCAAAATTAACGAATTTATTTGCCTTACTCTATTTCAATAATTGAATATGATTGTCGCTTATTAAGAACTTGTCCACTCACCCTCAAAGACTTAACGACGATCCGCCCCTCGCAAGCAATCTGATAATCTAATATTTTAGTAATTTTCTTTCTTCCCCCTCCCCAATTATAATGTACCCTAACATAATTTTATTTGTATTTCTCAATCGTTTATTTATTTATTAACATTTACAAATATTTGTAAACTTCGCACTCTATCCGTTGATTTCCACTAACTGTAAACCTGATTTTTGTTTCTTATTACTTGTGTAATATCTAGCTAAATGTAAAGCGCTATAATCTCCTTTTATCTCCCGAGTTACCGGATCAATTAGGGTATATGTGTTACTGTAAACTACTGAACCGATGACGTACGGTCCTTCGTAAATTAAACCGAATTTCTTGATCTGTTTGCGCAAAAAACTTGATTGTGTAATCTTTTTCAACTTGACCATGGTTCCGATTTCATAGGTAACTAGTCTTTTATTGAGATTATAATATTTCTGTCGATTTGTAGCGCTTTTCTCCAAATTCTTTTGAGCTGTTAACCTAATTTCATCTATTGTTTTCGTAGGTTTCCCACACCCTTGAGTATACTTGTCTAAACTATAAGTTGGCGATTTCCCGAAAGCTATTTCATTTGGTGAAAATCCTGTTGAACAATGTATTGAGTTATTGTAGGTCTGCTCTATTTCTTTAAGAAAAGCTGCCCATTTTGTGTGTTTCTCGTGACAGTAAATACGAAAAATTCTTCCTAGTTCTTTATTTACGCGTTCAGTTATATTCGGTCCAGGATTTCGCACTGAAGTATGTACGATTCTTATGCCCATCCTATTCATGTGGCTTTCCCATTTTTTTGATGTAAATTGAGATCCGTTGTCAGTTAACAAAGCATCTATTTGTATGGTTTTATTAAAATCCTCTACACAATTTAACACGGTCTTAGTGCTTGCTATCCTTAATTTATATAATTTTACAAATCTGCTGAAGGAATCTTGGATCACAAATATGTATTTCACGCCTCCCACTCCTCTCGGTAATGGTCCGTATAGATCTGCCATAGCCAATTGTCCTACTTCTTTGGTCATAATTGATTTACTCGGCCCTACAGTTGGTCGAATTTCGCGCTTCGCCAGCTGACAAAGGTGACATTCTCTTACTATGCGCTTTATATCTTGATTCATACCCGGCCAGTAATACCTGTCTCCCATAGCTGATCCTGTTTTAAAAATTCCCCCATGCCCAATTTCTAAATGTATCATTTTTATTAGCTCTTCAGTCAACTCCTGGGGTACTGCTAACACCGTTTTGTTTAGTCCTGTGGTGTAATACAAAGTCTTACCTATTTTTTTGTAATTTTTTAAATACTTATTTACTCTTTTTGTTGGTGGTCCGAATTTTCCCTTGCGCAAATACCCGAAAATTTCTCCCAAAAATGTGTCCTGCTTCTGTAGCTCCGTTATATTTTCTAAGTGTTTTCGAATTTGTTGTCTACCTTTAACCGCAAAAGCTGCTATTTCTGGACATGTGTTTTTCTCCTCCTGAACGTTTTCCGCATCACAAGAGTAACGAGATAAAATGTCAGGTCCTATATTTTCTTTTCCTTTAACGTACTCTACAGTGAAGTTAAATTGATTTAAATACAAAATCCACCGAGTCAGGCGACCACTGTACATCTTCCAGCTCTTCAAAAACGTCAGTGCTTGATGATCTGTTCTAATTATCAAATGCACCCCTCTTAAATATGTCTCAAACTTATGTAAAGCATATATTATCGCCCACAACTCTTGTTCCGATGTGGTCCATTTCAACTCCGGTCCCCTTAAAGCTTTGCTAATAAATCCAATAACGTGGTGATTTCCTTCGGCATCTAGCTGGTATAGCTCCCCCCCTATTGCGAATCCCGAACTGTCTGTCTGTAGGTAGTATGTACTATTTGGATCATGATGGTGTAAAATAACTGTCTCTAAAAATAATGTTTTCACCTTCTCGAATGCACGCTGTTCTGAGTCACCCCACCTCCAAGTTCTATTTTTCTGAAGTAAATCACATAAAACTCGTGTTGATTCCCCATATTTATTCGCGAATCTACGGTAATAATTGCAAAGTCCAAGGAAAGCTCTAACTTGTTTGATTTTCTTGGGTACCGGAAAATTTTTAATCGCGTCTATTTTTTCCGGATCCATCTGAACTCCCAAAGGCGTTATAATGTGTCCTAACATACGCACTTCGGTGAATAAAAATTGACATTTTTCGAGTTTACAAGTCATGTTTGCTGCCTCTAACCTCTCAAGTACCGCGCCTACATGTTCAAAATGATCTTCTTGGCTCCCACACGTATATATTATTAAATCATCCAAATAATTAGCGCAGAATTCTCTCAGTCCTGGTCCTAGGATTGTGTCAATTCCCCTTGAAAAACTCCCAACTGATGTCTTTAACCCCTGCGGTAATACCTTGTATACATATGATTTTCCATTGTATACAAACCCTGTATATTTGCGACTTTCTGGACTGATAGGTATCTGAAAATAGGCTGAATTGAGATCTATCGTGGTGATGAATTTTACGCCATGAAAACGCTGTATTATCTCAGAAGTTAAAGGTGGTTTCTCTACTTCGGCAATCATTCTAGTATTTAAAAACCTAGCATCCAAAAGTATCCTGACTGTTCCGTCCTTTTTTAAAGTAAATGTTAGAGGACTAGAAAACTGTGTGGCCTCTCTACTGATGATTCCGAGTAACTCCAATTCTCTAATTTTTTCGTCAACTTTATCTCTATAAGCAAAAGGTACAGGATAAGATCGCTTAACGAAGGGCGTCTCGTCCGTCATCTTTATTTCGTGAGTGTATAAAGTTGTGAGACCCGGTCTGTCTCTAAATACATTTTTATGTTTGGTTAAAATCTTTTCCAACCCTTCTTTTCCTTTTAAATCTAAATCTAGCCCGGACACAAATGTCGTTATTCTACGCTCGAGACACGCCGTATTATTTTTTTCGGGGTTTACTTCAATGCTAATTAATTTTCCACTTGCGCAATTTTGACCGCTAATCTCACCTTTAGATTTCCTATAAGTTATCGATGAATTTACCAACTCTATATCCTTTTTACCATTTTCTGTTTTTATTTTTAACTTTCTATTTTCGCCACACTTAAATTCAGCTATATATTCGTCTAACCAATTGATTCCTAATATAATGGGCCTGATCAACTTGGGTATTATTAAACATGGTGTATTTATCGTAACATTTTCAAATCGCAGTGGTACTAAAACCAATCTAGATATCCTCTGACTTTTGTGTCCTACGGCTACCCTGATCTGAATAGCTGTTACAGGCATAATCGGATAAAGTGTTTGATCATTTAAATAATTTTCGTAGAATTCTTGTGCTACACACGTGATCTGACTTCCGGTGTCTATTAAACAATGAACTTCCGTGTTATCTATATGTGCTTTGGCTTCCGGTAATGACGGTAAAGTGCTACCCTTTTCTACTTCCTCATAATCTCGGTCCTCAAAAATGTTGTTAAACCCCCTAACTTCCCTACCCACTTTTTCTTCAATCATTTCCAATTTATTCCATTCATCAGTTATTTGTTGTAGTAAATTGACGCATCCTTCCACACGCATTTCCTCCTCCGTTCTCGTTTCTTCCGCTCCATCCTTTCGTCTCCTTACATTCCGTTCAGCTTTTACTGGGGCAGTCATCCCTTGTTCACTCTTCCCCAATCCTTTCGTTGGATTCCATCCCCACTTCAGCATAATCTTCAATGCAGTGCTGTGTCTTGGTGCCGGCGTCCCTCTTCCTGTGTGAGTCGTATCCATCAGGACTAATGAATCAACCCCCGTCCGTTTCCCGAGTTGGCTGCGACCACTAGCTCCTTCCCGGTTGTAGTTATTGTAGAATTTCTTTTTGGTGAACTGTTAACTTCGGTGCACTTGCTGCAACTAGCGTTTTCGCCCACACTTTCAATTGCGTGTATCCTCCTTTTTATGGCGTGGTAACGGTCACGGTATTTGTCCTTCTTGCTGGATTCCTCCCCACTCCTCTTCTTCATGTTCCGTTCTTCTGGTGTACATACCATTGTATCTAGTTTTCGTAGAAACTCAGCGGCGACAATCTCATCTCCTGATTGTCCCGAAAACCATAGCGATTGAATTTCCTTCGGATAATGTCTCATAATTTCGTCAACTATGCCCAACGGTGTGTCAGTAATCTTTAAAGCCTTCGCTAGCTCCCAATAGTTTGCGAAATGAGTAAGCATGGATATATTTTTATTGGCATCATATACCCCTTCTGCAAGACGACGGCGAACTTCATTTTTCTTTATGTCTCCCCAATAGGTAGCTAAAAAATCTCGTTCGAAATCTAACATAGTCTCCCATCGTTTATTGTACAATTTTGCCCACGATTTAGCTTCCCCTTTCAAATTTTCCCGTACGACGACTAAAGGATCCGTTCGTTTCACTTTTCTAGTGTATTCTTTTAAATCTTCCAGGAAACTAATGGGATTTTGATTTCCTCCGGAGAATGATGGTCGTTCCTGCTGTGGTAACATTTCCACTACTTGGAGAACGCTTTTCGGCGCACTATCCTCTCCTATCACCGCCACTGTTGCTGGGATTTCCAATTGTTTCTCGAGTTCTTGCATCTTATTGACGAGCGGTGCCAAAGCTGCCTGAATTATTGTAGTTATATCTCCTATGTTTATTGTTGAAGTCTCGGTTGTGACATTTTCCCCGATTGCTGTCACTAAAGCCTGGGCTCGCCTACTTGTTCCACGTTTCCCAACCATTTTCTTTATTTTCCGAGTGTCGCCTGGTTAATGTTTATATTTTTATCTTATTAAGCGACAACCTTATAATCTCTATTTTAATTTCCTAAATTACCTTATGTAAATTATGTTGCCTTCCTTATTCTATTTATTTACTTATTTTTTTTTTTTTCAATTTTCTCGTTTTTCTATATTTTTTATTTTTCCTTTTACTTCGTTAACTTTTCTTGTTCCTTTTCCTCGGGTTTTTCCTGTAACATATCATGTGTGAGTCTCTCTTCACACTCTCGCTTATTTTCGCCCTGTTCCTCCGATTTTGTGTCGGTCTCTCCCTCTGGCTGAACGACTTCTATCATATCCTCGACTCGTAACTTAGACCTCTTTGAACGTCTAAATATCTCCCGTAATTCATCTCCCGACGGTATTTCTTTAGCTTCTAATTCCGTCGCATCCACTTTCCTTTTTTTCCGCCATTTTTTGTTTAAAAAATTTTTAATGAATTTAACTCAATACCAACTATTTATTATAAATATACCTATATATATTTATAATTTATTTAATTTTTTTTTTTTTTTTTTTTCTTTTTTTTTTGGAACCTGTCCCCCTATAAAACACAATATTTTCAATTATTTATATTTGTTTGCATGATGATTGTAACCCAAATTAGATCAACTCTACCATCACTCTTCATTTCAATTAAATGTAGGTAATTGCAAAAAAAACGGAATGAATATTGTTACTCCAATGTTAATGAATATCCCGTGATTTTCGTTCAACCAATAATTACTCATTGTTTAGAATGCCAACCATTCCTTCAAGTTCCGCAATACCTACGATATTTTCGCAAAATCTGTTTAGAGTTCGCAATACCTATCTTGATGTTATTTCGTCAAATCCCCTCCTTTTTTTGGTCCGAATGATCAAATGTTCCCTTAAATAGGTATATACCTATAAAACATTCGTCTGTGATATTAAAGCTCTCAACTCGACACTATCCCCAATCAAATATTTTATGTTATTTTTATTTTATGTTCCTTATCTTTTATGTTATGACTTTTTATGTGATAATCCTCACATACAAACCCACAACATTAACTATAAACAAAGGGTCACTTTATGTAGGTAAGTTCCCCCGTTTTTATCTGTAAAGTCTGTTTATTTTTTCCGTAACCGAGTGTTGATATCATTTTCGAGTTTGTTTATTCTACAATCTCTTAAAGCGATGCGCGTTACCCCCGATGTCGCCTACTTCAAAATTTTTCGATGTTTTGTTATCACTTTCGATGCTTAGGTTATCAATCTTTCGATGCTTACAAACACCGCGGTATCTCGTATCAGATTGTTTACATTACGATCATTAACATTCTGGATTCAGGAATGTCAATACCATTATTCTGTCAATTTATGGCCTGCCTTGAATAAACTGTTTACGCTTGTATCTGACCTACATTCTTTGTTACGATATTTATAATCTCATAAGCAATCAACAAATTCATGGTCACTTGATTTAACTTTATATAGACACTTTTATAAATTATTTTAAAACATGTAGAGTTTATTCGTTAACACTTTTTTTTATATTTAAATGTATTGTTTATATATTTATTTTCGTATATTTATTTATTTATTTATATATTTTTTTTTTCGTGTTTATTTAACGGCGCACTGTTCTGATTTTTAGTTTATTTTTATTATCACTTTATTTAACATAACGTCCTACTTATTATTATTATTATTTTTTTTTCTTCACTTTTTTTTTTTTTTTGCAATAGATTGACCAATAAAAGTTTTTTTTTTTTTTTTTTTTCTAAAACAACTTGTAAAACTCTGATCTCCTGTCACGGCTGTGCAGTTGTGATGTTTGTCTTTCCTCTACTCTCTTATATTTGTCTGTATTTTATTTACTCCTGGGCACTTGGCACCAGTCGTAATATTCTTCTTTTCTCTTGGCTCTGATCGATATTTAAATTCTTAAGGCTTTGCATATGTGTGGTAGGGATGGAAAATTCCTCCCCTACGTCACACAAGCCTTTATAAAATTGGACCCTTATTTCCTCTGATAACTACAGAAAGCTACTTAAAGCTCCCTTGTACTACATACCTTTAGCGATATATGTACTTAACTAATAAATACGTTATTTACGACTTTGAACGTAAATATTTTCGTATTTAGATTGTAATTAAACTCCATCAAACGTTGTGTAATTTTTTTGATTTATGATATATGACTTTAATTACTTTAAATTTTGTGGTAACCCTCTTGATTCTAAACAGAGTGTTGAATTTCAAACTGTATTGGTCTTTCTCTTGCAAATTTAACCTTAAGTAATTTCTCTAAATGAACTAACTTCCCTTTGACGTTTATTATGATTCCCTACATCCTAATGAATTCATGAATAAGCAATACTAATCGAAACTACACATGACTAATTGAACAGATAATTAAATATAACTCAAATGGTTAAATGTTAGTAAATTTGATTATGATTGTATCTCGTATCTGCTGGGCGCCCCTCCGTTTAGATTCAGCTGCTATAAGGTACATATAAAGATGGATTTAGTAGGTTAATGTAATTAGTTAATTGCATATTTGACGAACTCAGAATAACCCTTTTTCTGGCAAAATTTGGCTCCAGCCTCCATCAAGTAAGCAGGGTGATCAGAAGTCAACCCAAAATTCGCACAGTCTTTTGGCACGGTTCAATTGATTGATACCTAAGTTATCGCGTCCCAATTGACCTTCCTTCGCCATCATGCACTGCCTTCAGGTCTTCCCCCAAGCCCAGATACCTCCAAATTCCTACTCCTCCAAAGTTTACTATTTACTTAGGGCGAACCGGTTTCGTCCTATATGCAATCATATACTCACGGGTTTGTGTGGAGTTACGGGTCGTGAATCCTCCCTCCACGTTCAAGAAATGAGACGAGAGTGACCCGACAGGCCTAAAGCACTAATTGTAAGTGAGTTCGTTTCATTCAATGAACAGTACATAAAAAGATATATATGTAAACATACGTTTTGGGAAGGTTTATAACTCGCAATACGAAACTACTTGCAACGCATCCCGAGCTCGGATCTCGCCCATCAAATTCTGCGAAATTTTCAGATTGATACCGAATATATACGTAAGAATAGTGTGAAATATAAATAAATCCCCTCTCTCTGGTTTCAATCCTGGGATTGGTTTGCAGCAATTTAATAAATAAATATTAGTACATTAAGATCTTATCTGGCGATGTGTTCTGGAGATTCGCCATAACTCCAAGCTTTTGTTTGGTTTTGTTGACGGTTTTGTTTGAGAGATCCGCCATCTCTATGGTTTGATTAATGGTCCTTGTTACAGAAGCGAACACTGCCTTCTGTTGGTTGAACTGTATTTTTTTTTTTCTTTCCCTCCCCTCCAATGTTCAACTTTTGATAAATTCTTGCTATCCCGTGATACTCAATTGAAGCATGTAAATCCTCATTACCCCTTATTAAGCTATCCCGTGATTTTTCAACTGTTTCATGTAAGTCTTCAATACCCCTTTTTGAACTGCTATAATAAATCTGTTAATTTTCAATTGCTTAGATCTGTAGATACCTCTTTACGTTCAAATTAAAAATAGTGTTTAAATTTTTTTTTCTTTTTGTTCCTAATAATTGCGCAATATAATAATTTTATCCCGTTCCTAGAAGTTAATACCTAAATACGATATCCACTAATCAAGGTCAGTTTTTTTTTTCTTTTTACTGTATTCGAACTAGTGTCCCAGTGACCGATTTATTTTGTAAACAATTTGAGCTTTGTAAACATTCTCGACGGCCTCGTGACCTAGATTCAAGCGTATGAGGTATGTTTACTTTAGACATTCCGGAGACGTGTGAGATGACTCTAAAAATTTTTCTTTGTTTGATAATGATGTACTTAGCGCAATTGTCTAGTCTGATACCCGATTACGTATACATATTTATTCATTTATATATACTTTGTCTCAATAAATAATTTATAATATGGATATGTACATACATAAATTTTATGATTGAAATAATTTCTAATATCATAACTTATTTCAAATGCTCTGGATTTTCTGAAATTATATTAATACATACATAACATTAAATATAAAATATTGATTTGCAAATTTATCACACATAACTACTTTCAATAGTTATTGATGAATTCAGAGGTAGGAATCGATACCCTTTTCCTCTTTTTATATAAGTGTTTTTCTTTTTTTTTTTTTTTTGATTATAATTTTTCTTGGGAACAAAATTACATATATATATGTTTATATACTTACATATATAAATATATAAAATATACTTATTATACTTATAATATTTTAATATAGTTACATATCACATATTAAGCGAGTAATATCTTGGTCAAATAATTAATCCAAATACCAATGTTTGCTCCATTCCGCTTTCTCCTTGGAATCTGTAAAATTTTATAACGGAAAAGACTTACCCCTACCAAGGTTTTTTCCGACCGGGAAATACACGGTAACCTTGCTGCAATTTTCCTAAATTAATTTTATTTTCCTAAATTGAATTAAATCTTTTTGACTTCAATTTTTTTTTTTTTCATTTAATCTAATTAATTAAAATGATGTATGAACTCTATCGTTCTAAACTGTATTTCATCTCAAAACTCGTTGGTTAGATAACACTTTAAATGATAGTTACTTCACGATTAATTTAGAGATGGTAAATTGTTGTTAAATTAAATTTTTATCCCTCCGAACTTTTATGTATTAATAAAATATTATTTTGTTTTATTATTATTATTTAAGATAATTAATTTAAATATTTATTATTTGTTAGAACACTTTCACTTAGATTGAACACACGTATTTAATTATAACTTCGTCACGCTAAATTATCACATCACTTCAGTTATTTATTGCACTAATATTGAACGCGAAATTTCTAAGTTTAAAAACACGATATTAAGTGATTATAAAATCCGAATTTTCCACTAAAACAAATTGTATTTATCACGAGCACTTTTATTTTTCACAAGTAATTAATGCGTTGGCTTTATTTTTATTTTTCACTGACTCTAACTGCAAAGTATTTTTTCCTGTAGATCACTGAATAGAATGTGAAATTTTTCTAAGTATCAAAATAATTATCACTTAGAATTTTTCCACTTTAAGTCACCCACCGTTTCGTCACGTTCCGCGAAGTTACAACCTTTTCGACCACGACGTAGACTGTCCTCAACTGGCATTTGTCTAGACTTTTATACCCCTCTCAGGTCCAAAAGATCGTATCTGAATCTCCTATAATAAACCAATCTAATTACTATCAACTCGTAATTTCTTGAAACCTCTCCATTATTGTCGAATGCGGTCTCTTTGTACGTTTTGCGTTTGATACATTAAATTCTGTCTCGTACTTCCATACTTACAAGATCCGGATTTAGTAAGATCCATGTTTAATGGCCCAACTTCCTTTGTCCTGTTGTTCATACAAAATTAGCTTGAATTTAATAATTTTAAAGTTCTATTTTCATCTATTCCGTAACATGTCCGTGCGTACGGCATCTACCATATGTTCCAAATCTGTCCCCAAATTCGCCTATCAGAGATATCTTCATGTCGAAGTCTTTCTCGCAAATTGTTCATTTTTATTTTATTATTTTTCCACGAGTTTTTCTGTATTCTATATGAACCTTTCCATTTAAAACCGAATTTTCTCTATTTACGTCGTATATTTGAATTTTCCATTCTTTCTCGAATTTTCTTTTATTCACGACACTCTTTCCATGAATTTCCTTATTTATTCTTACGCTATTGTTCATATCTCTATAGATTTTTATATTTCAAGCCGTATTTATTTTATTCACTGTTAATCTAAGATTTCCTTTGTTTTTCTCTGTCGTATCTCCTTTCCCCTCACTTCCCCGTACTTCCCTGATATAACCATATCGTTTTTTGATGTTTGCTGCCTCTTGGAAAATTTCATTTTCTATTTGTTATTAATAAATATATCATTTTTTAACATCTTTATAGGAGATACCCTCACTTCGGCCCTTAAATTCCTGTCATTTTTATTGCTTCATAGAGAACGCCTTACAAATTTTGTCCCGTTCTTACGAAAAATCCCATAAACCATATGTCTTGACAGTTGTATACATTAGTTCCTGTACCCACCTGGCAATAAATCCTTTTTTATTTCAGTGTCGTTAACTTTTATGAGAATTCTTTAATATAAATATTTCATAAGACCCATGATAATTTTTATTACCTTTTTAACGGCTAATCGTCCTTATCTAAACAATTTTCATGTTCGAATATTCCTTGTTTATCACAACAAAATACATCTGAAATCGACAACCATTGTAATGCCTCATTTTTTTATCTGCAATCGCGTACTATGTTACTCTATAACCTCCATTTTAATTACGTAAAATGACTCCTTTTCCTGAGTTTTTCTATCGCAATGTTTTCAGCATTTTCCACTCCCCTCCGTACTGCACTCTATCTTCTTCTCTAACACTTGTTACTGCTCTAGACATCTGAAATGTACCCTCGCCTATTCTTTAAAACTCTCATTTTTTTTTGACGTTTCCTCCCTAAATCTTTCATCGTAATATCCTAGCTCCGTCTAAAATTGATAACAATAATTTTCCATTGTTTTTTCAACATTTCCATTTCCTTTAGCACGTTTTCCCTCGAATCGATCATCTCCGGTCGTCACAAACAATCGTATTATAGATGGAAATCTCCCTAACGCCTTACAATACGTTTTCGTCACTTGCTTTGCAATTTTTCACTTAAACTTTTGCATCGTGTTTACGTGTATCCTTTTTTTCCGCACCTGATATGTTTTAATGCGTTCGAGAACTAGGGTTTCTGATCCCTGGAATGTACCGGTTAATGATAACATTTCTTGGGGTCATCGTTCTTTTGTCCCTGAACAGATTATTTCTTCCCATGGAGTTTATTCACCTCTCGGTTTGGTGGGAACGTCAAACTCATTAATTACATTTCTAATTGCTAAGTCCAAAGGTCGTTCCTTTGTTCTAAAAATGGGCTCGGCCCTCTTCTTGTTGATAGGCTAACTCGGTTTTTAATCGTTTTTGCTGTAATTCAATTGGCTGTCAATATATCACGGCCCAAAGTATATGGGGAGTCCCTGTCTTTGATTATTTGTTGATACCATCTGTGATTTTTTTATCAATACTCGTCTCACCTTGTCTAATTATAGATCCCTACCGTAAATATGAATTCACTTTACTCTAATCCGATAGATGTCGTAGACGTGTCCGTTTTATAAGTAATTGATATTTTCTTTTTAAATTAAAGTGGGAAGCTACGATATTTCCTAATTTTCACTGTTGATCAATGCAATTCATCACAGGCTTTACACCATTTTACATCTAAAAAAAGTCAGACTTTTTGACATATGACATTAAATAATTGGACAGCAAATATCTGTATTAATAATGAACCAATTCAAATAAAACTTATATTTATCTCTTTGTTATGAATCACTCCGATTGAATAACTATATTTCAAATGCGCGAGTGCAGTATTTATGAAATTATTGTAAATCAAAAACAGATGACGTCTTCAGTCGACGCATTTTTACACAAAAACATCCATCAAAACAATATATTACGAACAAACGAATTAAAAACGCATTTCAAAGATAGATAATTCAATCATGATAACACAGATATATAATTATGCGTTAAAAACCCAATAAATGAATTACTTACGGCATTTAAGGTAGAGACCATAATTCGTCGAAATAGTCAAAAGTTTTATTTTGTTGTTTGACAGGACGCCTTAGAAAACCGCGAAATCTTATTAAATAACACTTCAAAGACAACCGATAAGGTCATAGACATAAAGAATATTTTATCAGCTATTCGATAAAACAAATAGCTGGCCATGGAAAGGTTTTAAATAATTATAATAAATATTTTACGAATGGTAGAAAAATCGGTCGATTTTTCGACCGATATCAATCGCAGAAAAATAAAAGTGGTCGATATTTCGACCGAAATCGTTCCAGTGGTTAATTTTTATTCCAAACTTGCTTTTAATTAACATTTTAGACATAGGATTCAGTGCTAAGCAAAACCAAAGAGGACTCAATGAGTCTCCTTGAAAAATCCCTCTTTTTATTGAAATGCCCGGTACTACTATTTTCTTACCTTTTAAATTTACTAGTAAATCTGTATTCCAAAAGGACATAATATTTTTCAAAAAGCTAATTATAATTGGGTTAACTTTATATATTTTTAATATTTTTATTAGCCACGAGTGCGGGACACTATCAAAAGCTTTTTGATAATCTATATAACAAGTATGTAAATTACGCTTTTGATTTTGAATTTGTTTTAAAATTACAGAATCAATAACTAATTGTTCTTTACATCCCATATGTTTTCTGCGACAACCTTTTTGTTGTTCAGATAAAATATTTTTTTCATCCAAATGAGTATATATTAAATCTGTCAAGCAAGAGGTTAAAATTTTGTATATTGTCGGTAGACATGTAATGGGTCTATATTGAGAGGGATTATTAATATTTTCGCTTTTAGGTAACATATAAGTAATGCCCTTAGTTAGAAAATTAGGAAAATTTTGAGGTTGTTTGACAAGTTTTGAAAGATTTTTTGCAAAAAGATGATGTAAAGTAGTTAGACGTCTGTACCAAAAATTATGTATCCAATCGCAACCCGTGGCTTTCCAATTATGAGTATTTTTTATAATTTTGGCTAACAATTCAACCGATATATCAGAAAAACTCATTTGTTCAATGTCTGAACAATTGAGTTCTTCATTTTCTATCCATGAACCTGCCTCATTATGTTTTATATCTTTACTCCAAATGTTTGTCCAAAAATCGCGCATATCTGATTCAGATGGCAACGGAATATTATTATTCGAAATAATATTTTTTTTATCATCAAGTTTGGAATAAAATATTTTCTCATTTTTTTGAAATAATCTCTTATTATTTCTTTTATTATACGTATAATTATATCTTTTTAATCTACTAGCTTTTACACCTAATTTTTGTTTTAATAAATCTAATAAATCATTGATTATATTTTCATTATTATTACTACCAATGTTATAACCAAATTTTCTCCCAATTTCATCTACATGTCTCAAAATATTTCTACTTCTATTCCAATTTTTATATTCAATTACTCTAGCTATACTACTTCTTAAAAATACTACATCATTTTCTAATCTAATCTGCCATTCTGGTTTACTATAACTATATGATCTATCATCAGAGGATGTTAATTTAACTCCTAACCTAGTACATATAGTGATAGCATTAGCGTACACTAACGTATGAAGATCTAAAAAACTAATATCGTCAAATATTATTTTTGGTAAAATTAAATTATTTAATTCAGAAATTAATTTAGATAATTTTTTTGACGTATGCAATTTTGGTAATTTTGGTCTAACTGTGGGTTCTATATCTATATATCTATTTATATTATTATGAAGCAAGTTAGCTAATTCTATTACATTATCATCTAGTAAGTTTAAATTTGCAATGTTGATTTCCCTAAGATTATGAATAGCGTCTAAGTTATTTGAATCTACTGTAATATCATTAGATTCTTCTACTAGAATATTATCTAAACTGTCTTCATTCAATGTATCTAATATAACATTACTACTCGTATTAATTTGTTCTAAATTATTCTCTAATTGCAATCTATCTCCTATTTCCTTTTTTATCTGATTTAATGTTACTACAGGGATTAAATTATTTTTGAAAATTGCCCTTTTTTGGTCAGCTAATCTTTGTTCGTTTACTTGGGCAACCGGATAATTTTGTGAGAAAAGTAAATGTAATTTTTTCCTATACAATAACATATCTGTTTCTAGTTTCGTCACATAAAAATATGAACGAACGATGAACATATTGACATCGTTCGTCCATTTCATTCTCTGCCTAGGAATACCTGCTTTTGTTTTTTGGGGTCTCAGATTATCAATGTTCATCTGTAAAGATGACATAATCAACCCATTTTCATTTCCGTTGGTTGAAAATGACATTTTGTCACCGTTCAAAACAACTTGGAAATGATTATTATTATTATTCCTACATTCCAGTAACCAAGCAACTGTCGTCGTTACCTAATACTGTCATTTGTCAACAAATAATTTTCAATTTGGCCAAATTAAATATTTTAATGTAAACTACCCTTCAATACTACAAATCTATAATAAATATTATATTTTAGAATAATGTTATCAAAATAAAATATATAATTAAATTTACCTGCAAAATATAAAAGTAATCTCAAAATACTGTTGTTTACCTTGGTTACTGAAGCCCTCACAAAAGGAAAAATTTTATATCGTATTTATTTATCTAAATATCCTACGGTTGACTGGCAGTTTATTTATTAGGTTATCTAATATACTTATTTTCAAATATTTATATGTTTTGGGATCAAAGCTAATTCTTTTCTTTCTGATACAATAAAAAAATCAGAGAGCCAAAATACAAGCAAACGTTATTATTATTATTATTATTATTATTATTAGTCTGCCTTTAGCAGATGAAGTTGCTGATCTAAGGGTTAATTGTCTCGGACCGGTATTTTCCGGGACGCATAATTCGGATATGAAAGGTGGGGCCATTTCGTAGATTGATTTAAAAACCATCCAGCACAATTTGTACTGAATTCTCTCAGGGCACTTGAGCCAGTGAAGGTTACGAAGGTGTTCTGAAATATGCGAATATTTAGAAACCCCAGTTATGAGCCTTGCCTCTGCATTAAACACGGATTGAAGTTTATCAATTTGATATTTGGGGAAGACTAGCGTAGATGCCGTTACAGTAATCGAGCCGCGAGACTACGTAGGAGTTAATTAATAGTTTTGTCGCCTCTGTAGGAAGGTTTCTTCGAACTGACTTGAGTTGTCTTAGGTGAAAAAACCCGGTGCTTACTGTCCTATTTATTTGACTTTTTAACGAAAAGTCTGAATCTAAATTAACGCCAAGAAGTTTGACAGTTGTCTTTGGAATAATATCGTTGCCGGAAATGGAAATAGGTGCATTGTCTATGAAATCTTGGCGTTTGTTTGTGGCCGCCCATAGAAACTCAGTCTTAGATGGATTCAGCTTCAGCTTGTTTGAAGACATCCAACGAGTTATTGCTTCTAGGCATTCAGCTATGCGGATTTTGAGACTGTTGATTTCGTTTGGAGAGCAGTAAAAATAAACTTGCTGATCGTCAGCGTAGCAGTGGGACAGGAGACCAAATGACTCGATTATTTTGGCGACATCATTTGTAAAAAGGATGAAAAGAAGTGGGCCTAAAACGGATCCTTGGGGTACCCCTGAAGAAAGTGTTGCGAAGTTAGAGAGCTTATTTCCAACCTTAACGGCTTGTAAGCGATTGTATAGATATGACACCAGCCAATTTTTAATATCGGAACTCAAACCAAATGTTTCCTCTAATCTCTTAATGAGAAAGTCATGATCAATTGTGTCAAACGCTGCACTCATGTCTAAGAGTGAGATAAGTGCTAACTTACCTGGTAGGAGATGAAACATAAGTGAGTTGTTGTGCGCATACCCGCGAAGGTTTCAATATATAACGGTGAGCTCTGGCGTTATGAAATTTGTACACAAATTTTACAATAGATGGCGCGCGAATTAGTTGAAAAATATGCGTATTTCATGTGGTTTAGTTCAAGGAGGGAAGGAAGGAGGGGGAGTGGTATCGGAGAGTAAGGGTGGGGAGGGGGGGGGGGGGGTTTGCGTGCGTGATGCGAGAGGGGAGGTGGGAAAGAGGAAAAGATATATATTTTTGAATGTAGATATCACTTTGTGGTTATCCATTATAGAAAAATGAAACAATACAACTTTGTTTAAACCACTTATATAATGCGTAAATCCTACCGGTTTCGGAACAAACGTTCCTTCTTCAGGGAAAGCTTATACTAATTTGACAGTTTCGAACAATGTTTTATTCTTTGATTATATAAATGTCTAGATATAGCGCTCGAGTGACGAAGCGCCAAAAAAAATATCTGCCAAAAGTTGGCATATAAGCTCGGCCTGTCCGCTCAGTAGCGACACTATCGTTGTACGGTAAACACGTGTGGTGTGACATTTGAAAATGACGATTTGCGCTATATCAGTGTGCAGGAATTACATAGGACGATTGAAAACAACTAAAAATGTTACCTATCATCGGTTAATAACCTTTAAATAACCATTCAGTTAAAGAAACAATTCAGTTTTAATAGTGTAATTTGGTCTTAGGACAACGCCGTTTGACCCCATGTTTTGACGCCATGTTTACAGGGTTGCCTGTTCTTCAAATTAAATTTTCCCGATAATTATTTCGAAGTAAAAACCGATCAGATTTACGGTCTTCTGCATCAAGTTAATTTGATAAGTTTGGCCGTGGAAAAATATTTGGCCTTAAGATATCACTATAAGACAAAATTGGATAATATTAACCGGGATGTAAAATCTATACGAAAACTGTTTAAAAAACAAATTAAAAGGGAAGGTCATTAAGAATAAATAATAACTATCGATAGCTTTAGTTTTAAAAAGTTGCATTGTCTTTTTTAGTGTGACAAGATAATTTTACCATTTTTAGGGATTTACCTGGATGTGGGCCACCTTCTTTATTTGATGATGATAAAAATTTAAATTTAGACACAACGATACCTGCCGGCCAGTTGGCAGCGTCTATGAATGTATCTTTCTTATTTTCTGTATTTCTTATTTATTTTTTAAAAATAATCAAACAAAAATAAATCTCTTTTAACAATGATTTTCTTTTCATTTATATCATTATATGTAGAAAACTATCTTACTTAAATTAATTCAAAATTAAACGAATTATAGGTCCCGCTAAACCGAAACATATTTTTTACCCACTTTTATGGGAAATACTCGGGAGCTGGTATCACTCATCACGCCTACAGTGACGTTGAGCGCTTTACGTTAACAATATAAGTTACCTATACTTGTATGCGTGTCACGCACACAAGCGTTTCAAATCTGGCCTGTTCTTTTTTCGGAGTTACAGCGCAACACTCTATCTAGACATTTATATAATCAAAGGTTTTATTATACTTAAATGATTATTGGAACCTTAGAGAGTGTTAGAACCTTAACTATTAAATATGAAGTCATTAAATTTTCGGCGAGGAAAAGATTTTGAGATAATTTTGTATCGGATTTGTTTTTTTTTTCGAATTCTGAAAAAATACCTTAAGTGTAAAAAACCTTCCTTCTGAAGTCAGACCGGCCTTTTATACCAATAACAATCTAGGTAAATTTCTAATTAATTCTAAAGACAAGGACGACATATTAAGTCATTCGGGAATTTATAAATTAAATTGTAATAATTGTTCGGCTTTCTATATCGGTAAGACAACACGTAATGTCAAGGTTAGGATAAAGGAACATCTCCGTTGCCTCAATAATAACGGTTTATCAGAATTCGCCAATCATTTGATCGATAAAGATCATACGTTCTGTCATAGCACCGGTGCTAACATCTTACATAAAAACGGACATGGTAACAGACTAAACAATCTAGAGGCGCTAGAAATCAAAAAAGCTGTAAAAAACAAAAGTCATATACTTAATAATCAATTAGACATATCAAGTAGTCCTATATTAGGTCTGTTTCCAATAAACCCTTAAAAATAAAAATTCCCAGTGCTCCTTACCACCATGCCAGTTGATGCTTTGTTTCTCCAAATTTATTATTATAACCTACATTATTATCTTACGGTTTTTCCCATTACTTGAGTACTTATGTTAATGTATTTTATGGCCGTCTATGTGTTTCCCTCTATATTTTGTTATATATATGCACACATTATGTACTTCTTGTTTAGTATTAATTTGTACCCTGATGATGCTTTAATAAAGCGGAACCGGTCGGTTCATAAATTAATAAATCTCGTGGTTTTAATCAAAAAAGTATTTTAATTTATCGGATTTTTAGTTTGCGCATGATTAAAATCACTGCATATTTACACGTTGATCATGATTGGAAATTGCCTCTAGAATTGCCTTTGTGAGAAACCACCATTCAGAATCAAAACGTTGCGAAATTTCAGTAAACAAATTTATATATACCTTCTGGTAGAACTATCCATTCAAACTTTTCTCTGCTTCCGACCAGTTTGGATTCTTGTGCGGAATCGATAAATAAAAGCTTTTAAGAATTGCAAACTTTCTACATGGAAACACTATTTTTTGTAAAAGTGGTGAATTTTTTTTTATACCTAACCAACCAAATACATACAAAAGTCTTTGGCAATCTAAACAATATTTAACTAAGAAACAGAACGTATGATTATAGTACAACAAGATACGTACATTTAATATCGTTTCCCCCTTTCAGTCCTCGCTTGTTAACTGCTAGTAGTTGGACGAATTTATTGGATACGTTTACGGGGTCTTCGATAAATTGCCTTTGTCTAAGATTGGGTAGCTTTTCAATATTGCATTTTGAATGCAATACCTTGGCATTCGACCCGGGCAATGTGTGCGCAGTATCCCACCCATAGTAAGTTCTTTAAGACGTTTGATTTTTACTGCATTGTAATATCTAAAGTATCAAAGCATTAAAAACTTTAGGGACCTATTTAAATATCATTATACCATAGCGAAAAAAATTACGTGAAAAAACTGTTAATATTTTATGAGATTAGAATGAACAAACAACCATAAAAATATTATTCAAGCCCGATTTTATACACTGGTATCACCGGGTACCGCTCTCCGGCCGAGTGCATGATAATGCAAATTTATTCCAATTTTAACGTTCGTTTCATCCACCTGCTTTTCCTCTAATCCTTAAATGCATGATTTATTTATTTTTCTTGAAAAAAATATATTTGGTTGACTTGTACATGCATATGCAAGGAAAAATAAAGAAAAAAAAAAGTATTGTTTTAATGGTATTTTATTTAAAAAAACATATGTTGCAGATTTACAACACCACGCATTTACTAGAAATTAATATTAAAAATTTACTTGTGAAAACTTCTGAAACAATTCTTGGCTTTAGTAAGGCAAAGGGCTACTCCACGCAAAGGGCTTGCGTTGTTGAAGGAGAGGGAACCTGAGGCACTTCATCATGTGCAGAGGTTTCGTTTATCACTATATCAGACTCGTCATTTTCCTCCTCTAGGAGGCTCTAGGTGAAAATTATCAGGGTCTTCTTCATCAGACTCTTCGAGATCATCTTCAGACCTCTCTCCGTCATTGATTTGTGCTAAATATTCTTCTATTTGCCTTTGATTCAAGGATGACATCTGAAAAACAATGAAAGGCGCGATCAAAACCTAAGCAAGCATGTTCTTTAGTAAATGCATACAGTTGTAGATTTACAACATACAAAAAAACGATATTTCCAACAAAACCTAAAACAATTTCTCAAAACTAATGAGTGTACCGGAAAAGAAGAGTTATTACATACAGGTATTATATTTTTGTATCTACTTACCTCAGAAAATCAGAATAATAACAGCAAAACAAAATTGCAATTCTAACCTCCAAAAAATTTTCGAAAATCTTCACTTTGTCAAAGAAAAAGTGACATTTGACATTCGCGAAAGAAAAAAATGGTGTTGCCACGCGATAAAATATATTACCGTGAATGTGATAATTCTACAACGTCATGCATTAAGTATACCCCAAAGAGTTAAAGGTGATTTGAACGGTATGTTGCCGTTTTGCAACAATATGCATTTAAGGGCTATGCGAGATAATCATTTAATCTGTGCTAACGTATTGTAACACAAAGTCTCAACGTACTTTGACTCGCATTAATCAAGAGGTATTATTGAAAACCTCCAAAACACACGCATCCAGTTTACAGAAGTGGCAAGGCCTATAAACTGTCAAACCCTCTGGACAAAATATCTAAACATAACCCATATTGCTAAACTATATTGCAAAACGAACTATAAAACTTCAAAGGTAAGAAAAGCTTTTCTTCTGAATTCTGTTTTAAGTTGTAATTGCGTAAGCATATGTAGTTACCTAGCCGTGTACCTACAATAGATCATTTTTAGTTTCTTCAGTATCATCATAACAAGAAAATTTAGCTTGGAGGGCTTAGGTAGCAGAGGAATTGAATCCACGGCGGCGCCTTGGTTGGAAACTGTTGTATTTTCCATACATCAAGATTTCCCTTATCATATGTTGTAACTAAATATATACTTTAAATAATAACAATAGTAATATTGAAAACATCCTTAATAAAAAACTTAACAAAATTTCAAAAAAGAATTATCTATACAATTCTAATAATATTAATGATAAAAAATGCCGTAAAATTTTGTATATTAATAATTTTTCAGTTCAATGTTGCAAATATCTCCCTTCTAATATTAAACCAGCGTTTTATACAAGAAATAATATCGGTAATTTTTTGAGAAATACTAAAGATAAAGACCATAAATTGACTAATTCCGGAATATATAAACTCAAATGCAATGTTTTATTTTTTTTATTTTAACTTTATGAGTAAAACCTCAAATTGTAATATTTAAGTCCCAGAGGTGTCAATATGTTTTTCTGATTTTTCTGTTTCCAGATTTTCGATTGAGTTTCGCTTATATTGTCTTCATTTATTCAAATGCAATGATTGTCCCTCATTTTATATTGGAAAAACAACTCGTAATTTTGAAATCAGAATCAAAGAAAATTTAAGGTGTCTAAATAATAATATTTTTTCTGAGTTCGCTAACCATATCATTGAAAATAAACATAGTTTTGAAAAAAAAATACAGGGATAAATATTCTTCATATTAATCATAAAGGAAAACTTAGATAACTTAGAAGCCTTGGAAATTAAAAAATCCCTTAAAAATAATGAATCTATTATCAATAAACAAAAAATATTATCTTATAGCCCAATCATGGATTTGTTCTCCTACCCACCCAATCTACATTAATAACTAGCAACGGCTCCACCCCTACCATAATAAATCATTGTTCGAAACTGTCAAATTAGTATAAGCTTTCCCTGAAGAAGGAACGTTTGTTCCGAAACCGGTAGGATTTACGCATTATATAAGTGGTTTATACAAAGTTGTATTGTTTCATTTTTCAATAGTAATATCATTTTTGTGATAATTTGTTAAACCAAATAGACTAAATGTCATTTATTCCCCATTTAGATCCGAAAATATTTCTTTACTAACTTGGTAATTATACTTGTATTATATAAAACAAGTATAATATAATAATAATAATATAATATATAATTCGTATCTTGATAAATGCACATATTACTTTTAAAACCAACATTCATCTTTGTTAACGCAAACATGCATACCTTTCCTTATATATACCATTACATACATTCCTACCCATCCTATCTACCCATATAAACCTTTCCCGAGCTGACAACAATACCCGGGCAAGTGAACGGAATGACAATAATAATTTAGGAGTCTATTGTTAAATGCTGTGCTGTGATCTTGTCCCTCAATTCTTAATCATATCGACTATCATAGGAAACTTGTGCACGAATTCTCTTGTTGGTAAATATGCATTTAGTCCACCTCACGGATAATTCGGAACATTCGTGTTGTCGAAGTTCGATCCACGGATAATACGAATATTCCTTATTTAACCAATAGTGTAATGTTTATGATTGCAATCTGAGTGCAAGCGAGATAACATGCTTGCGAGAATCAATATAAGGCGATGCGTGCTAGATTCGTCCTCTTTTGCTTAAGGCAGCTCCCTAATAAATACCAGTACAGAATACTGTTACGCTTTTCATTTAATGTACTACACATCTGTAAGTCCGCATCTGAATTGGCTCTGACTTTACAACTGGCTCAGACGGACATTACAAATAGACAATCAAATGTGACATTTTTCTTAAGTACTTTTCAAAATAAAAACAACAATGTACCTACTTCGAATTATTGGATTGAGGTTCAAACTACGAAAGCTGCATGTCATCATAATTTAGATATACATCCCAGGTTTTGAATGGTTTGTTTGGCAAGGCAGAGTTTGTCTACCGGGTATACGTAATTAATCTTAAACATTTCTTTCCATGTTCTGCTGTTATAAATGCAGGTACAAACTTGTCAATAATGCATTCACTTAATGACATAAATAAATTATTGTTTTATATGTCAATAATATGTTTTCTATGATTGGCAGCATTGATTGATTGTCTACGAAATGTTAAATAAAAACGATAAATATAAAAATGGCGTTTAAAATGTTAAATGAACATTTTTTGCATGTTTTTTTTTTGTCTCCCCCGACATAAATACTCACTTTTCGTAATAATAAAGCTAATTCTAACTGTTTGAGTAAGAAATATTCCGTACATTAACCAGTAAGTGGTTCAAAACATAAATAATCTCTTGTTTTCTCAAGTGTTTGTGCGGTGATTCGCTAGTGGTGTCCCTCAGGATCGTGAGATCGACCAAGACGAAGGATTTACCATTCCAGCCGAACAACGTTGGGTGAGTCAGATCCTGTCCAATTCCACATTACTATCCCTTATATTTGTGTCAACATCAAAGTCCACAAAACAAATTTGAATACAGTTCACTCTTTGAATCGCAGTTAATCTAGATTTCATAATTTATTTGCGATTACACTCATCTTAGTATAAAGAATAATTTATATACCCTATAGGCCGACGATCGTATTGTAAATTGTTAGACTCCAGTTGTTTCGATAGCCATTGGAAATTGTTACTTCTTCCGCGGAGTCTGGAATCTCTACATACCACTATTGGAACGAAAAGGATGAAGAGGAAAAAATGGGATGTCAACCGAAAACAAGATGATCCTACCTTGCTGGTGATGTCCCGGGGTCCCCACTCATGCACTAAAGAAAACTCCACGGTTGTAAACACGTATCTTGCGCGGATCCGGGTTTCGAAATATAAGGTGACGAGACCAAAGTACTTGGCTGTCAGTACCGCGCAGGTGTTGAAATTGCACTGACTTCGCGGTTAGGAATCAATCTTGAACCGGTGACAATGGAAAGATGGATATATCAGGATAGGTAGGTAAGACGGGAGGAAAACATGGGTGTAGGTACAAATATGCCCTAACACCAGTTTTTCCCATTCCCGATTATATCCAATGAACTTCCGACTTCTGAAGCATTGCAGTCCGTGTACGACACGAAGTCTTGATTCAAACTAGGAAATAAGCTTATTTACAAGTCCGCTTAGGGGACGGCTTAGCGCTACGATATATTGCCAGTAATTAGATAATGTGGTTTTAGCGATGATTTATAAGAAGCATAATATTTGTTCAGCATAGGCGGTAAATTAAGGCACATGTTTGTAAACTTGGCAAATGACCATAATTGACCTGAATGCTTTAATAAGGCTAAATGCTGCTTTGAATGATCACGATAAGAACTTCCAGCAAAAATATTATGACTTTAACAAATATATGAACAGGAAACATCGATTCAGAATGTGTGTGTAAATTTGGTTATACTGCAATTTTAATAAAACCACTTGATTAAAATTGATGAACAAGTCTAAATTCAATCAATTTGGGAGGCAGCTATGGGTACCACCGCCTGGGAACCATTTATTGGACAACCCCTGCCGTAGACCACCCCTAGTGGTTTGCTTTGCTTGTTGACTTAGCAGGGGTATCCGGGTTCATGAGGTGAAGTTTGTCTAGGATTTGGTGGCGAATGGGTTTGCCCACCTACTGTGCGATGGGCCGGATCGGGAGAGAAGTGTTGAAGGAGATTTTGTGACCTCTTCAGCCGGATTCTCTCGGCCCAACGCCTTGCACCGCAGCGGGTGGAATGGATTCACATGTCCGTATTTTGGGGATCAGTGTGTCACTCCGGGACACACTGATCCCCAGAATTCAATTTTTGAGGCGGGTTTGGGTACCGCCGCCCCGGGAACCATTTATTGGATAACCAACACCTCTGCCATAAATCACCCCAAGTGGTTCACTACGATTGTTGACTTAGCAGGGGTGCCCGGGTTGATGGGGTTTGTCCAGGTCTTGGAGGCAGATGAGTCTGCCCCCCAGCTGCATGGCAGGCCGAATCGGGAGAGAATGGTTGAGGAAGTCCGTTTTCCTTCCCAGAATTTCCTCTTCTTTCTTTCCTAAAAACACCCTCCACATAGCATCCCCAAAGATAACAAAGGCCCTGATGGGAATTATTGACCCTCCACACAGTATCCCCAAAGATGACAATGACAACTACACAGAGAAATTGTTTTCCTCAGGGCCTCGCGTTGAGCTAATATAAAAGAAGGTCCGATTACTTTACTTTACATCAATTGCCTGTGTCAGTTAGATATTAGCGGAGATGTTATCTGCTTTGCGGATGACACTGTTCTCATTTTCGCTTCTGATTCCTGGACAAATGTATACAAAAAAAGCTGCCGAAGGAATCAACCGGATTAAAAATTGGCTCGACAATAACCTGCTAACACTAAATATAGACAAAACAAAATACATGACATTTAGTATAGATCCCAGACGACAACCAAGACTCAATGAAAACCTAACTATACACGACTGCACATCTAAAAAAAACTTCCTGTGCAACCCGCTAACACGGACTCAGATAATCAAATATTTAGGCATTTACATTGACAACTATTTTAGATGGACAGAACAAATAAATAAAACAGCGGGTAAAGTAAGGAAACTTATATATTTTTTTAAGAACATTCGAAACATAATGCCAGTGAAGACTTTAAAAACTATATACTACGCATTAGGACAATTAATTAACACCCACGGTATGATTGGTTGGGGTGGTGCTGCGAAGACTAATATGGACCCTCTCGACAAAGCGCAAAAGGCCTTAATTAAAGTTGTTACTAAAAAACCTTTTAGATTCTCGACAACACAGTTATTTAAAGACTTTGCTGTATTGAACATACACCATTTGTACATCAAAATTATATCTATACATTACCAAAAAGACAAACTAAACCATCATACTGCACAACACAATTACGACACAAAACATAGACATCAACACATGACTCCGAAGACAAATACTACATTTGGACAAAGACATTATCACAATTTGGCTCCAAAATGTTTTAATTTAATTGAAAAAGATATTCTAGTGACAAAAAATCTAAAACGCAAAATTCATACGTGGGTAGTAAACAGGGGTATTGCATACTGCATGCAGATAACTTGATCAAACAACACACTCAACGCCTGTATTTTTTCTCTTTCCTCCTTAACTATTTTCATCTATTTATCTCATATCTTTTTTTCATTTCTTTATATTTTTTTCTTTTATTCCATTTACCTATTTAAATTAAAATTATATTTTTTATCTTCCAAGATTAAGATATCAAAATTAAATTAAATTCCTGCCACCTCAGAACAGGCTCAGCCTAGTGAGGTGGTATATACCAAAAAAAATTATATATATGTATATGTAGGTATATTGTATATATTGTAATGTTATTCATGGTTAATAAATAATTTAAAAAAAATAAAAAATAAAAAAATTGGCTTTGACGTTATCTGAAACTGATCCGAGATGGCTTCGTTGAGAAATAAATTTATAGGTTTCATTTTAAGTCAAAAAATACCCTGATAGCTCTATTATTATATTTATTAAAGTTGATTTTAAGTCATATTTATAAATGTCGCTGAAAAAGACATAAATTCATTGCTATTGCAAAATTATGTTTATTTTTATCGTTGTTTATTTGACCTTTAATATTCTCCCTGAAATACAAGTTACTAATAATATCTCTTTGATTTCCAGAACTTGTTGTGTTCAAAACTTTACGGTAATTTGCAACCACTTTGTAATAACTTGTTCACGTGAATAAACACGGGAAACTTTAATTCACTGAGCGCTTAGAATTAAAACAAAACTAAAATAATTTAAATTCAATTTTGTTATTGATGTCGTATTTTCTGTGCGTATATTTATTTGTACCTAACATTAGAGTTCGGCATGTGCACCGAAATATTTGATTTCATAGACAATGGCAACGGAAATATAATAAATTATGGAATTTGTTTAACATCAGAAAGTTTTATCGTTCAATTGACGCCAAATTGTTTTATTTACTAAGTTGCATAAAGAAATATGGTCCGTAATTGAGGAATATTGAAAACTCTTTTTCATGTATATATCAAGGCTTGTGATTCAAATAATTTCGTCATTTTTGCCTCATCTGTTTTTAAATTACAATATTAATATACAAGTAAATATCAACCTATCGGAAGATGTTATAATTTTTGCAAATGGCGTCGTACGTCAATCATATTTGACATTTGTGAACTAAACAGCTGCAAAATACAAACAGATAAGCAATGGAGCGCTATACTCTGCAAGAGCGTGGAATAATTGTGTCGATTTAAGCTTTAACGCTTTAAGCGATTTTGTGTCGAAAGTCACCATGAGCGACGAGGCACATTTCCACTTAAACGGTTACACCAATAAGCATAATATTCATTTCTGGAGCACTGAAAATCCGCGTGTGATACACGAAAAGCCATTACATCCACTCGAAGCCACTGTGTGGTGCGGCGTTGACGCGGGAGGAGTGATTGGGCCGTATTTTTTTAGGACGCCATTGGCATTACGGTCACTGTTACTGGCGAGCGCTACAGGGCCATGATAAACGACTTCTTACTTCCGGAATTGAATGAGCGGGGCTTGGTGAACATGTGGTTTCAACATGACGGTGCAACCACACACACAGCACAATGGATATTGTGAAGGAAGCGTAATTCCTCGTTTTGACGATTTGGTATGGCTAGCAAGATCATCCGATTTAACCATTACAGACTTCTTTATTTGGGGCTATTTAAAGTCGCGGGTTTATGCCAACAAGCCTCAGACAGTCGCAGCCCTTAAGGAGAATTTTTGACAGGAATACGAACAGTTATCACCGGAAATCTTGCGGAAAGTCATGGAAAATGCGATAAAACGGGCACAAATGTATATCATCACTGGCGGCAGCCACTTGACGGATATCATCTTTTCCACTTTACAGAAAAAATTGTAAAAGTCCAAATAAAGATTTCTATTACTCAAAAACATTTTTTTTTGTTTAGTAAAAAGTTATTAGAAAACAAAATTGGTTGATTAATTTTGCGCCACCATGTACTATCATTATAACGCATTAAAACTTTGTAGAAACGTTTGTTTATTACGTTAAACCTAAAAAATATTTGCCAACGCATTTTTGAGTGAAAACATCGAATAAATGCACAAAAAAATATTCTAGCAAATTTGTATTTTTCACTAATTTAAATTTATGGCCACTGCGACACTAAAGACGGGATGTTTCAAAAAAGTTGAACAATTCGTCAACAATATTGTTTTATGTCAGGTATTATAAAACCTGGTATATTATTTAAACATTGTGTAACAATTTTATTTTTATTATTATTATAATGCTGATACCCTCCTGTGTACCACTGTATCATGTACCACTTGAATGTAATAGAGATTTAAAGGCGTTTACATAAATAAATAAACTTTTTAAGGCAAATTTTTACGTTCCGTATAAGTTCTGTTCAAGATTTGATATCATATCGTTATAGGCCAGTTGCTTAATAAAACTGAAATAATCACAGAACTTTCATAGAACGTGAAAATTAACTTCAAATTTTTGATGAATTTTTCTTTTTTTTTAAACATCCTTAGTAACTAATTAATATTTTACCTACACACTGCTAATACTATTGCTTATTTAGCCATTAGCGTTTAAATCCTAATAAGACCAAAATTCTATATATATATATATTTATTATTTTTTATAATAACAGAATATAATTTTTTTTCATGTTTACATTATACCTCCAAAGCTACTGCAAGTAACTTGTCGGCAGGAAAAAGTGAGGACAAAAACAGAATGCAATATAAAATGTCTTAAGTAAATTACAATTAATAAATAATTTTAATTGTAATTTACCAAATTTGTAGATAGCTGTGAATGCAATAATCTTTTAAAACACTAGCCTAACTTGTTCCGACAAGAAAAAAATATTTATCTTTCATTTTTTAACGAAAATATTTCCAATGAATTGTTAGAACTTTTAATGAATGTCCAAAATAAGGGTCTAAAATTGATATCCACCCACAGACAGGCTTACCGCCGCAAATATCGTAATCATATTATTATATTATTTCGGTACCCATAAAATGCTCCAATATTCGTAAACTTTTATCAGATTTTCAGAACGAAATTAATGAAATTTTCTAAGAAAATATATGTAGGTAGTTGTTACAAATTATATTAGTAATATTATAAAAGTTGGCTTCCAAACAAGTTTAATTGAACCTTTGTGTTCAGGGTTTCTTAGTATTTTTATGTAAGGTTTTTTTACATAAGCAACAAGAGCTTTTAAAGGTGAGGGAGAAGTAAGTTTTGGGAAGGAAAAAAGTATGAGGGGTGGGTTAGTGTGTCCAGGAGTGACGGATGCATGAATCCACCCCTTCTACTGCAGTGCAAGATGATGGAGAGGCCTAGGTTAGGTTTCCTTCAACCAATCTCTTCCGATTTGAGTAGGTGGGCAATTATCCGCATGAAAAAAAAATGTTCTGCAGACATGATTTCAACCTTGGATTACGAATGCGAATGGTCAGATGCTACGTGTTTTCGATATTATTTTATAGAATGGAAGCATGGACGCTTACTGAAGATCTAATTAGGTGACTTGAGGCATTCGAGATGTGGATCTACAGAAGAATACTTAAAATAATCTGGATGGACAGGGTTACAAATGAAGATGTTATGGTTCGGATGAATAAAGATAAGGAAGTAATTAAAACTATAAAAATCCGAAAACTACAATATCTAGGACATGTGATGAGACATCCAAAGAAGTATGATATCCTGCATCTCATAATTCAGGGAAAGATTGCCGAAAGACGGGGCCCCGGAGGAAGGAGAACCTCATGGCTGAAAAAACCTGAGACAGTGGTTTGGCCAGTCTACCGTGGAGTTGTTCCGGGCCGCAGTAAACAAAGTCCGCATAGCCAACATGATAGCCAACGTCCGTTGAACGGATAGGGCACAAGTAGAAGAAGAAGAAGGGCAAAGGCATTGGCCGCGAAGACCTTCATAGATAAAACTCAGCCTTTGAACCTAGGCACTTCTGTTAAGTCAACAAACGTAGCGAAAACACTTGGGGTGGCCTATGGCAGGGGTATTGGTTGTCCTGTAAACGGTTTGTGGGGTGGCGGTACCCACGTGAAACATACAGTTTAAACGTGCTAATGTATAACCAATGTTTAAATAATGAAGGACTTCAATTTTAGTAATTTAAATTGATGAAAAATGGAATACTTGCATTCTGTGGAATTTAATGCCTAAAAATGCGTTTTGAATTTTACTTGACGGACTTGCGAAAGTTTGACAGAGTTAAACTTTCATCAAATGTTATGGCAATTTTTTAACATTTGACTGGCTCGTTAAACATCTATCCGACCCAGTTCAGCTTTTGATCCAACTATGCTCGGTTTTCAAGTTTAACGGTTGTGAATGTCGGTTATTATTGTTCAAAAATAAAAATATTAAAGTTGAAACGAACGAAGAATTAGCACTCAATGATGTTGATTTGATGGCCTTCAAATGTGACGACATTGAAGATTATCCACCACTTACCCGCCCTGGTATAAGTAACAGATGGTTACTCCTTTAAGGCTCTCGAATCTAGACCTCCAACGTCCCTGCATACGTTGTTAGAAAGCAGTATGCAAGTGCTTAACATGAAAAAAGACAATACAACAAATCAGGTTAGTAATACAAGCAAAAATAATAGTTAAAGCAAAATAAAACTCGTTCAAGACGCTTATGAGACAGCATTATATCATTTGAAAAACCCTGTAAGCACCTGTATAAATAGATAGAGAACACACAATAAACAATTCCAAAGTTCCAATAAAATATGTAAATTCCATTCAGCCTGATATAAACCACACTTAGCATGCGTGTCCCTTAGCCAACCACTCAGTGAAGCCTCAAAGAAAGTTAGTTGAATATAATAAATAAATGTGACGACAGCTCGAAAGCACCCAATCTTTATCATCCATAGTATTTTTCGTAACTTGGTTTTGTACAAAAATGATAACTAACCAATCATCATAACGCCTTTTCTCCTGTGGGATTAGAAAGTAAAATATACGAATATAGCTCCGTCTTGGCACACATTCATTACTTTAATTATTCAAGCATTTTCTCATACTTATGTACATTTCTGTTATTCAGACTCTAGATCCAACTCGACTTAATTCAAAATGTAATCGAATATTTGTAATTTATTCATGTGGGATAGGGATAGAACGAGAAAACGAAATGAATCAGTAAGTTAAGACTATAGTCCAGTCAGTGGTGAAAAAAGGCCTTTTGCCATACAAAAGGTTACATAGAAGCGATTTTGATGTGTGCTTTTCAGGTCGGAACTCTAAAAACACCAAAAAAAAGTCTCGCTCTCTCCGGGTCATTTTTTTTACATTAGCTTCACACATGTGCCATGGGGAAAAATCCCTCAGCCCCTAGGACCGCTTTGAGGATACTACGTGGAGGATCTTTTTTAAGGAAAGGAAGGAGATGAATTTATAGGAAGGAAAAAGGTATGAAGGGAGGGGTCCGTGTGTCTAGGAGTGACGGACGTATGAATCCATCCCTCCCACTGCAGTGCAAGGCGATTGGTCGAGAGTCCGGTTGGAGAGCTCTAGGCCTCCCTCAACTAATCTCTACCGATCAGTTCCGTCACGCAGCAAGTGGGTAAAAAAATTGGCAGTCAAGACCTAGTCGAACGTTACCCCATGAACCACTTGGGGTGTCTGAATAAATGGTTCCCGGGGCGGCAGTACCCATACCCGCCACCCAAATTGAAAACAACGAAATATATCAAAATCGCTACTACTTGACCTTTTGCAGGGCAAAACTAATTGGAAAAGGAGTATTGAGGATTGGAATAAATAGTGCTTCGTTAGTTTTAAAACTGAAGTTAGTGGAAACTTCATTCTAAAGACGTGCTGCTTGCACTGAGAAGTTTGAATAACAAAAGTTTCGGTTAGAAGTGATTGAAGTGGAATTTATAACCAAAAAAATAAAAATGCTTGAATACGTTAATAATAATTGCCCCTAAATGAAGTCGGCAAATGTAAAGCTGGGCGCCAGGAGCAGACAGAATGCCTCGTTATTATATTATCTCGTTAACAGAGAAGTGGTTCGGCGGGGATCTACCTGGAGACTGTAAGTATACTAAACCTTCAGCACAACGTCGATAGTTGGAAGGTGCCTTGGACTCTCAAACTTTTCTCTAACACGAAAAGTGCATAATCCTTTTTTTTACGTTGTTATATACTGACAATAATTAAAAATTAACCATTATAACATAACTTAAGCCTGGAATCGGAATGACTCTCCGTTAGAAAATTATAAACCAAGTTATATGTTACATGTTCCATATAAAAATAAAATCGGATATATTCATCCGAGACGCTATCTAGGTTACAAACCGGTTCTTAGGGCGATTGTTTCCAATGAAAAATGTAGTTGCCCATGATATGGAAAAATTTGTCGAAAATAATACCGTTATTTAAAATTTGAATGAGATTGACTATTGTGACGGTTTTTTACAAGGCGGCAATGGCTGAATTAGACGAGAGGTTCTGGTTTCGAGTCTCAGTTGCGACCGTTATCTTTTCATATTTTTTTGTGTCTTGTCCTCTTTCATATTTTGGTTTAGATTTATATTAGTGTTATCTTATTCTTCAATTATAAATTAACCGTTATAACATAACTGAAGCCTGGAATCGGAATGGCACTACGATAGAAAATTATAAAGCAGGTATTTATAAAATCTTCGCATCAGAAGATGCCGCGGGGAACTAGCATCTTTGATTCCTTCGGCACCGGTGCACAGTCGGAAAATATGCCAAGTTCGCGTCCAATATTTGTAACTGTATATGATATCGGGTCATTTCTACGATTCGTTCTTGAGTCGGCTGTGGAAGGATTACAACAATGAGTCTCTACAAGACCCATGTTTACTCCTTTCTGTCTTCAAAAAGACCCTCCACACAGCACTCACAATATGACATAGGCCATGACGGAAATTACTTTGTTTGGAGTCAATGTAAAAAGAATTGTGTGGAGTCAATGTATAACACATAAAAATACATATCGTTTCTAAATGATTTACATGAAACGTATGGAAAGCTTAGATTTTAGAATAGAGACGATGTACATACATCTTCAGATATTAATGCGTTGGCGACATTTACTTTAATATGGGATTTCACGAATCTACTGAGGAGAAACGATTTTGTAATAATAATAATAATATTTGGATGATTTATATAGCGCCGTTTTTGTGAAAAATCACCTCAAGGGCGCTGTACAAACTTATAATACATTTCTAAAATCTAAAAAACTACAAGCTAGGCAAACAACTTATGGCTAAAAATTGCATACATCGGTTCATTGATCACATGTATGTATGGAGTTGTCAAAAAATTGTTGTTTAATTATATGTAATTTCATACAAAATATCTTAATTCCATAATTAAGAGCTTTACAAAATTCATAACTAATCAACTTGTCCTAAAGCTGCAAACATTAATTTTCATTTCCCACAAGATAATAATAATAAACTAGCTTTTTCCCCCGGCTTCGCTCGCATAGTATTAGGGGGGTTCCCACAGCGCCTCTTCCACCTTCCCTGTCCCCACTCCACTCCCCCCCCCCCTCCTCCCCTCACCCGCCTCCTTTCCCTCCTCTCCCTCCTCTCCCCCCCCTCCCCTCCACACTCCTCCCCCCACCCCAACTCCTCCCCGTCCACCACTCCCCCCCTCCACCACTCCCCACCTCTCCCTATCCCCCCCCCTCAACTCCCCCTCCATACCCGTTACATTAGTTTTTCAAACAGGTCGCGTGCCACCTATTACAATGTTTTTATACAAATTTCATAACGCCAGAGCTCTAAGATATGTCTATGTGTTATTCTGATGTATGAGCTATATTATTGTAACTAACTAACTAACTAACCATCACGCCGTTTCCCCGCAGGGGTAGGCAGAGAGGACGGACCGCCAAACAACTCGGTCTTGGCACACACTCTTTGCCTCACTCACATTCATACATCGTCTCATACATTCTCTTCTATTATTCTGACTTTTGACATGACCCGACTCAAGTATCTGATTCACTTGATCGTGCCATGTCTTCCTCGGGCGTCCCCGACTTTTTCGCTTCTACCATTCACATTCGCGTCGTATATTCTTCTTACACTACTTCCTTCGTTCATTCGCTCTACATGCCCAAACCATCTGAGGGTCCCTTTCTTAATCTTACTCATTATGCTTACATCAGCCTTACATTTTTTGCGGATATCCACATTTCTCACACGATCATACATTGTTTTACCACACATACGTCTCAGGGATCTCATTTCAACAGCATTCAGTTTACTTTCATCCTTCCTCTGCCAGTTCCATGCCTCACTGCCATACATCAGGGTAGGTACCAGGACTCCATTGTGGACTGCTAGCTTCGCTTTTTTTGACAGTTTTTTATTAGCGCCAACGGCATTCAGTCCACCATTAATGGAGTTACCGGCATTCACCCTTCTTTCAATATCTCTTTCAGCCTTCCCATCTCTCGTAAACATACTACCCAGATAAACAAACTCATCCACCTGCTCCAAATATTCATCATTCACAACTATGTTGCATACTGTTTTCGTACTCTCCCTTTCAAACACCATGACTTTAGACTTACTTACATTCATCATTAGCTCATTCTTCATACATACTTCGTTCATCCTAGATACGAGAGACTGTAGATCTTCCATAGTATTAGAAATCAGCACCGCATCATCAGCATACAACAGGCAACATACTTTCAGATTACTCAATTTCGCGCCCAATCCCACCTCTTTCAATTCTTGCATACAATTATCCATGTATAGATTGAATAACCATGGTGACATTACGCAGCCTTGCTTGACACCTTTTGTGATGTCAAACCACCCCGTAAAACCACCGTTTACCCTAACACACGCAACGCTTCCCTCGTACAGAGACGCAATTGCCTGTATGAGATTTGTATTCACTCCATACTTGGACAAAACCTTCCATAGCTTTTTCCTGTCGACTCGGTCGTATGCTTTTTGTAGATCTACAAAGGCGCAGAAAAGTTTCTGGTTTTTCGCCAGAAATTTCTCAGTAAGCATATGCAAGGAGAAAATCTGGTCCATGCATCCCTTTCCACTCATAAAGGCACCTTGCACATCCCATATTTTATCCATTGTTTCCATTCTTACCCTTTCAATCAATATTCTTCCGTACAGCTTGCCGACTGAACTTAGCAGGCTAATAGCCCTATGATTTCCACATTTCATACGTGACCCTTTACCTTTGTATAACGGCATGATTACAGCCCTTCTCCAATCTAATGGCGTGTAACCCTCCTCTAAACATTGGTTAAAAAGTTTGCACAACCATGTGAGAATAATATGGCTATCTCCTTTAAAGTATTCGGCAGCAATATTGTCTAAACCTTACCATTACCTTATTATTATTATGCCTTACCATTCTTCATGCATTTTATCAATTTTTTTTTTATTTCATCCACGCTGATTTTGATTGAATTCACTCCGTCATCGTTCATACCCGATTCACTGCTGGCCTCACTATCACCCGGATTGCTTTCGAAAGCCTCCTCAAAATATTTCATCCATCTCTCTTTTATTTCTTCCTCATTCGTCAACATTTTTCCATCTTTCGATTTTATGACTTTCCGGCTTCCGTTCTCTGAACCACTCCGGGACCTTTTGACCTCCTTCCAAGACAGTTTAATGTTTTCTTGAAAGTGTTTTGTCATTGTTATTCCCTCTTCCTCTTCCAGGCGTTTCTTTCGTTCTTTCACTCCAACACTTACTCTTTTCTTACATCCCTTATAAACTTCTTTCGCTCTATCTCTCTCTTCGCTAGAATCAGTGCCAGCCGCTATCAGACGTAACCATGCTTTCTTCTTCTCTGAGACCAGTGCTTTGATCTCGTCATCCCACCATGCATCACCTTTCTTCCTACCTTGCGTACTTATTCCACATACATCTCTAGCAGATTCACAGAGACTCACCTTTATGTGGTTCCATGTTTCATCAATGCTTAGACCGTCCATTTCCTTCTCATTCAATCTCATCTCTGCCAAATTCTCATACTCACTTCTGACATTAGCATTTTGCAGTTTTTCTACTTTGACTCTTGTTGGAGTTGATATCGTTTTCACTTTAGAGCGCCAGCCGCGAAAGAGGTTTACTCTCGACACCACCAGAAAGTGGTGGTGTCGAGAGTAAACCTCTTTCGGTGGAACAAATTGGTGGACACATTTATGATCGAAAAAAGTATTCGATACAAACAGGTTCCACTCTAAACATACTTCAAGTATTCTGTTCCCATTGTCATTCGTTCTTTCATCCCCGAACTTACCTAAGGCGGAATCAAATCCGTCACGTCTAATTCCCACCCACCCATTCAAATCTCCCGCCATTATAATCCTTTCATTCGAATTTTTTAATCTCATTACGTCGTTCACACCAGTCCAAAAATCATCTTTCACTTCGTCGCTTTCAGAATTAACAGGAGCATAGCAAATAACCAGAAACACCCTTGTCAAACCAATTTTGAATCGGATCCACATTATTCTCGGACTTACACATTCATATTGCGACATACATTCAACCATTCTGGGAGACAGTAACGCTGCAACACCCTGACAAGCCCTCTCTGTATCTGGTCTCCCAGACCAGATGACAAGTCTATCGTTGTGCTGCATTGTACCGCTCTCTTTTTTCATACTCTCTGTCACACAAAGTACGTCCAAACATTTACTATCCATTGTTTCACATAATTCATTCATCTTTCTTTCCATCCCTCCTCTGATATTCCACGTACCAATTCGACATTGTTCCCGTTCCGTCCTCCTCTTTGCGCTACCAAGGGGTTGGCGATGTGATGGGTAGCGAGCCTCATCGACACCTCTGTCGGCCATTCCCTTCCTCCACGGACTACATATAAAACTACCTTAACCTCATAAAAACACCGTTACACGTATTCAAACCTACCTCTATAAATATACAACTCGTAACAATAGTTAAAATTAATACAATCAATTTACTGCACTGCACTAACAACTTAATTAAACTAACACTAAAAGAAAAAATATATAATGTCTTATCAGTCTTATCACCGTTAATATTTTTGTATCATCGTAAAATGTTCATATTTTTGTAAAGTTTTTATATCCTTGTAAAATGTTTGTGTCACATAATGTCTTATCAGTGATAAGACATTATGTGACACAAACATTTTACAAGGATATAAAAACTTTACAAAAATATGAACATCTTACGATGATACAACTTATCACTGTAAATCGCTCCCTCTTAGGGAACGCAGTATGCGTGCTCCGACCAATGTCATCCTTCTCGGTGCGTAGGGCGATGGGACAGGAAAGGCGGTGGGGGCGGGGTGTGTAGCTCAGAGTGCAGAGGCCACCTGATCACTCATCTTATTTCTCTTACTTTCTGTGAAAGGCCGCTCCAGTGAGTTTCATTAAAATCCATTCAGTAGTTTTTGCGTGAAAGAGTAACAAACATACATACATGGATAAATGTTTTATTATCTTATTTTTTTGTATCAAACAGAGAAAATGCTATCCTTAGTTGGATCTCCCATGTTAAGGATTTCATTTACATATTAAAATTTATAATTATAAATTTAAGTTATTAAAAATATATTTCGGAGTGTTTTTCCCTTAAATAATTACAGTGAAGTTGAGTGGTTTCAGTATCATTCTATATTTGATGTCAGTATATTTTATATTTCTGATCTTCTTTTTTTTATCCAGCTTTTTTTGAGATTTTAATTTTATAATGTTGTTGTGACTTTTGAATGATTTATTAATGAAGGATTTTATCGTTTTGTAGTTTTAGAGTTTTGTAGTAAGTATAAGAAGCTTTTTTTGCCTAAATGTTGTGTCTAAAGTTACTTGTTGAATATGTTTTGTATCCAGCATTCTGATACTTTGAACATACGTGTTAGGTGTTATTTTTTGTGTTTGTATTTCGTTTTAAGACTACTAGTTTATCCAATGTTTTCATTGTTTGTAACCTTCGTTATGTAAATAATGCATAATATATTACTAAATAATAACTATAAGGGAGTAGCCTTGAAAATCATTCATTCTGATATTTAATAACTCAGGTAGGTACGCCTCATACGTCATACGTATGTCTTAATGTCATATTGTCGGAAAAATAAAGTTATGGGTCCGAGTGGTTAATAAAATTTGAACATCATCAAATTAGAATATTTTCAAGTTAGGATTTGTTGATTACAGTATTTACGTAATTATTAACATAAGGCTAATGATAGTTCATTTTATTTATTTAATTTATCTACCGAACATACCCATACGTGAACACTAAACTTTAGTGTTTAGCCTATGAGTAATAGCGTTACAGGTAAATAGCGTTAAGTCAATGTCAAATCAAGAATTTATAGATGTTCAAGAATTTTTTTTAAAATTTTTAATTTAATTTTAATCGAGGCTATAAATAATCTGAAATTTGGCAGTTTGAGGACCAACATGCAGCTCAGTCCCCTGTGTTCAGAGTCACCAGACGATAAGCGAGATTTCACTGAATTGTGAAAGTTGTACGTACCCCACTAGCGCTGAATAACTCTTTACCAGAAAACATAAATTCCTTCCCGTGAATTTGACGATTCATCTGTAAACTTTAATTATATAATTAGCCATCAAGATCACTAAAGAATTGGTAGGTAATTGGGTGTGGTAAATTATTTGATGTAATAATATTTTAAGACTCCTATTAACCATTACAGAATTTAAAAAAAAAAAATCATTACAGAACAATTTTGTGAAAAAATCAAAACGTCAAAGTTAACTAAATACACAACTAACCATCGGGTCATTTTACTGGGTGGGAAGAGCCAATAATAGTCTCCCGCACAACTGTCTAGGAACAAATTCCTTTAGTATATACATTGTATGTTACGTATTTTTGAATTTCGATTTATTTTCTTGAATGAAATGCAAATCGAAAATTAACCCACTTTCCGACATTCGATTCAGCTGAAACTCAGCATATTGTTGATGACAATGCGTTCTATCATTTTTTAAAATTATTTTCTTATGAGTTTTCCATACCACAATCTTTTAATTCTGACACTCTCAACATCTGACAATTATTCAAAAAAGTCTTAAGGTTATTTATATAGGAATTGATTCATCTACTGATTCAGAAATATCATTCAAGAGCACCGTTCTTTTATCATGTTATGCTGTGCTAGAATATCTGTTCTGCCGTGGAGTATTTCGAAAATGTCGTGGCGACTACTAACGCTGACGTTTTCAGGCACGTATTAGCCATAGAATTCCAAAAGGAACGGGGACTATCAATAGAGATATGAAGGTTAGTGACACTCAAGCACACGCACACAGATTAATTTCTCTGAAGTTGCTTAATAGCCGGCCCGAGGGGTGGCGTAAGTAGGCCGAAAATTGAAAATAGATGTAAAATAGTGAAAAAAATATTTTGACGGGTTGATGTTTCATGTGAATACCGTACAAGCGTTCTTACTGCTCAACTATACGTAGCCAGTGCAACTCCATAGAACATTCTACGGTTATCCCTAACTGGGTTGCATTGTGGCGGGAGTAGGAAGGTGAAGGACATTGAGAAGAGGAACGATTGGAATTACCCGGCTGGTCTGGTCACTCAACACCGCTATTATTGTCATTTCAAGCAACTTTTATTTTCTGGATGGTGATCGCTTCATTACGGCCATACTTATGAATAGAGTATCCACAAATCTGACTAACTCTTGACGTGACCTAACTCAATTATTTAAATCAGTTGATCATGCCATATGTTCTTGGGGCACTTTTTACTATTTTATTTACACTTCTACATTATACCCCATTGATATTTTATTAGCACTTCTTCTCTGCACGTTCACACTAACAACATGCTTATTTCAATTTCGTTCATTATTTTTATTTTCATGTTATTGCTCTTTTCTAGAACCGTGGAGTTTTTCATTGGGTGCACAAAATTGCAGTTTTTTACACAAGGGTTATTATTATACATATTATAACTAAGTATTCACGGTATACACGCATCTTAATCGCTCTGAACAAACATTTAAAAATATATGATTTATAACCCATGAAACACAAAGTAAAAAGTTTTAGCAGTTTTTACAGTGAAGGATTTCAATTTTAAACTAACTTATATACTAAGAAATATTAATAAACATTTGTGAACTAATAATATAGTGAAGTGACAGTTGAAAAATTGAAGTGATCATTCACCATTAACAGCAATCAGTGAACACAACAATAAACAATTATTTTTATTTCTTTGGTGCTCAGTTGCTATTATAGTCCGCTATTTTCACGGATCAATTCACGGTCTTCGTGGGTCAGTGGTATAAACAGCTGACCAAGTTTGCACGGACATTTCTGGCGACCTCGGTTCGAATCCTACTGAAGCCGACAGAAAATTTTATTTTTAATAAACATTTCGTACATTTTATTTATTAAATTAAATATATCCGATCTTCGAACCATTTTACAAAATGAATAAGCAGAAGAAACAAACCCAAAAAAAGGCGCCATCTAGCGACTCGGAAGAAGAAGACACAATGACTAATAAAATGATCAAATGCATTGAAAAAAAATTTAATGAATTAACCAATCAACTTATGAAATCTTTTAATGAGCAAGTAAAAGAACTTAAGAAGTCCGTCGAATTTTGCTGTGAGAAATTAGACGAATATGAAGAAAAAAACAAAAATAAAGAAATACTGATTAAACAACTTCAAGCAGAAAATAAAGAAATAAAACTTCACATTAATAAAATGGAGCAAAATGAAAAACAAAACAATATTGAAATACAGGGTGTTCCTTTTAAGGAAAATGAAAATATCACGAATGTATTTAATAATATAATAGACATACTCAAATGTGATAAAGAAACGATTAATGTGACAAATATTTTCAGAAGCAAAAATAAAAACCCGATGAACAAAAATACTGCCATAGTAGTATCTCTACAAAACAAAGAAAGTAAAGACGTAATTATAGCACATAAAAAAAAATATGGTATTTTATACGCAAAAAACATAAATTTTGAAGAAAACAACACAATATATATTAACGAACAACTGACCCAATTCAATAAACACCTACTATACCTAGCTAAATCATCAAGGCTTGGGTACAAATTTATATGGGCAAAAAATGGAAAAATATGGATGAGAAAAAACGAAACGTCTCCAATCTTACTCATAAGAACGCCAGAAGACATCCCCTCCGAATAAAGGATAATAAAACCACATAGCAAACTACTATCAACCTTTCAAAATGTCTGAAGAAAACTATATACACGAAAATTATAAATGTAAAAACCCATGTGAACTAAATCACCTATTTAAAAATGTTAATTTCTCGATCTTAAACATGAATATTAGGAGTATAAGGAAAAACTTCGATGAGCTCTGTGTACTTATTAATAACCTAGATTTTTCTCCAAGCGTAATTATTTTAAGTGAAACCCAAATGAAACAAGTAATTCCATACAACTTACCAGAATATACAACAATTTCATCTGCCTGTAAGCACACTGGTCATGATGGAGTTACTGTCTTTTGTCATAATACTCTGAAAAATGTTGCCGCTGAATTTATTGAATTTAAAACAGCCAATGCAATAAAAGTAACTTTTTGTCAAAACAACTATAAGTATCATATACTAGCCATATATAGATCCCCTTCATTAAATGATTGTTTATTTGTAAAAGAATTAAAATCTTTTGTTAGTAAACTTGATAGAAACAATTTCACTTTTTCCATTGTGACAGGAGACATCAATATAAATATTAATGATAATAATACAAATGTAAATTGTCAAAATGAGTATCTTGATTGTTTATCAAGCTCTGGACATATGTCATACATTAACTCACCAACAAGAGTAACCTTAAGTCACTCGGCATGTTTAGACCACATATTTGTCAAGTCGCACAAGGCGGTTAATATCATCTCTTCAATTCTTGAAACAAATATCACAGATCATTACCCGACCTTTTATGGACACCATTTCAAAAATACTCCTCAAAACCGAAATTCTGAAAATCTAGAAAAAGTAGACATTGATTATGAAACTCTAAACTCTTTACTTCGGTCAGAAAACTGGGAAAATGTGATATCAATAGAAAATCCACATCTCGCACTAGAGAATTTCTATAAAACTCTGAGAGATCATACTCTAAAAAGTGAAAGTAAAATAATTGTCACTAACAATAAATATAAAAAAATTAAGCCTTGGATAACAGTTGGATTAATTATATCAATTAAACAAAGAGATAAATTATATAGAGAAATGTTTAAATATCAAATAGATTGCCAAAAGAATAATCTCAGAACAATGCCTTATCTGAAAACAAAATATCTAATGTATCGTAACTTACTCAATAGGCTGATACGAAACTGCAAAAAGAAATACTATAGTATACAAATTGAAAATGCTAAAAATAATACTAAAAAAAACTTGGAATATTATAAATGAAATTGCCAACAAAAAAAGTATGTCTTCAAATATTGTAAATGAGGTTATAATAAATAATGAAATAATAACTAACAAATCGACCATTGCAGAAAGCTTTAATAACTATTTTACAAATGTAGTAGACGTAGTACTTGAATCATCCGGCATTAATGTTAATGATGCTTATATGGAGACATCTCCTCAATTAGATTCAAATAATGATTCAATTAACTCCATTGAATATTTTTCTCCTGTTACTTTTAATGAAATTGAAAAATATATTGATAACCTAAAACCATCCAACTCTAAGGGAAATGATGGATTATCTTGTGATATGTTAAAAAAAATAAAACAACATGTCCTAACTCCATTGCAACATATTTTTAATTTATGCCTCAAAAATGGTCATTTTCCAGAGCAATTTAAAATCTCCACTATAATACCTATTCATAAATCTGGAGATACGAATAAATTAGACAATTATAGACCAATATCTCTTGTTTCAAACCTCTCGAAAATATTCGAAAAATGCATCAAGTTTAGAGTCATTGAACACTTAGAAAAATATAAAATTCTATCGAAAAACCAATACGGCTTTCGTAAAGACCTAAGCACCGAGGATGCGATATATGAACTTACAAAAAAGATATACTCATCTATCGATAAAAAAAAGAAATGTCTTGCCATATTCCTAGATTTAAGAAAAGCTTTCGACACCGTAAATCATAATTTACTCATTACAAAAATAAATCAACTTGGTTTCAAAAAAGACACACTAAAACTACTCTCTAACTATCTTACAGACAGAACACAAAAAACAAAAATTGGGAATAATTACAGTTCAGAGTCAAAGATAAAAAATGGGGTTCCACAGGGAACTGTGCTTGGCCCGATTTTATTCTTAATGTATATTAATGATTTATGTAATTTTGTAATCCCTGGTAAAATTGTTTCTTACGCAGACGACACGGCAATAATAGTGGATGGTAATCATTGGAAAGAAACTTTTTCGAAAGCAACTGATTGTATTTCATTGGTTTCAACGTGGCTAAAATACAACAAACTCGTTTTAAACTATAGCAAAACATTTTACTTACCTTTTTATAAAACCATTAAAAATAAACCTAAAGACAACCTTAAAATTAGAATCCATAATAGTAGTTGCAATCAAGAAATGTGCTTCATGTGCAACGAACTCACTGATGTCGAAAATATAAAATATTTAGGAGTATCAATAGATATAAATCTTAATTGGAAATCACATATTAATCAAATCACTTCTAAATTAAGATATCTGACCTACATATTTTATAGACTTAAGGAAGTACTAAACATTGAAAAATTGAAAATGATCTACTTTTCCCTGGTGCAATCATCAATCACTTATGGCATTATAGGATGGGGTGGTGCACTTGATACATTTATGAAGCCTCTACAAATAATTCAAAAACGCATAATTAAAGTCATATATAACAAAAATAAAACATTCTCGACCAAATTATTATACAAAGAAAGTAAAATATTTAATATACGTCAATTATTTATATTACAAACTTTGAAATATGTGTTTAAAAACAAAAATAATTTTGAAATAAATGAAAACAGAACGAGCAAAAGAATAAATAATATATTTTATACTCCACAAACCAATACTAAATTATTGCAGACACATAGCAGTTTCATTGGTCCTCGTACATTTAACCTTCTACCACTACAAACTCAAATGATAAATAAAATGATAAAATATGTAAAAGAGGTAAAATTATGGTTGAATAATGTAGATATTGAAACGCTTTTTCTATAAATTTATCCATCCTTCTACAACTCATTTGCTGTAACTTCTTAACTGTAGTACAATAAGTTTTCTGTTTATTTTATTATTTTTATTTTATAATTACTAAAAAAAAAAAAAAAATTGTATGTTTTTCTCCATATTTTTATTTTATTTTTATAATAGCTGAAAAAAACCCTTTTCACTTATTCTACCTATGTAATACTTATTTTTTATACTATCTTTATATTTAATGTGTTTTTTTAAGTCTAATTTATACTTTGGGTACTTAGAAATGTAGTATTTTGTTTTAATATTACCCACACTCAGGCAGTGCCTTAGTGGGTTTTCATTTCTTCTTCATAATTGTTATTATATATTGTGTTATTATACATATAATATTTGCTATTATAAATTATATGTACAGAGAAATGGGAATAAATAAAGTAAAAAAAAAAAAAAAAAAAAAAAAATTCATGGTTTCATATGATTTGTAATTGGATAATTTTTTTTTAAATATACATTATTTATATTATACAGAGTGCTAGAGACGTACTTGACTTACTTTAACCAGGAATTACTGAAATTATTTGGAGTAAAAAATGTAAGTGAAATTTTGATCTCCGGTTACCCTTTTGATACATTTTTTCTACAAAAACATAAAAAGGTAGCTATTGGACATTTGGGGGCGGGGGTTAGAGGTGGGCAGTTACTTGGCTGAGTGAACAGTGATGATGACATGCGAAAGATTTTTTTTTCTGTTTTATTGAAGAAAAAAAAATGGTTTAAAAAGTCATGGGATCTCAAAATTTTTGTTTTCATTTTCTACTCCAAATAATGTCAGAAATCACTGGTTAAAGTTATGTTAAAAATATAGATTTTATTATTTGTGTATTCGTTTGCCAAAGTATGAAGGCGAGGATTTTGCGTACATCGACTTTTCTTTCTTATCGGCTAAAAAATATATTCGTTACACTGATGAAATTAAATAACTAAAACCACCTTTGGACAAAGACATATTAAATACATAGCTAGCAAACTATATAATACACTACCAACTACGATTAGACAAACTGAATCAATGACCAAATTCAAACAAGATATAAAGAAATGGATTACAAGTATCGGAGTATAATAAATTACAAATATACAGAAATATCAATTTACATACGTCCTTACACATATAAAACAATTAAAAATAATAGAGTACTGTATAATCTCACTCCATAAATAGATTTGACAGGATTTACTACTTCACTTCATCCCTTTCTACATTTATAAGACAACTCTCTTTATGGAATTTACCCACACTTTCAATAATCTTTCTGTTTTAATTCCATTAAAATTAATATGTAAAAAAAAATAAAATTAAAAAAAAAATTGTCTTTATGGCTGTTAAACTTATAAGAGATTTTTTCAAAATTATTTTTTTTAATATTATTTTAAATTATCAGCGTTCGGGTCATTATTTTTAGAAACAGCTTGTCTTTCGACATAGACCTCCTCTAATAATTTTCATTTTTCTCTATCCTTTGCAACTCTGATCCATTCTGGACCAGCCACCTTTTTAGATCATCTTCCCATCTTTTCATTTGAGCACTTTTGTTTCTTTTACCGTCTCTTGGATACCACTCTGTTACTATTAACAAATTAATATGAATTTAACCTTAAATATTATTGTAACCGTAATATTAATTTATGTGCCTCTACGCCTGTTTCGATACAGGTATATCCAAGTGAGACAGGCATCGAAAAACCTGACGTAAACATACTTTATTTGGATAAATAAATTTGAAAGGCAAAATTGTAAATTTTGTGAATAAATAATATTAAGTTTTATAAACACGAAAAAATAAAGTAAAGCTTGTTATTTCTTCAACAAGGCTAATCTACAATTTAAAACGTGAACGTGTATTTCCGAGCGTTTTTCACGTCCATGAATAATTTGAAATCATAAAAAAATCTTCATAAAACATGGTAACATCCTTCTTGTAAGAAATAAAGTGAAGGATAAATGTAAAAAAACCTCAATTCCGCATTGGTTAAAAGTTTTCTGTTTAACAGGCAGAAACGTTCCTTTAATGTTTTTTTTAAGTTTAAAAGTATGTAAATTAAAATAAATGCCAAAATTTCAATTTTGTAAAACGGAATTTTTTCTTAAACCAATTTAGTTTAGATAACTCTGATAAACACCATGTTTCAATTTTTGTAAAGTTCCTTGGGTACATCGTCCCCTCCGCACTTTCTCATGATTTTTTTCTTCTTTTATCTATCAGAAACGACCTCGCGCGGAATAAATGGAGTGTAAAGCGATTTTTGTCGGTTATTATATTTATGGTGAGGTCACATTACTCAGAAGATTTGTAGACCTGATGTAAAGATTTTTAATCATTTTAGTGAGTCAATAAATTCTAATATTAAATCGAAAATAAGAGGGGAAACAGCGAAAATGACAGTTTCTGCAAAAATTATTCAATTACCTAGATTGGAATATTCCAAACGGTGTTATTTATTATTGAAATCATACAGATTTCTTTAATAACTACATGTTAAGCTATCTTTTTAAAACATGAAGCAACACAAATTTCGTTGTTTGTATTAGAGTTAAATTTATTTTTTTAACAAATTTATGACGGCCGGTGTGGTCGAGGGGTAAGGATTATAACTCGCTATCCGAAGGTCGCAGGATCGAATCCCGGCGTGGGCAAATAAATTTTATACGATTAATTTGTGGTATTTCACAATTAATTCATCTAACATAATTAAAGCATATTTGCGGAACGTTCCAGAGTAGAAGGTACCAAAGATATTCAAATACCAAAGAAATATGCTATGGTGTCCGCGCAACTGTCGGCGGACTACGACCTAATTAGAGTAGTTTGCATACGAAAAGAATTTGTTCATTTCGTTGATTTTTTGAAAGTGTGCATTAGTATTGGTTTATTTATTTATTATTAGTTTCAATAGCAAGGCTTGTACATGTATGTATAATGTATAGTATAAGTAGAGATTCTTTTTTTTTCACAGACCTCCTCACTAGGATGTCCTGTTCTGAGGTGGCCTGTAGTTTTTAAAAATATTTGTATTTGGTTATGGATTGTCTTTATATCGTCTTCATGATGTTTGTAATTTTATTATGACTTTGATCTCTCAGCCATGTTTTTACTTTTGTTTTAAATATATTCATTTCCTTTATATTTTTGATTTGATCTGGTAGAGCATTATATAATTTCATAGCATGGAATTTATTATTTCTCTGTCCAAAAGATGTGTTCAAACTGGGAGTAACCATGATGTTATTGCTTACTGCCCTGGTTGAGTATTTATGTTGGGCAGTGAAGTATACATGTATGTTTTTTTTTCAGTTTAAATAAAATATTTTTGAATAAAGTTTCTGTACATTGAAGACTTGAAAGTTTTTTCGTTATTTGTTTTTGGGGTGTTATGCCGTGTTGCGCTACCTCCTTCTTTAGGCAACGTTTCGGACATCGTTGCAGTGTCCATCATCAGGGCAGATCCGGTTGATGTGTGAGCAGATCATCACACATCTACCGGATCTGCCCTGATGATGGACACTGCAAAGATGTCCGAAACGTTGGCTAAAAAAGGAGGTAGCGCAACACGGCATAACAAATCAAAAACAAATAACGAAAATGCTTTTGGCCGTGAAAATCTTAAAACTTATCTGACTTTAAAGTTATTAAATATTTCTTCAGTACTCCTTTTTGGGCTATATTGAGTCGCTCTGTGTGAGTGCTCAAGGCAGACCCCCCATCCAGTTATACCGTACTCTATTTGTGATTGACACAAAGCATAGTATTCTTTTTTAATATCGTTTATTTTTATTTTTATTTTAACTTTATGAGTAAAACCTCAAATTGTAATATTTAATTAAATGAAGACATATATGTGGTTAGCGCGTTCGCCCGGTAAGCGAGAGGTCCTGGGTTCGAGTCCCAGATGTGTCAATATCTTTTTCTGATTTTTCTGTTTTCAGATTTTCGATTGAGTTTCGCTTATATTGTCTTCATTTAATTAAATATCGTTTATGTTGAGAACATTACGAATGTTTCTAAAGAAGTATATGTACCTGGTTAGTTTTTTTGTAATTACGTCAATTTGTGAGTTCCATCGGAGATTATCTTCAATTTCAATTCCAAGATATTTGATGCTTTTGGAGTGTGCTATAGTGGGACAGAGGTATGATAAGCCTTGATTTTGTTGATAAATTCCTTGGCCTTCCGCTTCGTTGTAAGTATTTATTCAATCTTTTTCGATAAATAAAATTACTGTGTCATCAGCAAAACTAATAATTTTTCCTCTTGTAGGTAACAGATATCATTGATGTATATCAAAAACAATATTGGTCCTAGTATGCTTCCTTGCGGCACGCCATGGTTGATTAGGAGAGGTTCGCTTTTTCTCTTATTAATTTGAACGCTCTGTGTATGCTCCAACATATAGCTTTTAGCAAGTTTAGTATTGTATTTGTCATACCAATTTTCGTAAGTTTAGCAAAAAGTATTTTGTGGTCTATTGTATCAAAAGCCTTTTGTAAGTCTATGAAGATTGCCAAAGTTTTTTCTCCACTGTCTAAACTTTTAGTGATCATATCTGTAATTTTTTCTATGGCGTCACTAGTACTTAAGTTCTCCCTAAAACCATACTGTGTTTCCGATAATATTTTATTGTCTTCTAAGTAGGATAAGAGTTGTTTTTTTAATATTCTCTCCAATATTTTTGAAAATGTGTTGAGTAGGCTTATTGGTCGGTAATTGTTTATGTCATTTTTACATCCTTGTTTAAAAATTGGTATAACATTAGCTTTTTTGAGAGCCGTGGGTAATATGCTTTCAGTTATAGACAGGTGGACTAAGTATGTTAGAGGTACGATAAGTTCTTTACAGAGATATTTTATTGCATTGGTTGTGATTAAGTCCTCCCCCGAAGAAACATTTGGTTTTAGAGAAGAAATTGTGTTTTTGATATCATCAGCTGTAATTTGCTTAAACTCGAGTATCTTTCCTTGTTCAGGGGGTTTATTTATTAGTATAGCGTCATTACATAGTGTAACTTGCTTTGCTGGATATTTATATTATCTAGATATTTATGAAAAATTTATTGACGTATTCAAAAATTTGGTCTGGATTATCAGCGTATGTCCTTGGGATATTGTTTATATTCAGCACGTCAATTGATGTCATGGTAGCAGATTTAGAACTGGTTATTTCATTAATTATTTGCCACATTTTCTGGGGATTTTGTTTACAATCTACAATTTTTTTCTTGTAGTAGGTTTCTTTTGTATATGTAATAACTTTTTTGAAAATGTTTCTATATCTTTTGTAGAATCTTAACATGTGTATATCGTATGGATTTTTTTTTAGTTTCTTGTGTAACTCGTCTCTTTTTCTTATGCAGTTTATAACATTCTGTGTAATCCATGGTTTAATGTGTACATTTTTATGTGAGATTTTCTTAATAATAACAATAAAGTTTGAATACAGAAATAGTTCGTTCATTTAGTTTAACGTTCGTTTGCTTTATTCGTTCATTTAGTTTATTTGTTAATTGGTAAACAATATCGGCGACACCCGAAAGCGCAGTCCCACCTTGTAAAAACTGCGGATAGCACATCTACTTATATTTAAATATCTTTGGAAGGTACTCTCAGTATCGCCCTGGTGTTAGACCACCATTCAGAATTGAATGGCTTTAGCCGTGTTTGTTGACCAGATCTGAATAGCCAGGTACTTCCCCACCTTCCTGTTTTACATCTCCTTCCACTTCTCGCACTACCTTCAGCCTCACAACATACCCCAATTGGGGATGACATAGTCTCACTGGCTCCAGACGGGAGCATATAAATAAATAAAAAAACAGCGTAACTACATAACCATATTTAATCGTAAACATGTAACAAAGAAATATTACATTTAAATATATTACGAGTATTTTCATAAAAATGGTCAATGAATAGGTCACGTAATAAAGTAAGTGGGTGCTTACGGTATTATTGAATGCATAACTTTCTAAGTAATATTAAAAAATGTGTATGAAGTATATTGCCACATAGTTTTTGAAATAATTCAAATAAGATGATGAAAGATACGATTTTCACAATTCGACCTCCCCAAGATAATAAGTTAGTTATATCACAAAATTCGACGCATCGGCAGATCATCATCACGAAGTTACGCCGTTAGAGAGGTTAGAGATCAGGAGCCCAGAAGATTGAGGGAGAAATCAGATATTCTGAATTAGATTTATCGCGTGAGGAACTTTGATACCTTCATTAAAAATAAACTACGGTTGTTTGAGTTCAATTTCGAGCTTCGTTAGTCTTCTTTGAATAATTTATAGTTAACAGCACAATATAAATATTATATAAATTTTATAAATATATCTAGGTTATTTCAAGCGTAGATCATTTTTATCTTCTTGACGTGATGCCTAGACAGAATGATCGTGGGATACATTTCTTAATTAGTTCATTGGTAATGTTTTTGCTGACTACGTTTACGGCATAAAGGTTTTTTTTTACTGAAATTACTGGATATGTATTTTACTAAAACAAACATTTTTCAGTCATCCTAACTCTCGGGTAGTGTTAATAAATAAGTTTAGCCCCTTAGGCCTAGACCATATGTTGTAAATATGGTCTAGGCCTTCACAATGGAATATTTCTGAACGTATCCGAAATCTAAAAAGTGTTTTGGAAAGGTGATAAAATACGCTTTCAAATTTTATATATCGAAAAAAAAACATTTAATTTAAGAAATATAAAATTTTTGCATGCAAACATACATTTTTTTAAAAAAAGCTCAATTAAACTCCAGGTTCTCCTAGTGAGGTATTCACGAAATATATAAAATTACCCATCCACAGTTTCACCTTCTCAGGCCTACCTTACACCCAACATAATTAAATTGCAAAATATATTATGTAAAAATGTTTTCAAAATTTATAAAATATATTATGTAAAAATGCTAATAATTAGGTAAATACTGTAATATAAAGAAATTAATAAATAATATTATAATAATAATAAACTTTTTCTAACTAAAATTACTGATAACTTAAAAGTATATATATATATATATATATATATATATATATATATATATATATATATATATATATATATATATATATATATATATATATATACATATTTTATTAGACAAATGTATTATAAACGTTTTCGTGACCTCACCTTTTGTAATGTAAAAATAATTAAGAAAAAATTCCCAAGGCTTCTTAATGTTTTTCAAATTACAATCCGAAACTTTGGTTTCATAAAGCTTTACATTTTACTTCTTTGGTGGTCAACGTTTACATTTATATAAAGCGTGGTATTTTATTTCTTTCTAACACCTTTTATATCATATTTTTCACTATGATAGTAAGGGAGACACAACGAATTTTATAAGACCTATATGATTTGTTCCGAAAAGCGAACAAATTAGCCTGAAGGGTTAGGTATTCTAGGACCTTCCTGAAGCAAAATGACGATGTGAGACGTCGTCTTTGAGTTCGTTCTATGAACGAATATACGGGTTATTTCCTTAGTGTCATTTTGGATGATGGATAATGCAGTATTTTCCGAAACTAGATATAATTTAACCCACATCATTAGTAGATAATAAACTCCTTGTTAGAAGCTAACTATTCCAAAAGTTTTATTTCCGCAAAACATCGTATTAACTAGCATATTTAATGTAGTTAGAAAATGAAACGTTAAATTGGTTATCTCCGGGAAAATGGCATGGCGCCCCAACTTGCTTTAATCAAGTGTAATATTTAAAAGTTATTCATAGTGGTGGCCACTTTGTTATTGTTTACGTTCGCCATGACGCGTTAAGGAAATATTTACATTTAGGGGACGGGGACGGGGTCGGGGACGCAGCACGGTAATGGTTAATTTACATACTCGTTAGCTGCAGCGCTGGGTGTAATTCATTTATGAGACTTTTTGCCGTCAATGCGACGAAGAAAATTAATTACGCTTTATAAAGGAAAATCGCAAGCAAAGCCAGCAGATTATTTCACTGACTTCACAATTTTCTGACTGAACACCGGGAATATTAAAATACAAATTATGTGTGTTTTTTAAATATATTATTTATATTTTAACATTCTTTAGGAAACCATTTCATGAAACATTATGTAGTCAATTTCATTAACAACAGGTAATGGAATTTCTACCGATTTCTTGCAAACCTCCCTTAAACATTTGAAGTTGATAGCTCTTAAAAAAATATTTTTGATATTTTTGAAGATAATATCTAGGAAAAAAATCGCAAAGTATGCCTCAAAAATTATTATAAACACTTGATTTAGTTATTTTAAAAGTTATATGTATGAAATAATTAAAAGTCTTTCTTTAAATGCTGTTTAAGAAACAGCATTTAAACCCCGCAAGATTTTTGTTTTATTTTAAACGAGTCGTGTTTTATTAAACATTTTCACAATTTTCGCATCGATCTTATCGCTTTAAATATTAGCGCGCTCCTCATTCGTAATTACATATCGCTCCATCTTCTTTTTCTTGTGCATGGTTGCGGGACCTTAATACAGATAAAATGTTCGGTTGCTATGATGAAACAAATAAAACATTATCGGAGATTTACAGCGCGCTAAATCGTCCAAAATAGCTCAACGGCCTAGAGCAGTTGTCCAGATAGTTGAAGCCTCTAGTCGTGGTAAAAACACGTTTTATTCTACATATTACATTATTGTTATCTAAACGTTGGATAATGATAATAATAACATTATAATTCTATTTATTCTGAACTTTTGTTAGGTATGAATACTGGGCATGTTCTTGTTTGTTAAAATATATCCCGAAGCTCAGTTTGCCTCTTGGCACAGGCCTCCTCTAACATTGGGACCTGTCACGCGCTACTCTTCTCCGATGATGTCCAGCCGTGAGTTTTAGGTCGTTTTTCCATCTTATTTGTTGACGTCCTCTACTTCTCTTTCCACCGCTGGGATACCAGTCAGTAACATTTTTGCACCATTTCTTTTGTGTCCATCTCCCCCTTTGTTGGTCTATTTGGATAACTATATCGGCAACTTTAGTTTAAAACGTTGGATCGTAGTTTAAATTAATTAAAAAAAATATTCCAAAATCTAAAATTATAACACCAATTCAGCGCGTTTTTCAACCTTTAGCTGTCGTAATATATTCTGGCATAAACATTATGTTAATTTGTAATACGCTAATACTAATGAGCTGAATTAACTTGATACGCAGGAGAATTTCCCTGAGTTATTTATTCATCACAATTGAATAACTCAAATAAGTCAATCAAGATTACGCAACGGCACATAGCCGACATGACGCACGTAATGGATTCATAATTGAACCTTAAATTCATCATGGGGTTCGGAATTAGCATGCAATTAATGTGGTATCTAATTAATAACTGCAAATTCTGGAAATCCACGGTGAAAACATAATGATTGATATACGGTAATGTGGGATATGCATATTTTTTGATAAAGCCTAATTTATGTGGAATACCTAATCATTGCATCATTACAATAACGTTAACGTAATATTCGTTGTGTTTGGTTTGTCATTAAACCGCTATTACATGTTTTCAAAATAACACAGTTCATTGATCAAACATCGATTTTCTTAATCGCCAGAAAAGGACGAAATATATATTTTTTATATTTCTTGGGCACTACGTATATTCATTCCTACATGTTTTTTTTTATGAAGTGTTTTATTCATTGAATACAGAATAACAAGTTTTACTTTACGATACTGATACTGCCAATGTAGGTATATTTCTTACTACATTTTTAAAATTGGCTAAAGATAGCGAATTATAAAAACGAAGTAATAAATTTTATTCCACAACAGGTGATCCCCCGATGTTTAGCCCACCAGTACACTTATATTCAATATGCAGTCGGTTTAAGGAAAATAGGTTTACCCACTTACACAAAACATAACTAAGTGTTTGCCTAAGGGGTGCGCAAAAATCCAATTATAAATTTGTTAACAATTATTATAAGCAATAATTGTCAGCCTGAAACACTCATTTACATTGAAAAATCTTCCAAGAAAAGATACTCGCCGCCAACGGGACTTGAACCCGTGTCCTTCTGATTGCCGGTCGGATGCTCTGACCACTGAGCTATGGCGGTTTATCTAATACCCGACAAATAATTCAATATATACTGGTGTTTCTTTCAACAATTACTGGTTATTATATTTTTTCACCTGAAAACAACCAACTTTATTTTTGTGAGGGAGGTATTGTTAGTACTAAATCTCTCGCTAGGTGGCGTCGAGACAAATTATGTCTACATTTTTTGGTGAAATACTTTTAACTTGTTAAATATTAATTATTATTTTTAATTTATAAACTAACGTTTAAGACAAGATTTTTATGCATAGCACAAAAGGTAGCACAAGGATTTTTTCCCTTGTAATAATTGTTACCCTAAAATAATAATTAATATAAAGTTGCTATTACAACTATCAATCCAACTTATATAGTCGATTTTTGGTTTGAAATTGGTAAATAATGCACAAAAATCATAATTTTATAATATTTATAATTGCAGGAAGTCAACTGTTGGAGGATCAACCATTGGATCACCAAGAAAATTACTTGAGTTCAAATCCGTTATTTTATGAAGAAAAGAAACATTTCGACATGCATATTTTCAAGTCCTTTTATGAAATCTATATCTTCTGTAGTCGCTTGGTGATACCAATAAGTGAGAATCTCACCGCACGACCTCCGCATATATACCGAATTCATTCGTGTAATGGCGCACACTAGGCAGAATTATCAGTGTAAGATGCCAAAAATATTATGCTTTGAAATTCTGATCCGAAAAGCGTACGTGAATATTACCTAAGAAAACCTGTCAAAAAATATCTAATTAATTGGGATCAGGCGGTCGTAGTGTTTTCGCGGGGTCGCCAAGACTATCTAAAAAGAATGCACTAGATTTAAGAAACGGGGAAAAAGGGGGACATACATTATAACTTTTAACATAACTTGAAAGTGTATATTTTTGAACTAATAAAATAATGTCGTGGAACTTTTTTCTAAACCCTAGTTGAAGTAAATATTTTAATTTTATTTTTTTTACAAAAATAGTATTTCATAAAACATACATTTCATCTACATTACGATCTGTTATGATAAAAATAATTGCAGATTAAATGACATACGTGAAGCTTTAATCTTCACGTTGAAAACTTTCTGGTTTTCTGATAGTGAAAACAGAACGAGCGTAGCTACCCCGTCAAGGAATCACGCGCAAATGAGAAATACCTATTGGCAGCGCGATACTTTGCGCGTCCGCAGGCTACTGGGTTGTGCACACAAAATAAATTTTTGCGGTTCCTTTTGAACTGGTTTGTGGAGAACGTTTTAAAACTATTTATGATTAGTTACGTTTTAAGATTTTCACGGCCAAAAGTATTTTCGTTATTTGTTTTCGGGGTGTTATGCCATGTTGCGCTACCTCCTTTTTTAGCCAACGACACATCTACCGGATCTGCCGGATCTGCCCTGATGGTGTAGACTGCAACGCTGTCCGAAACTTTGGCTAAAGAAGGAGGTAGCGCAACACGGCATAACACCCCAAAAACAATAACGAAAATATTTATGATTAGTTTGAAGGCAATGCTTTTACCTATTCTTCGTCACCGTGATACCCTTTGGCTGTCCTTGTGTGCGGCGCACAGTGCATTGAGATATATGGGGGAGAGGACAAAAATCATAATCCCGGTTATATGCAGAATTTTAAAAAAAATGCTGTTCTATAAGTCATTAGATTCGTTTTGAATAACAATTTAATTTAGAAGTTTATCTAATTAGGCAATAAATGCACATTTCGCATATATTATTATTTTGTATTCTTTGAAATATTGCAATAGTTGTTGTTCACTAAACAAATACATTATAATAATTAGAAGACCTATTTAACAAACAGGCAAGGTGTGTGCCTAGCAGTAGTTATATCATCATCGAAGTCACTATTATTTACAAAGTACCTAATATTAATCTAACTCCATTGAAAGTCATTCCAAAATAAAGAATATTCGTCCTTACATCATTTCACTAATCATATTTAAAACTAAATTCTTCGTCGTACTAAATTATAAGTTTAGGTCTGGGTTTAGAATGGATGTCTTGGAAGATTCGTATGCTTATTTTATGTACTTCTAAACCTATCCATCCATTTTCATCCAGCCTTTATTCGTGAATATTTTCCTTCTGGGTGATGACAAATATGATGATGGGTGATGAGAAGTATCACTTGCTCCATTTAATATTGAAAGGCAAGGGTCGCCGAGAGCTTGGTAGGAGACAAATGTCTTGGCTGCAAAATATATGAGAGTGGACCGCATTCGAAGTGTGGAGGAGCTATTCCTGGCAGCGCAAGACAGAGAGACATTTTTAAGAGTGATCGCCAACGGGGGGACCTGATACGGCACACAAAGAAGAAGAAGAAGATGACAAAAGTTCAGAAACCAATTGTAATATTCTTATGAGGTCTGTTAGAGCTTTCTCTGAAGCATTTGCAGGTATGAATTAGTCTTTTTTTTAATTACTATTATTTTTTTTACAATTTTAACCTCCCTTGTCCCGCTTCTGGCGCATCTTTAGATAAATATGCGATTGGCAAGGAAAATGTATGGATTATTTATTACCTATAAAACCACATATGCACCTTCCGTGAACACTTCGGGAGGTGACTCTACATTACGGTAGGAGTAGAAAAGATTAATAACTTTTTTTGAAATTCCAACTTTTTTTTCCCATCCAAAAAGACATACCTTCTAAAAATCCTTAGTATAAGGTAAAAATTACTTGATAAAGTTGCGGTTAGCTTGCCGGGCGCGATTGTTGCAACTTTACTTGGTAATAATAATGCTGCCCGCACACGCCGGTCAAATTTTATCTTTTTGCTACAAAACTACCCCTTAAAAGTTGTAATTTCGAAAAAAGTTATGTATCTTTTTTACTTATACTTACTATCATGTAGAATCACCTCCCGAAGTTAATGCACTTTACCCCCGGACACCCTGTGTATTTGTCTCGTCTCATATAAAAGCATTTTCAGATTTATATTCATTCATGTGGCAGCCGCTTGCAATCACTCATATAATATGATGAAAAACTTAACTATTAGCTCCTTTCCAACCTCCGTGATCTCTGAGATCGTCGAGCAAAGCTTCCTCGGACGGCGTTAGGGGTCTTCTGCGGGTATGACTTGGTCCAGACTGATTAGTTTAATTTGAAAGAGCTGTTGATATCTCTGGCGATTCTGATTAACTTCGTCCACATTTTTAATCAATTTTAAAATAAATAGTCTGCGTAAAGACATAAACTGACCCCACTGTTTATAGATTTCGATAGCATTTTTCGCAATCGAAGCACACTTTTGCGAGTTCGAAGTTTTTGTTAGAATTACCTTCATCTGAAAAAAAACCATTCAATCCTTAGTCGCGATGCAGATGTAGTAAATTTTTTTGTAAAATAAATTAATAGACATACATATAATAAAACGTTAAAACTACGAGGAGATCTTTTGATATGCCTTTAAATTTGAGTAATGCATTAATCAGACTTCAATTTGGATGACAACTTGAGGACATCATATAGACCAATTAAAGTAATGACATATTATTTAAAAAATAATTCAAAGTACATACCTACTCGTATATGCATGGGGCAGTAGATTCCATTACGGTTCGATGGTAAAAACGTGGTATTTTTGTGTGAACGACGCATCTTGCTCAAGTGATAAAATGCAACTGATAATGTGATCATCGCATCGCTGTTGGTAATCCTTAAGGTTAGGGCAATGACAGTCATCCAAGTTATAATTACTAACTAGCTGACCCGGCCACGCGTTGCTGCGGCTAATAAAACACAACGTCATCTACTGGATGGTTATCCAACCTTTATACCCACCGCCGTCTTTAAGTTTATCGCGAAAAGACAGACAGATGCCGCGGAGGACTTTAGTTTATAATACATAGAGATGGTGTGAAAGATTATAATAATGTGCATGAAATGCTTGGGGTAACTAACGTATTTAAGGTAATAAGGATTAATACTGTATCCGTCTAACCACTGGAACGATTTCGGTCGAATAATCGACCACTTTTATTTTTCTGCGATTGATATCGGTCGAAAAATCGACCGATTTTTCTACCATTCGTAAAATATTTATTATAATTATTTAAAACCTTTCCATGGCCAGCTATTTGTTTTATCGAATAGCTGATAAAATATTTTTTATGTCTATGACCTTATCGGTTGTCTTTGAAGTGTTATTTAATAAGATTTCGCGGTTTTCTAAGGCGTCCTGTCAAACAACAAAATAAAACTTTTGACTATTTCGACGAATTATGGTCTCTACCTAAAATGCCGTAAGTAATTCATTTATTGGGTTTTTAACGCATAATTATATATCTGTGTTATCATGATTGAATTATCTATCTTTGAAATGCGTTTTTAATTCGTTTGTTCGTAATATATTGTTTTGATGGATGTTTTTGTGTAAAAATGCGTCGACTGAAGACGTCATCTGTTTTTGATTTACAATAATTTCATAAATACTGCACTCGCGCATTTGAAATATAGTTATTCAATCAGAGTGATTCATAACAAAGAGATAAATATAAGTTTTATTTGAATTGGTTCATTATTAATACAGATATTTGCTGTCCAATTATTTAATGTCATATGTCAAAAAGTCTGACTTTTTTTAGATGTAAAATGGTGTAAAGCCTTCGTCGCACAATAAAAATTTGGTTATTTAGTTGTATAATCAATTAATTTGTTTACTTTTACCAAATTTGTGCAGAACAGCTATCGTCCAGGGAGAGGGAGCCCTCCACGACCCAGGTTTAAATAATTATTTAAAAAAAATTTATTACTGCAACATTTAACAAAATTTAAACATTTAAGTACTTAATTACATTAATGGTTTTCAATTTAAAATATATAGAGTGGTGCTGACTGCAAGAGGTGGCAGAGGAAGAGGGAGAGGTGGGGTACGAGCTGCAGATGGAGTACCAGCTGGTGCCGGACTACCTGCACGTGGACGTGAGAGTCAACGCAGAGCTGCAACTGCAGCCTCGTCTGGAGTGTTAGTATTTTTTATGAAAGTACTTTGCTGTGGCCGTTGAATTCATCATATATTTGTATTTATTTAAACGGTGACCCTGCTTTGCTACTGGTGCGAGAGGATCGCGTCAAGGCCCTAAAGGCTGTTAGGGCCCTGCCTGCTTCCTTCCGGCTACAGTGAGTTCCACTGTTACAGTGAGAGTTGGTAAGATCAGCGCTCTGTCCATTTGGCACATTCAGTGCATATTGTACAGAGTTCTAATTTTATTCTTTATTTACATACTGCACTTACTATTTCACACGTGAATGAGAACAATTCATATGATTTATGTATATGTTTTCAGAATTACTTCTCCGGAGAGAATAACGTGTCCGTTTTCACAAGGGACACCTTCACCATTGCCAAGACCCGTTCCACCACCGTGGATGTCCACTCCCGCACATACCCAATCAATGGCTCCCAATGCACCAATTACGCCAATCCAGGCAGCATCTCCGGAGCCGTTAGCTGGGACATCGCGGAGTGGGGAACTCCAGTGTGGGGAACTCTTCTCTCCGGAAGCCGGCTACCACAGCGAGCTGTGGGTGGACGTGCCGTTCTACCAAGAATTGTCGGCGTTTGGGAACGGTGAGTTTATTTTTTGAAATGTCATACCAGGGGCTCAAAATAAAATCAATTATCTATATTTTATATTGATGTCCCTAGCACAGTTTCACTGTTGGTATATTGGCAGGAGATAAGCATAGTACTTAAAAATTCCACATAACAAACATACAAAATGTACTGTAATCCAAAAAGATATGATGTACCTACATTCTATGCAAGTAAATATGTAGTTACTAACGTAAAAAGTCTGAAATTTGAGTTTGTTTTGGCTAATTTTTGTTCGATAGTAAGAACTTCGCACAGCATTGTGAATACCGACATCATAGTTTCACACATGACAATGCATAATATATTTGTACTTGAGTTAATGTCCTGAAACGTTAAGTGCCTCCATACATGACGCTACTTACAAGCTACTCGATCCTCGTGAGCGTATCATATGCGCCGATCGTAAGTACCCCCCGTACGATTTTGCTGGTAGCACCGTGTACGGGGCGCTATGCGACGTCTGTCGGTATCAAATCAGTTTCACGCAACCGGCGCGGCGGTGCTGAACGCACGCGACGCGTTGCATCATTTGTGTCTGATACTTTTCGTTTGACGTTTGACAGAAATGGCATCGGAACATGAAAGTAATGTTAGATTTGTTCTGGAAGTAGAAAAAATGCATGTTTATGTAACGATACTTTACCAGAATACATAAGAAAGGATTTAGTGGAGATGGCATGGATTGATGTTGGGAAAAAGTCATATGACATCGTGTAAACTCCACGGCTGCACGTTAAAAATGATCAAGTTCAGTATATTCCGGATAGCGCCGTGTACGGAAACCAGCATTAAAGAGTGGTATATATGCAGAGTACTTGTGGTTTCGTCACAATCATATAGTTTGTAAGTATCTCCATGAACGGAGGGCCTTACATTTCAAAACATTGGCATTAAACAGGGATTCTATCTTTTTTTTCTGTAACGGGTATTGTAGAATGAGAAATGAGACATGCCGAACTCCTTTGCGAGGGTTACATGTGATTCACCGGCTTCGAAACGGTGTAATACAGCACTTTTTTCATCAATTGAAAAAACACTTTCGCTTCACGGGACTCATTGTGTCGAGCTTCCTAGTCAAAAGCGAGGTTGTGTTGGTAGTTGGGTTTTGTAACCGGACAAATTATCATTAAAATAGGTCGCTTTAAGTAGTTGGTCACTTTAAACAGATATGTTTTCCTACTAAAAGCTATGAAACCTTACTAGAGTTTCCATTATCGTCGCTTAAAACGGTAGACCGTTAAATGCAAAGTCATTATATCCGAATTCTACTGTAAATTTGTGTTTTCTATTATTTCAGAGTCAGACATGGGCAGAACCGACAACGTGGACGAGGCAGCTCTCTATCAAGAAGAGTCGGTACTTGGAAACCGTGAGTTATAAAACTAACTAACTTACCTGCACGCCATTTCCCTGCAGGGGTAGGCAGAGAGGATGGACCGCCATGCAACTCGTTCTTGGCACACACACTCTTTTCTCCATTCCATACCTACCTGACTGTGCTATTCTGACTCCTGACATTGCCCGCCTCAAGTATTTGATTAACTTTTTATTTTATTATTTATATGAATACCTCACAAGAGCCTCAGCTGGAGCCAGTGAGACTATGGCATCCCCAATCGGGGTATGTTGTGAGGCTGAAGGTAGCGGGGAGGGGAAGGAGGTGTGGAAGAGGGAGGTGGGAAAGTACCTGGCTATTCAGAACTGGTCACCAAACACGGTAAAGCCATTTGAAGCAACTTTTCAATTCTGAATGGTGTCTTACATCAGGGCGATACTGAGGGTATCTTCCACTCTGGAACGTGCCGCAAATAGACTATATATTATTTTTAATGAATTTTGTGTGAAAATAACACTAATTATTCAAATCAAATTTATTTGCCCATGCCGGGATTCGATCCCGCGACCATCGTATTGCGAGTCAAAAGCCGTACCAGAGGCAAGTGGGTAATCGTAATATAGACACGTTAAATTAATTTGGGTTTTCTGTTGTTTCAGAAATGGATATGGACAGAATGAGCGACGTCGACCACAAAGAGAGCGATGAGGATACCTTCTACATGCCACCAATACCTTATCATAATATTATCAACGTTTCACCTAACTCCGCTATGGCCATAGACTTTAGTAGACAAGACCAGGTAGATAGTGAGGCAATGCATGCGATTCTGCCGCCTGAAGGTTACTCTTTCGATTGGTCCAAAGATATCTCACGTTTTACTGGGATAAGGGAGACATTCACAGGCACGCCAGGACCAACTTTCAATACCGACGAAATGGGCAAACTTGTGAATGCCTTTCTTAAAATCTTTGATGCAGATGTCATTGAACTGATCACGAGAGAGACCAACAAGTATGCAGATCAATGGATTGCGAAAAAACAATTTTAGCGCCATGCGCGTACCAATAAATGGGTTCCCACGAATAAAGAGGAAATGTATGTATTCTTGGCAATTTTAATGTATCAAGGTATTAGTCCCCTTCCTGTTGAAAAAGACTACTTCTATTAAAAAAAAACTCACCGCCATGCCTTATTTCAGCCGAGCCATGGATTATAATCGTTTTCTTCCAATTAAAAAATTCCTTCACTTCACCAACAATAAAAGTCTTTCTTCTGGTGTACCGTTATCTGTGCGAAGATTACAAAAGATTCAGCCCGTCTTGGACCATCTCTCAAATAAGTTTGAGACTTTATACCTGCCCGAGCAAGACATCTCACTGGATGAATCCTTACTCTGCTATAAAGGCCGTTAGGGATTCGTCCAGGTGATCAAAACCAAAGCGGCCAGCGCGGGTATAAAGTCTTATGCTACGTCCAGACTGAAGCCAAACTAAGTTCGGAGTTGGAAGGTTGGCCCATCGTGTTGTCGCTGCGGCCAACCCTCCAACCCCGAATTCCGTACTCCAAAATGGCGGACATGAAACAGCTGTAGCTACGCTGTATCTTTTTCAGTTGCCTACAATTATTACGTACGTATAATCATATAATTATATACACGACATGTTTTCAAACAATTGTTATACCACTCTCCGTAATAATATAGTCATTTTAATAGTACGCGGCACGGTGTGGACAGCTGCGGCAGGCTGGTTCGTGTGAGTTGGCCGTCGGGATCGCCTCGAAGGCGATCCCGGGCCAACGCGAACTCCAACCTTCCAACTCGAACTTCCAACGTACGAACACCCCTCCACACGATCGTCCAAACGTTTGAAGTTGGAACGTTGGCCGCAGTGTGGGCTTACCATTACGAGCTTTGTGAGTCCAAGACTGGCTATCTTTGGAAATTCCAAATTTATACGGGAAAGACCATTTCCAGACAGGCTGAATCGACAAATCCAGACCAGGAAGACATGACGGAATACATAACGGAAGACATAACGGAAGATATGACGGACGACACGACACTGATACTGAGTCTCACTCTACATCGAGGCACAATGACATTATGTATTGATTTTCTTAAATTATGAATAAACCAATATAAATTGAATACATTTTTATTATGATAAAGTGTGTAAACAATGTTTAAATCAATATACTGCTCTTTCATTGTAACTATTGTGTTTCCTCCGTCCTACAACATGAGTCTCTTCAAGACCAATGTTCATTCCTTCCTCTCCTCAAAAAGACCCTCCACACAGCATCCCAGATGACATAGGCCCTGAGGGAAATTATTTTCCTCAGGGCCTCCTGTGTGGAGTTAATGTAAAAAAAAAAAAACTAAAACTGTGATATTAATTTAATTGATTTAAAAGAATATTTGGGCTTAATAATTAAATAAATCAATTATGGGTTCCATCAATTATTTTCCCCTCCACCATTTTTTTTCGATACCTTTGCTTTTAGATATAAAATTATCACAATGATATTGTTTGCCATTCGACGCTCATACAAAGGTTTGATATATATACAATTTTATCATCATCATCATTTTACATATTCTGATTTACCCTATGTAGATTGACCTTAAGGTAGCTGTCAGAAGTGATTTTTCGTCAAATATTGGTGGATTTCATCAACTTGCAAAGTATCCCTCTGAAATATTGGCAATGTGTATATCTATGATATATATTTCATTTTAAGCCTTATTTCCTTGTTTTGCACGTTATATAAAAACATGGTTACAAATCTCCAGTTCTAATTTACAATTATTGAAAAAGTATCACCATGATTTTGACATCGTGAAATAGGCTCTCTGTATAATTCATCAAATGAATCAAATAAAGCCAACACGGCAACTATCCTTATAAATAATTGTAGGCAGTTAATGTATCTTCCTAATGTAATACCAGTTTTTGTGGTAAATTCATTAAATATTAAAATACAGTGATTTCAATTTTGCACGTCACGCACTCAAATTTTACAAAATCATTTTCCGACCAAACTTTTGAAGAGATCATAAACATCCAAAAAATTATTTTTCTATTATATTCTTGCATCTGTGGTTATCAAACAGGCCATAGAGAACATAAAAACGTAGAAAATATTCAATAAAGATATTTAAAACTGCTACTGGCGGCAATTTCAAATCACAAAAACACAAATTTCGCGCATTTATAAAGTTTAAGATTTTTTAATAATTTATCTATGAATTCTAAAAATAAAGGATAATTAGTAAAATATAGGTGAATTCATTGGCTGTAAAGCACTACAATCAGTTTTATGTCTTCATGTTAAAATTCGGAGGTATGATTTTTTTAATGTTGGCGGAAAATATTCAAAATCGTCGCCAAAAAACCGCGAGCAATCGGAGAAAAAAGATTTTTGACGCGCGATCGTTCGAGTGGCTAAATAACTCCAATTACCGGAATGTAGATGACCATTTTTTTAGAAGATAGAATGGGTGTAGTAAGCTTTCCGTAAAAGATAGATATATGCCTTCGCGGACTTTTTTGTAGATCTATAAAAGAGGAATATCCCACCATGCATTGTTCTGTTATATCCCAAAAGGATTAGGCAGCGTTTTCGACGAAAGCTACCAGGCGGCTTGACTTTTTCCGACACTTCTAACAATTATCGTTATGTTTCAACCAATTTACACAAATCCTTGACAAATTACGTACATAAAACTTCCTCACGAAACACTCTATTGGTGAAAACCACATGAAAATCCGTTCAGTAGTTTTCGAGTTTATCGCGAACAGATAGACACACAGACGACGCGGGGGACTTTAATTTATAATATGTAGAGTTTTGACTCGTCATCTTTACAATAGCAAAATTAAAATTCATGAATTCGAATGTTTATTTTTGTATTTCTGGCCAAGGGACAACGCACTGTGCGGCGGTGCGACTACTTTATCATGAGAGTGTAAGAAAAAGTCGTAACTTCTAATTAAATCTTCTTTTTATGATCAGCTGTAACGGCCATGAAAGGCTGGGTGCTTTTTCCTTACAGTGTATTTTTGCTAATTCTTTTTACCAATGGTGGACCACATAACTCTAGAACGTGACTAGTGTCCGTAATTATTTCACTCGGTTACAATTCGCCGTACAGACTCGGTGAAAAAAAACACTAATAAATTGTTCCAGCCACAGAATTGTGTATTTGTGTGTTTAAATTATGATGTTTTTCTTTGTTGTTTTTGTGATTTTAAAAATGTAGATTTATATCAATGAGTGTCGCAAACAAATGTTTTTGTAACAACATAACAAAACGCGTTTGAATTCGTAAATTCATGTATTGTATTGCAATCTCGTGTAAATCAACTTATTTTCTTTGCGATACCAACATGCTACTAAATTAATTAAACCTACATATGAAAAACAGTTTTAATTGCTTTTACTCATCGCATTGTAAGAGCATGTTGACTTGCTGCCTGAGCAGAGTTTATTTTTAATGCGTTAGTATTATTGTCTCTCCAACATGTATGACTACGCACAATGTGAAATTATATTCAAACAGGAGGCCCTGAGGAAAGTAATTTCACTCGGGGAATATCATCTTTGGGGATGCCGTAGGAGGTTTTTTTGTGATAACGAAGGAGTGAACCTGGGTCTTAAATAGATCTATGTAGTAGGAGGGAGGAAGAGAGATAGGAAGGGAGAATGGACGAGGGAGGAAACCGAGAAATAGTTCCACAGCTGAGCTATTAAACTCAAGAACGAGTCGTAGAAACGTCCCGTGACAAATGTCAACTGTGTAAAAATGTAGCGCGCGTTTGGCTTTTTTCGTGACTGCAACGGTGCCGAAGAAATCAATACTTCCTCCTTCCTCATTCCTCGGAGCACCTCCCATTGAAATATCGATAGAACACGGACAACATTCTCCTGAGCCCTAAAAATTGCATTCCGTTTGTTAAGATTGAATCAACATGTTAGGATACAGAATCTAACAAACAGACCACCCGTTTCTGCAGAGTTGAGGGTTTTTCAGGTATTTTGGGTCTCCAGACAAGAGGTGGCTGCCAAATTTAACCTTCGGGTACTTGCGATTTGAACAGGGTTAGGAGTTGTTTACCATTACAGAATATGCGGGCCCTCTACGGCTTTTGAGAAGCTAAATTAATTCTGACTTTGATGGAGCCCTCGCACCTGAACTGGTTACGTGGTCTTTGTGCAGATAATTATATTTAAAGCAATTTAATAACAAAATGATATTTGTACAGCATTATAAAGTGTTCTTAAAATGAGAGCTTACAAAAAATTCTCCTTGCAAAAGATCCATGTCTTGTGATAATTTATTCTCAACTTAAACTCTTTTCCCAGAAGAATCGTCCACTAAATTTAAACTCCTATTTACCAACTGTTGAAGAACTTTAAAATTGTTATAAAAACGATTGTAATAACGTCATTAAACAAGAAGTACCTACTTTGTTCTTTGGTTATTGAAATATCAGGGAGACAATTTTAAGAAACTTTTGTATTCAGGCGTCATCCTTGGGAATGGGATAACGTTTCGAATCACAAAATTCCCTCACGTCTCGGAACAATTATTATGACATTAGCAAAGCACATCACGCGCGTTGTAAACCCTGGTTTTCACCACACGAGCAAATGGAAAATTTAAGCCAAATTAAAACACTCTGGTAGTAAACCACAAAGTATTTTAACATCTTGAACTATTCTACTAGAAAACACTTTGTCCCTTTTTGCAAGAAGCTTTTTCCTTTTTTTACTAGCACGAGGCAAGTCTTTAAAACTGATCCTCAACTTAATCAGAAAGTGAATGAAAGCTCGGTAAAATAAAGTCTCCGTCCTCGACGAGAACCAAACATTTGCATGCGCTGATTACCTTTTATTGTAATTGAGTTAATTTTTGTACAAAGTGGTGGTGGATTCGTTGTTCTGCATCATTCTACTACTTTGGGCCGTTCATGTAAAGTTTCAGCCCTTGGGGTTGGGAGGTACTGAAGTGAATGTAGGCGAGACACCTATTAGGCTGATCAATTAACACCAGCGATAAATATACAGCAATTGAGTATTCGGAGGGAGAAAATCGAATCCTAACATCGAGCCAGTGAAATCCAATTCAACATTTTTTAGGCAATTAACGGCGGAAGAGTTTTGCGTTGGTGTTAGATGGAAGGATAAAGCTTTAAATCTATATTCCCTTAAATTTAAATTCAGTATATTCAAATGTGAAGGGTGAATAAATATTAATCCCTCAATCCTCGGGGCTATTGTCTCGCAAGGTCAAAAATTTTCCACCTTTCAGTATAACCCAAATAAATGGAATATTTCAGACCGCATCCTAAAACTAAAAACTGTTTTTGACAGGTGATGAAATACACTTTAAAATTTTATAATTTGAAATAAACAAATAATTGTTGAAAGATAAAAAATTTTAATGCAAATATAAAAAAAGTTTTATTAATATAAAAGGTACACTTCATATTTTTCTAACCAAAATTAACCACACACACATTTTATCAGGCAAATGTATGATAAACGTTATCATCAACTCACTTTTTTGTCGTCATTTAGTTTTCATAATTGTTTTTTCAAATCGCGGTCTGAAATTTTGGTTTCATAAAGGAATTTATTCTAATAATATTGTGGTTGTCTATTAAATATAAAAAGTGGTGTTTTCTCTATGTATCACTGTTTAGATGATATTTCTAACCATGATAGTAAGGGAGACAAAAAGATTTTTATGGGACCTGTATGAGTTGTTCCAAAAAGCGAACAAATTAGCCTGAGGGGTGAAACCAATTTTATTCACGGTGATTACATTATACATTATTACATATTGCAAGTAGTTATTTATAAAGCAGGAGGATGTAAAATGGTAAAGGTAGAAGGGAATAAGGAACCCCAGTGAAAAATATTATGGCTTAAAAAATATGTTCATATAGACCAATAAACGCTGATTCTGAATATAAAAGTTTTATTTAATAATATTAAACGCAGAGTTTTTAAAAAAATATTAAAAAGTCCATTTCTAATCGGGTCGTAAAAATACAGCGTCAAATTGGCATTACTGAAATGGTTAGTGGTGACGTCACGGTTCCTCGTGTCGTGACTTCACCGTAAAGTCATTGGATGGGAAATATACGGAAATGTAGGAATGACACGAGCCATCGTATTAATTTATTCGTTTATTTACATATCTACTGTTTATAGAGATTTAGTTGTTGTGTTTATTGAAACATTATTTAGGCCTAAATAATTCAGTATCAAAAATAGAGGTATCTCTATTAATTAAAATATTGAAAAACTTTAAATTGTACAAAAAAAAACGTATAAATATACTATATCATAATGCTACCTACTGCTCCACGGCCCAATCAAAATGGCCGCAATCGATCAGCTGATATCGTTTGCCTACACTTTTGTGGGTGATTCTTCGTTTTTGATTAAATGATTTTAAAAGCTAAAAAAATAATAATTTCAAATAATTTTTATACCACTCTCCCGTAATAATTTTTTTTTTTTTTTTATTATTATTTATTGAAACATTTATTATAATTACAATTTTACAACTAAATATTTTTTTTACAGGTTTTTTTTTACTACCCTTCCATTAAAAGCATTTGCTTGTGTATGGAAGGGGAGTGTACATAAATGCTATTAGTTATTAGTTAGGTATAAGTTAGTACTTAAATAATTAATTGTACATAAATATATGTGAGCTGCAGTATTTATTTGATAATGGTGTGTTTTTTTTTTTTTTTTTTAAAGAAAGAATGTTATGGAGAACTAAGATATTTGTAAGATTAATTGACAGTAGTTCTTTTCTTAAGAACATCTTTAAAATGTCTCTTGACAGAGAGCAGCATTCGGGCCTTATCATTGATGCTTCTGATTTCCTCTGGTAGACGATTGAAAAAAGTTCTTCCCTGATAAGTATAATGATGCTGTGCAAAAGACGTATTTAGTTTTGGGCATAGAAAAACATGTTTAAGTCGAGTTCTGTTTTCATTTAAAAATGGATATTTATCTTTTTCTTTTATTATTTGAATTACTGAATTTTTAATATATAAATCTTTAAATGTGGGTACTTGAAATTCTTCAAACAGGCGTTCTGTTGGGTAGTCTAAGGATTTTTTTAATATAATTTTAATAATTGTTCTTTGTACAATTTCTATTGGAAGAAGGTTACATTTATACGCGGATCCCCAACTAATAATAGCGTATTGTAGAGTGGATTGAACTAAGGCATAGTAGATTAAATATAGATTTTTTATCGACAGAAAATTTCTAATTCTTAAAAATATATATATTAATTTTCTGATTTTGTTTACTACTTGACATATTTGTTCCTTCCATTTCAGATTTTTATCGATAATTACGCCGAGATATTTAATTTTATTTGTTGTTTTTAATATTGTACAGTTTGATTTGCAATAATGTTCGTTGTGAATTTTAGTGTTATCGTGTATGAAAATGTTAAAATTTTTCGGAGCGTCGTTTGGATGGATTGCAAATGGAATTACAAATGTCTTTTCACTATTTAGTGATAGTAAATTAGTGTCGAAAAAATTCTTAAATATTCAATAATATAATAAATATAATATAATGAATAAATAATTCTACCTAAATAATGTTTTAACTTATAGTATCATCTTTCTTTCATATAATTACCATACAAAATGACAACACCTGTTGAAAATAAAAATAACTTTTCAGGAGTCAATGACGTCACGCGATTCAATACACATGCGGTGGTTTACGGGGGATCTTGAAAAATTAAAATTTTAACAATTATTTTAATTATCAAAACTAACTCAAAAAAAATATATGCAGTTATTTAGGTTAGAAGGTTTATTATTCAATTAAAAAAAGACTGGAGTTCTCTATTGTGACGATTTTTTTTATCAATATCGCACTTTGCTTTCAACGCATTAATTGTATATGGATAAAGATGCGAGAAGTGGTTTTTTATGAAAAAAACTTACGAATCGATCGTGATCAATATTCAATCATTGGAAATTCTAAAAGTATAATCCTCTTCAAATCCGGAGATGAAAGCTACATAGGTACATAACGTGGGATAAAAATAGTATGGCACGAAGTTTAGTTGGAAACTTTTATCAAGACGTGTGTTTGCTTCCATCTGAAACACGTTGTTCAAGTTCTAAGTAAAACAAAAACTCAAACTGTTTTCAAAAGTGACGAAAAGATTGAAGCGTTTTACAAGTTTGTTAATAACTTTGTGTGTCACGTATCAAAGCGTGCGCCATAGTTTTATGAAGAAGCCATGTTTGCATAAAGGCTTTCAATATAATATTGCAAGAAGGTAAACGAGGATTTTTAAAAAATCTGTCAATTGACAAGAAGTGAAAGGTATTTTTTTGAAAAAATCACTTTCCTGCTGAACAGACGCGACGTTCATAAATCAATATTGTATAAGCAGATATTTCTAATATTCTAAGTGCTTTGTAACTAACTGACCACCATGCCGTTCTCCGCAGAGGTAGGCATATAGGATGGCTAGCCAAAGAACTCTGTATTGGCACATACTCCTCGCTTCATTTACATTCATGTATCGTCCAATGTACACACCCTTCTGTTATTCTCACTCCTGATATGGCCCGTCTCAAGTATTTGACATATTTGATCGTACCATGTTGTGCTCAGGCGCCCCCGACTTATCTAAGTTTCACAACACATGCGCCTCAGGGATATCATTTCTTCTCTTGTTTTTAGGTACTTTTCAGGTGCTTTGTGAGTTTTATATATAATTATTTTTTTATTTTTTATTCGAAGAATGGCTGGTGTGTATACGAATATGTGAATGGTAGTAATTGTGTGGTAAATTTTATTAATCGTGCTGATATTAAATTTATAATGGAACTACTAGCGGAGTGCAGTTATTTTGGAGTGGAGCGGAGTGCAAAACGAAGCATTTCACGAGAACAAAATGATAACGTTTTTCGAATAATTTATGAAAAACGTGTGATTTTTTTATAAATCATTTAGAAGTGACTGTCCTTCGACTTACTGGGGAATGCACAGCCTTGGGGATTACTTCAATTTGGAACAAGTAATTGGGGTGAATTGTGAGGTTAAAGGAATTGAGAAGGAAGAGAGGTTCCTGAATATGTTGATTTGGTTACTAAAAATAACAACGGTTGAAGATCAATAAACCACATTCAAAGGTTTTGAGCTTTTCTTTTAAAACTAGTGTGTAATAATACGTTTAGTTATTCCTCTAACCCTCGCTTTCAAGGCGATACAAAAAACCCGACCCCGAATAAAAGAGTTAAGCTTTTTCAGCCCGTATATTCAATAATCTTACTTGCCACTTTAGAAATGAATACCAGTACTTCTCGGAAGAACATTGAATATAATGAAATAAATTAGGGTAGCTACTTGTAAGAAGGGAGAGGTCTGTCAAAAGGATACGCATTTTTGTATTTGGGTCACGTTTCGGCTTTTACGAAATTAGCCGTCCACTAAGGGCCGGCTAGAGAGAAATAATTTAAACCTTCTCTTGGCAGGTAATTCAAGTGGAGGCCAACTTTTTGATCCCTCTTCAGAGTGTCATTGGAAGATTGAGTTTTGTCATGCCTACTTCTAAATATAGGCATGAATTTAAATGCTTACTTTAATAAATGAAGGTCGAATAAAAAATGACTTCTTCAACGGTTTTATTAAACCGATATCTATAACAACAGCTTAATGAACTGTATTTAGATATTTCCCTTAAATATTTGAAATAATATGATATAAGCCCCGGTAATTTGTTTACCGTTAAGGTATTACAAAATAATGAATTTCCTTTTATTAATGTTCACCAAGAGGCTTTTTTTTAAATCTTCCCTAGCAATAAAACACGATCACAATAACAACAACAGAATTATTGAAAATTTAGAAGAGAGCTTAACCCATATTTTTATTTTTTATTTACGTTTCCTGTTTACAAATGTTTCGGGTATTCGTAAACCTGAAACTATGTTGAATGGGTACACAAGTATTGATTTGATTTCTCTTTAAATGTTACTCTCAATCATTTACATACACTCCAAGAAGACTTAAGTGAATCAATTAGGTTCTCGAGTCGGACTAAAACAACAGTACAGTGACTTATGTAAGAAGTGTGTATGAGACGTTTTACACGAATGAAACAAGGAGTTTTAGTAGTAGGGGAGACCTGTCCAAAACCGTATACCTAAGATAGAAGCTCTGTAGTTTAGTTAATTCAAATAAAATTTGGCTTACAATAATTATTTCTGATAATGAATTTACTAAGGAACAACACACAAAGGAAACATGTATGAAAATCTTACTCATAAATGTATGAAAAAAAATTACAAGACCTCTAAAATTTCCTAGATTGTCCCGTGGGGTGGGTAAAACCAAATACCGGGATTGTATTGCTTAAAATGCAGGCTTAAAACGCCCTAGGCCTTTTGTCGTAGATAAAGCTGAATCCTGATGCATTTATTAACACGTTCTTGAAATGTGAATTTTGGTACTACACAGATTTCTGCTGCTTTTAAGTATCCCATTGCTCCTTCAACTACACTCAAAATTGCTGTCAAAATTTTTGAATCCCAGTCTTGTCCGGTAATTTTTCTTTGGTAATTACGCGGCTTGTTTATAACACGTGTAAACAAGTAAAAAAAATCTGTAATAAAAATATTCAAGTTCAACATATTATACTGGCCGGTTTTACCCCATACAATTGTGCCCCGAGAAAAAAATACAGACATTCTTACACAAATGTAAAATAATGTTACGAAAATCACCCAAAAGTTATACGTAAAAAACGGTAAAATATTCATAGTTATAGTATTTGACATTTCACTCACCTGCAAATTATAATAATTTCACTATTTATCAATTCAATATCCGTAAAAATTACATCAGGACACCGAAAAACTTAAAACATGTGGTATCTCGCCAGCGAGCAGACATGTACCGACAAGTTTCTGCTGACTTTCGTTGGTTTCGGAGTCGTACATGGGGCGGATTGCGTGGCGGGAATAATTAAAGTGATAAAGCTTTTTAAAAGTAATACGGTTTTACCCCGGTATACGGTTTTGTACAGGTCTCCCTGTACAAAACCGTACACCGGGCGTTCCATCATTTATTAATACCTTTTGCGAAAAAATGGTATGAAGGTGTGATATTTTCATATATTCTCCACTGTACATAATTCTTTGCAAGGATACCTTTCTGTATCCATATGTAAATAGTAAAATTAGATAGAACATAAGAATTCTTAATAAATTGTACAGCGCCCCTGAGGTGATTTTTCGCAAAATTATCCTATTATTATTATTATTATTATTATTATGATACCATGAGTTTTTAAATGTCGATTAACACATAAACGAATATTAATTTATTTGTAGTTTTAGTGGTCAATACAAATTGCGTCAGATTAAGATATAAGCTATTATCTTCCCACAGCCTCACACCAAGGTTTTAATACCCTTGATATCTGTCCGAGGTCAAATAGGATCGAAAGACAATCTTAACTAGTTATTTCATCGAAATGGGGCAGACTGGTGGGCGGTTACATTATCGACGCCAATGATAGCAGTGCTATTCTCACGTTTTGAATTCCATTGTTTGCAGCATTACCATTCTAACAGTTACCTATCGACTTGATAAGTGGTCGTAACATTAACACTCTCCAAGGAAATGCACTAGAGAATTCGATGCGATTATAAAATTGTTATCGCTTCGGTTTGTAACCGAGTGGTTCAAAACCAGCCCGGGTTAAAGAATCTGCAGGATTTTATAGTTTTTCTCTAATAATACAAGATAATAAAATTTTTGAGTTTATTATAATAAATTACTGGCTGCTTCCCGGCATGCGTTGCAATGCAATATTCAAGGAAATAAATTATTTCTCCCTGCATGTCCTTTCCCGTGCGTCCCCGTTCCCCCGCGTTCCCCTTCCACCTTCCCCGCCCACCCTCTCCCGTCTCCCGCCTCCCCGTCCCGCAAACACCCCTCCCACGTTCCATATATTCAGGCTCATATATATTCTATTACAATTTTTCAATAAAAATTTTCGTCTTTCGTATATTACAAATATGTTTTCATTTTTGTATATTATAAGGATAAATCGATCAAATTTGGTACCTAACATAGTGGCTTATTTAAAATATCTATAACTTTAAAATCCATGGACAATACAAACAAAAAACAGCTGCCTGCTAAATTCAATTTTATCAAACGCGGGAACTGTCAAACGTGCGAAATTAAAATAGTCGTTAAGTTTTCTGAAGTTATTCAATTTTCTGCGCAATTCTCTTGATTTTTCTTTCAGTAAGAACCTTCTACCGAGTATTAGAAAACTTAAAAAAAAAAGATAAATGCGAGGTAAAATTTAGTCGTTCTGAAGTTACGACGTGACCAAGGGAAACAGGGATTCATTTATATATATATATATATATATATATATATATAGAATATATAGATAGATGAGTATACTCATTAAAGGTTTGGGATACGCTGGAAATTGAATTTAATTTGAAAGAAGAATAACACTTTTAAATATTTTATGTCAATTTGGGAGGCTCGTATGGGTACCGCCGCCACGGGAACCATTTTTTGGATAACCAATACCTTTGCCACAAGTCACCCCAAGTGTTTCGCTACGTTTGGTTACTTGGCACAGGTGCCCGGGTTCCTGGGGTCAGGTTTGTCCAGATCTTGGCGGCGGATGAGTCTGCCCACCAACAGCGACATCAAGCCGGATCGGGAGAGACTGGTTGAGGGAGATTTTTTGATATCTTCAGCAGGACTCTCGGACCATTGCCTTGCACCGTAGTGGGAGGGATAGATTCATACGTCCGTCACTCCTGGACACACTGACCCTCGGATTCCTACCCAACCCTTATACCTTTTCCCTTCCCAGAACTTCCTTTCCTTTCTTTCCCTAAAAATGCCCTCCACACAGCATCTCCAGAGATGACAGAGGCCCTGAATGGAATTATTTTCCTCAGGGTCTCCTGTGTGGAGCTAATATAAAAAAAAACAAATCGTTATAATTAATTTGTCAACTTATTGATTTAGGTATTATCAAAAGGTTTTTTTTATATTTATCTTTATCACCGATCAAACATAGAATAAAGTGGTTGACTGTTCTAGTGGAAGGCAATACGAAATGTGATTTAATTTAGGCGGTATACCTCGCCTTATCGCAACAAGGAAAGTATTGCTTGAATCTACGTCAAATGCGCATTACAAAATTATTGATTTCTGATAAAAATACGCATTGGCTACATGGTTTTATTTTACTCCAGAATCTTTTACTTTTAGCGTATAAAATTACGCGTATTTTATTTAAAAATACGTGAAAGAGGGCTTGAAGATCCTACACAGTGTCGAACATGATATGCTCTGTTTGCTGGAAAACCTTAACTCAAATATTGAGCCTAGTTTTACCATTGAATTTACATAACTTGAACTCGAATTTTGGATCTCCGTAGGCAGAATAAAGTTTCTAAGGCAACTAAATATTACATTTAAGGGAATCAAGATAAATATAAGCCATTGCGAATCACGATAACAAAATCGAAGCCCACGCGTAAATAAGGGAAATCTATTTCTGCACTCTTCCGAGAAGCTCACAATGGACTATGATTTTTCTACAAATAACCAAAGCTTTCGTTCGCTCTCGATCCATTAGGACTGATGTCATACTGCTAAGCCGTTTAACGTTGGAATATCACCCTTGGCGAACGAATTCGTATTAACTTTATCGACTGGAAATACATTAGGAAAGGCTAAATACCTCTGATATAATTTGGGATCGACCTGATGCAATCAGATTTATTTTACTTTACTCACGGAAATAAAACTCTTTTTTTTTTTCGAGGATCTTTGCCAAGAAGGAATTATGCTTTGAAAGGAAATAGAGAACTCACCATACGTATGTTGAGAACGCACCATTTGTTGGTAGTAAGATAAAGGAATTCTTTCAGTTTAATTACATCGACTGAAATCCTTACAAAAGTGTGATTTTTTTATAATTATTTTTTTTCTCCAATTTCACCATAAATTACCTAAGCTCATACAAAAAGTGCAACATCAGCCTCTTTTTAAAAGATGTATATTTTAATTCCCCTGTGTTTTTCTAATAAAAGTTCAGAAATCTCAGATGAATTTATAAATACCATTTTGCGTCATATTTGGCATACGCAGATTTGACAAAACAACTTTTTGTTTGAATACACCCACCGGATCAATTGGATTTGAATATACTCGTAACTCACCAGACAAAAATATTGCTTCTTGAATATAATGTCTATTTATGGTTGGGAATTCAAAACTAAACAATTAAAAGATTTGAAAAATCGTTTGCTCTAATTATGCCATGCAAATTTATGCCATTCAAATTATACACAGGAGAATTTATGAAGACAAAAATTAAAAAAATATATACATCTTTTAAACGGTTCCATGACAGTTGGTCCGGCGACAATGATTGATCCTGCGACAGTTGGTCCGCCGACAGTTGGTCCGGCCGACAGTTGATCCTCTAAAAGATTTTTCTTCAAGTAAGTCCTTATGCAAAGAGGATAAACGGCCGTACAACTAAAGTCGATAAGTAATCTTTAGCGGTTTTTTGCTAAGCCGACTGCGCGTACATAGAAGTATGTTGTATTTAGTAGAAATTATTGTTAATAAAAATATTTTTTCTGCGGATTTTCATTCAAGATGCCTTCAGATATAAGTATATCGACTTTGGTTGTACGGCCGTATATCCTCTTTGCATACTATTTTTACGTCACCATTTTAAACACAGAACTAGTTACAATTAACTTTCGTGAAAACAGTTTGATTATGCATTCGATCATTGCGGAACTTATTAGTTTAGTTTTACTCGAGAGATGTGAAGCTTCGGATGCGCTGCAATTGCGTGGGAACCCAACTATTTCAACACTTCTATGTAAGTTATTGTAGTGCACTTGTGTTGGGCTGAATGTCGCTTAGTACGCAATATGTTACATCACTCTGTGTTACTGATTTGACATTCGGCAATGTAAACAGCTTTGATTACAATTTTCGGTGTGAATGAATTTGATTACTACCATCACCGTGATTATTTAACAGCACCTTATTTTTGTTATAAATAGCCCGTACAATTCTCTGAACGATGTGAACGAATTAATTTTATCGCTTAAAAAAAACATTTAAGTACCTATAACCTTCCGTAAAAATATGAATGATGAATGTTATACTAACACGAAACATTATTATTGTATTTCGTTGTTTCATACAATATTAATTTATAAATATAAGTTCTTGAGATTTTCTGTCGTAAAAAGGGAAAATTTGACGGTGAATTTATGCGATTTTAATCATAACGAAAATAGTTAATCGCTACCACATGTCAAGTTAAACACTTCGTGTAAAAAATAGAATGACATCATTATTATTTAATTAGAATAATGAGCCTTAATTTTTGATAAGCATAATCACCGTAATTTGGCTCCTAATTAACGTGATGACTTCAGCGGCCATGAAGCGTTCATTTTTCATCTAATTTAGGAGCAAGCTGAACTCATCAATTACGGGTAATTAGATATTCTATAAAAAAAAACGTTTTTTGTACTTGGTACATCGAGATTTTAACTTTCAACCCGTTATCTGGATAAAAAAGAGTGATGCTTTGTGAACTGCTCTGTAATTAAATCTAACTAGAAGAGTAGTACTTAAGTAAAATGATACCATCAGAACTTGTTTTATTTTATTTAACATTTATTTTATGTATAGGAAGGAGGCCTTGAGGAAAATAATTTCCCTCAGGGCCTATGTCGTCCTTGAGGATGATGTGTAGAGGGATTTTTTGAAGGGATAAAGGAGTGAAAATAGGTCTTAACGAGACCTATATTGTGGGATGTTGGAATCTCAGCGGCCGACAAATCAGTCCAAGGCCGAGCTGTTGAACTCCAAAACTAATGTCAACCATTATGTCAAATTTTATATATTACTTTTTTATGGTATTTTGCAATCTTTTAACTTCTTATTTGCCTGTAGTGCATTATTTTTATGAGAACTTTGTGATGTAGGAAAAATTAATAAAGGTGATATAAGATGATATGTATATATATATTTTTCTTAATTAAAATTTTCTAAATTATTACTATAAACAATGTAACTTTTTTTCTGTAAATGATGTAACATTATTCTCTGGAATAGACATGTTAAGAAAGGGGTGATTGGCTATTTATATATGGTTATTTATTACACGAAAACCCGTTGAAGCCATTTCAAGTTCTTCAAGCCTTGTTCCACCGGTATTACAATGGAAGATGCTCCGAGGAATTAGCGTCATTGATCCCCTCGGTACCGGTGCGTAGTCTGGAAATACGCCAAACACGCGCCCAACATTTGTACATGGTTGACATTAGTCACATGTGAACGGGTCGTTTCTACGACATGTTCTTGAGTTCAACAGCTCGGCTGTGGAACGATACGCCGGCCTCTGTGTTTCCTCCCTCCTAAGATTTAGGTCTCTTTAAGACCCATGTTCACTCCTTCCTTTCCTCAAAAAGACTAAGCTTTTGTACATCGGTCTCTCACCAGGGCTATGTTAAGAGAATCTTTCACTCTAGAACTGTACTTTATTAACCATTACTGGAATTGCTGTTGGAGTTGTATTTCTTCACAAATAAAATAATAATGAAGGTATTTATTTACATACAAATGTATCGTAAATAACTGAAGGTAACTAAACAATCAAATCACAATAATTTAAGCGATTCAAAGTAACAATCAACACACTAAAAATTAATAAAAACCACCATGAAACGGGGTTGCTTTTCGGAATACAAAACTGTAGTTGAAAGAGTAATGTACCTGGTTATAATTTTTACAGCTGGCAGCGGAATTTTAACCGGACGATAATATTATTTTCCATTTCATGTTTTTTGCGTGTCATGGAACCATAATTCGGCCGTGAGAACCGCTTCGCCCCTGTTTGCAAGGTAATAAAATGGACAGGGAGATAGGGGTCGTAAATAATATGAACATTTAGTTTAAAGTTTTGGATGGAAGGGATTTTTCCGTCCAGCAGGGGTCAGGGGTCAAGCAACTAGGACTATAGTAGTAGCTACTATACCAGCACTACCTTCCGCCTACGTGCGCTGACAACACGATCAATCATCGGGAAATGAGAAATATGGCTAGGTACCTGAATACTTAATGGCAAAAGGTTTCAGGCTAAATCAGTGTGGATTTCTTTGAGAAGGTGGTATTTTTGGAACTTAAAAGTATGTACTAATTTAATATGTACATATCTGAATGTATCCTAGATACAACAAACCGTTAGCGATGTGTTTTCTACAGGTTTCGTTAACTGATGATTTGAACTCGCATCTAAAGTAGTACTCTGTTGTAAAATAAATATCATTTAATAAAGTGAAAGTGCTAGGAAGTACAAGCTATGAATATTCTCTGGAACTGGCACAAAGTAAAGGGCACTAATATGGAGGTATTCCAGCCTTCGATCCATTATGTGATATTTTTAACTGATCAGTAAGATTTTGCCTGACATTTCATAGTATGGAGAAGGTTTAATATGTTTTGGACAACTCTTACAAAAATTAGATATCATTTGACCTCCTTTTGCAACAACAGGTGAAGGCTGGAAGAAAATTTTGATGGGTCAGCGCCTTTTTGATGATTTTTCACAAGAAACGGCGTTCTATAAATTATCGAATTAATATTATTATGAAGGTGACAACAAATTTAAAAAATCTGTTATTATTCTTTTATATGACTGAAAAGAGTTGGTGAAAATTAGGGAAATACTGAAATTTTCAACAATCGTTTATTCGGGGTGTTAAGGGATGTACATTTAACCGGTGATTCCTGACATTATTTGGAGTAAAAAATTAGAATTAGAAATTTTGGTCTTGAAAACATTAAAAAAACAGTAGTTATTGGATAAGTTAGAGATGGGGTGAGGGGTTGGGCGATTACTCGGTTAAGTGGCGAGTAAATGACATGTGGAAGAATTTTTGTGGTTATTTGGTTTTGAACAATATTGCAAAAAAATCACCGCAGACCAAATTTCATTTGTATTTTTACTCTAAATAATATCAGGAATTACTGTTTAAGCCGGTTAAAGTAAGTCAAGTGCGTCCCTTAACACCCAGCATAAGGTAGTTTAGTTATTTGCTCCAGCTCTTCACGTTAAATCTGTAATCGGATTATGTCTAGAAAGATATTAAATGTAGGGAATCTGTAATCAGATTACGTCATGTCTTGAAAGATATGCAAGCTTCCATGTTTACACATTCAATGCTATAGTCCTTGCACGTACAAAATACGAATATGAAGCAGCGAAAAGCTTTGTCCGGCCGTCTTCTCCGCTCACTTTCGCCGGTTATTTGGAGGCAGAATCGCGTGGATCCTGTCACTTTGGGCACGCTTTGATTAATCGTTGAATTTACGATAATATTGTAAGCCCGATTCACCGGCCCGCGTGTATTCTATTCCGCAAACAATTTCTCTAATCCCAGAGATGTACAAACAATAATCCCAGGCATTTCTATGGGCGTAAAGGTCAACGATTTGAATTAGTGACTGCAATAAATCACCAACTGACTAAGGGATGGGTCGCTGATGAGTTACTTGAAAATGGTATTCCTAATGGACTGCTCGTATTACTTGTACCTAGATCAAACAGATATATTATTTATTGCTGTGGTAATATTTCTGTAAATAAATGGTCTTTTTAAACGAAACACATATTTACTGCTAGGCGGAAGATGGCGTGCCATACATCAGTCCCGAAACCTTTCATTTATACTAACCGATTGACTTCGATTCTTATAGACAAGAGGTAAGGTTATTTTGCTAAATTATGTGTTAACTTCGTAATATATTCCAATTTATCAATAACACAAACTTTGAGTAAGTTTTCAGAAAGATTCTTATATTGTTCCTGAATGATTCCACAAAATATAGCTTAAAGTATATCCACATAAATTCGTTTATATTTATTTCAAATACACAATGAATTTAAGTTATTTGACTAATTTTCCACAAAAATTATATTATACTGGTATAATAATAATAATATTTGGATGATTTATATAGCGCCGTTTTTGTGAAAAATCACCTCAAGGGCGCTGTACAAACTTATAATACATTTCTAAAATCTAAAAACTACAAGCTAGGCAAACAATTATAAACAACTTATGGCTAAAAATTGCATACATCGGTTTATTGATCACCGATACGAAAATATGTGTACAATATTTTGACCAATGAACGCGATGCTGCTTAAAATTTAATGAAAACAGGACCATACTTACCTGGGAGGTCGCTTGAAATTAAGACTGTATATTGTCCATTTAAAGAAATTTAGATATAGTTCGCACGCAGAGGACATTATTGTGAACACATGTTATTTAATCCTGAAAAATATTTTAATATTAATATGTCATGTATTCTTTGACGAGTGTATTTTGGAAAGTAAAAGCAACATGTAAAGGTGGGTGGTGCAGTAGTACCTATAAGGATTTGATCTTTCTGAATGTGATTCGTCAAGAGACAGATTGATGTGTTAGGAATCGAGTAATTTTAATTCAGTAAGGAAAGTGTGATTAAGACATATCATAGACAATACAAGTATGATACTCTCAAATAGGCATATTTAAATTACGGGTATGAGAGCCCAAAAAGGAAGGTTTTTAGTTTGGACCTAAACTCTATTGGGCTTGTTATGCATCTTAATTCCGGAGGGAGTCTATTCCAAGCCTTAGGCCCAGATACTCCGAAAGCACGATCTCCAAACATAGTATTTGGCTTTCGTTTAGGTTCTATTAGTCTGGTTCTATTGGTATGCATTACAAGTCAATCTCGCGAGCTTATTTATTAGGGTTTCCGACGCATTTGGCTTTTACGCCTCTTATCACATAATAATATTTGTTAAGACGATAATATACTCTAAAATATACTCAGAATCTTAAAGTCGTAAGTAAAGAAGCCGTGTAAACAAATTGCGACTCGCGACCCGTGTACTGTCGAATTTGCCCTATCAAAGAGAACAATAATTTGAAAATCTTAACGACGTAAGTGAAGGAAGCGTGTAAAAAAATATACGCTCGCGACACGGCACGCGTATTGGACGAACTTACGGTCGAATTCACCCTAGCGGGCCTGGAGATTCGACCTTTCCGCCGCGTTCATTTTAATTAATTTTAAAGAACGTGTTACAAATATTTAAGATGTTTCTAAATGTTTCCCTCCCGAAGTAATTAATTCATATGAATGATGAGTGCACGCAGATAATAGATATATAAATAATTTGTCTTCCATTACGTATAGCCTCGGATTGCAGAATATACGTACAACCTACTGCAATAACCAGATACACTCGTACATTCAAACACTCTTATTCAAAAATCAATCACTTTCTATTTGTTGATTAATTCGGAACTCCACAGAATGTCATATTTCACCAAATACCCCGTTTAATATTCCTCGAAAGTCATCACTAAATGATGGTTATCATTGCGTCATGACAATTTTGCCTGAATTATTAAGTGCCTATTTCAACTTATGGCAATTGCCAAGATATTAATCACCGCCTAAGTCATTCATTAACTTTAATTTATTGCTTTTGTAGTCTTAGAAGTTTAAGGGTTGACAACCCTCTGTTTCGTAGTTCAAGAGACCGAAATTTCGATGTCTTATTTTATGGACTTAACACGAATACGTGTGTTTCTCGCAACGCTAAATTTCATACAGCATTGTGACTCGTTTGGAAAGAAAATAATGTGTAAAAGAAAATATAAATCACACTGATAAAATCTTAAATCTTATTAGAGAGAGCTTAATTTCAAGAATTCAAATATAAATCGTTATGATTATTTTATGATGTACCTATGTAATATTTAACACTAGAATGATAATATAATCATTTTGTTCAGTACAACCGGTTTTTTGATGAAGTATTTAACATGAATATATTTATGACCATAGTTTTAAGTCATTCGTGTCACTTAAATCGATGGGGTATTTTGAGACTGCCTGATGAGACTGTTCCCGATTGACATTCACTTACAGATAGATTCACTGTTTTAGAACATATATTAAAATTAAATATTTTTCTTTGAAATTAAATAAATGACTCTTTCGTATTTAAGTAAAATAAATTGACATCATGCAATTAAATATTTAAAAAAAGAGGAATTAATTTACTATTGTTTGGTCGATTACCGATTTCTTTTCTTGTAAACTGTAAAACATATTTTTAACTGGTACTGGAAAGGTTATTGTCATTTAATTTTTTTTCGTTTCATATAAAATGGAGTAATAAAAAGATCACAAACTTTAACAAATATTTTGCAAACGTGCAAGCAATGGCGGTCGATGACTTATTGGAAAATTTTACAAAAATTTGTAAAGTGTCTATAGTAAGATTTTAAATGCAAATAGAAAGCGCAAATACAAATTCTCTCTTCCTAAAACTTCTTAAATCACATTTCACCATAATACAAAGGGAGATAGAACGAAAATTATAAGTCTGTCTCAGTTTCCATCGTAAGTCACAAATTATTGTCGTACTTTGTACGAAAAGGCCAAAAAATACCCTCGAGATAAATACAAAGCAGTCAGATTAATGAAAATTTCTGTGAAAAAATAATAGTTTAATAAGTTTAACACGTTCCGATGATCCAAAAAGAACCAACTAACGAAACACGGGAATTAACTGACACCTCGACTTTATGCTTAGACATTACTTACCCTGACAAAGCATGTTGACGCAAATATGTATATAATATACCTCATCCATCCAACCTATTTTCCAATGTCTGCCAATATGTGTCATTGTTATCTACCTGTGACACTATGGAACTATAACTCCAAGGAACAATCAGTCTGTTAGAGTAACTAGCGCCATAATCAACTGATCTCTCAGTTCATTTATCGACCGTGAAAGAAGCCTCTGTGCAATGATTACCAATCTAGTGATCTCGCAGTGTGTATATTTTGAGTACATTTAAGTAATCCGTGCAGTTATCACCTCTTATTATATGTACCTTCAATAACGATTTTTTTATTTATTCTTTATTCATTGGGTTACATTTATTAGAGGAATTTTCGACCACCAAGCTAGGCTGATGCCCGTGTTATGGTGGTCGATTTTACATATAGTGCAATAACAATCACACGTTTGTGTAATATTTTTAAAGAAAAACACTGTAAAACAAATTCAAACCAAAATGCTTGCCTTGTCTTCAACACAAATATGATAACATTCTATCTGATGTAGATATTTTCAATTTGTATGGAAACTGTGCAGTGTTTAACCTCGTGAGCCCTCGGTGCCGTAATATTGAACCTCAAAATAACGTGCTGTGGGAAATTATGGTTAGTCCAAAGATATTGAAATATAACATTTTATTATATTTCAATTCAGTAAAAACTGCTATCCGCAGTTTTTACTGAAAGTGGGACTGTTTTTCCTGGTTCGCCGATATTGTTAACCAATATTAGCGCACACTTTAAAAAAATCAACTAAATTAACGAATTCTTTCCGTGTTTAAACTACGCTCATTAGGTGGTAGTCTGCCGGCGGTCGGGCGGTCATCATAGCATATCTCTTGTATTTCAATATTTTTGCTTAGTCAGATTCCCTTCCAGTGTCCGCCATTCGCCCATAGTTGTAATTTTGAAATCCAATAATTTTATTGATTACAGTACAATGGATTCGCAAACAATCTATCTGTCTCTCTAAAGCACTATGAAAAAATAATGAATTACCCATTAACACGTGGCATTTAGATTAGGTACCTACTGCCAAACGTTGTCAACTACAACTACCCTTTCAAAATAAATTTCAAAACTCCATAGTGCATTATCTAAACGACCTTTTAACCTGTAGATGACAGAATTTTAGACAATAGCTATTTTAACAACGCTAAAACTCACAGTTAGTGAGTTTTGCCGCATTCGAACTCAAATATTTTCCGGTTAACATTTGGGAATACCCTGTTATATTATAACCTATTGATTATTCTTTTCGGTCTGTTGCTATAATATAAGATGTTTCAGAAAACTGTATCTAATCAATCACTGTTTAGCAGATTTGGGGACACCACGTGAATGTCGCGTGTAGTCATAGTCACTCCGTTATGATTTTCCGGGTACTATTAACCGACGAACCGAACGCGTGAACGTTTTATATTTGGGCTGCCTTAACGGATGCTGTCTCAGTAAAATCAGACCATAATCTTGAAGGCATCAATCAAAAGTGACAGTGTATCGGCCCGAGCCGGGACCCTGAACGGGAAGGGTGTGATTTTAGGGGAGTTCTCTGAGTGGATATCTGTAAAAGCGACTAGTTAAAACTGTCAGTTAAAACAATACGATATGTTATTGTCAAAATGTTTTTAAAAAAGAGTTGTTAGAAATTGTATTTTTTATAATATGTAGATAATAACTTTTAAAAAAGAATTTAATTTATTTGCAAAATATTTGAACGATTTTTTCACGATATTTACATTTATTTTAGTTCTGAATCAGTTACTCACACCATAATTCGGCAGAAGTAAATTAAATTGTTTATTTTTTTTTTGTTCTTTTTAATCAGGAGAAAATTAATAAAAGACCAAGCAGAGGATAACAAGGTGCTTTTTCGTAGAGTTTGTTTTTCCGAGCTGTAACACGTAGTGAAGATAGCGCTGCTGATAGCTAACCTTCGATAGAAGAGGACACCAGAAGAAGAAGTTGTTTTATTACAGTTTCATTCCCTGTCTAGGAAATAGATATTCTGATCTTGAAGATATAGGTATTACATCTTAAAAATAATCGATATTAATGTTTCCGTTATTTGTTTAGGGGGTGTTATTCCGTGTTGCATTACCTCCTTCTTTAGCCAACGTTTCGGACAGCGTTGCAGTGTCCATCACCAGGGCAGAAGTGTAATTTTTAGTGGTGAAATGTGTGCTTATTTACTTGGAAGCAATACCGTGTTGCCAGCTCCACTACACTGCGAGCTGGTATTACAGTATACTCGTATTTCAAAAATAGTTGTAGGTTTCATTTACCTCCGTAATCAGGCGTCCACGTCATGTGAAAAATGACTGGATGGCGACAAATAAGGGATTGGATTTTAGTTTTGGAGGGAGCTGGGAGAGTTAAAGAGATCAAACGAATATAAAAAAAAAGTTTTTTGTTTTTGTTTTTGCCATGATGGACACTGTGACACTGTCCGAAACGTCGACTAAAGAAGGAGGTAGCGCAACACAGCATAACACCCCAAAAATAAATAAAAATAATACTTTCGGCCTTGTAAATAAATCTAAAATCATTTCCAAATTTTTTTATTTATTTTTTAATGTAGCTATCACTTTGTGGTTATCCATTATAGAAAAATGAAACAATACAACTTTGTATAAACCACTTATATAATGCGTAAATGGAATTAAAAAATCCCTTAAAAATAATGAATCTATTATCAACAAACAAAAAATATTGTCTTATAGCCCAATCATGGATTTGTTCCCCTACCCACCCACTCTACACTGATACCTACCCACCCAATCTACATTAATAACTAGCAACGGCTCCACCCCTAACATAATAAAACATTGTTCGAAACTGTCAAATTAGTATAAGCTTTCCCTGAAGAAAGAACGTTTGTTCCGAAACCGGTCGGATTTACGCATTATATAAGTGGTTTATACAAAGTTGTATTGTTTCATTTTTTTTATTTTTGATTATTCGAGAATATTTGAGAGATTCAATTATAGCAATAGCAATCGAATGCGACCGAAAAACTTAAAAATGGTTTGAAATAAAATAAAATATTTTGTCATTATACTATACCTATACCACCAGAGAGTTTGGAGATATGGAACCATCAGTAAGTAAGGTCTGGGTTCGAGTCCCAGTTGCAGCTATTGTATTTTTTCTGTTTTCTGTGTCTTGTTCTCATTCATATTTTAGTTTAGATTATTATTGTTATCTTCTTCTTCAATTGTTAATTCTGCTGTAAATTTGTAAAGGTTCTCCTCAACAACCCTAAAATATTCCGTTTGTGGTTCTTGCTATCGAACCACCACATAAATCAAAACATAATGCTTTTTGGGCAAGAAAATAAATAAAGTCTCATGAGTTGGTTAAAACGTAGGCAAATTAAGACACTGCAATAAGGAACTCCAGTGAAAAATATTATGGCTTTAAAAAAATATGTTAATATAGACCAATAAACGCTGATTCTGAATATATCAGTTTTATTGAACAATATTAAATGCAGAGTTTTAAAAAATATATTAAAAAGTGCATTTTTAAACCTCCCGAAAAAATACAGCGTCAAGTTGGCATTACTGAAATGGTTAGTGGTGACGTCACAGTTAACTATCACCTGTTGAAGTTGTATGTTGTATTGACATTTGAAATCACGACTGAAATGACTTACGCAATTCAACATTTCGTGTTCTTGGTTTATTTTCATAGTGTGGTATCGCAAATGCGACACGTGGAGTGGACTGTATCAATATATATTTAAAAAAATGTGTTGCTTTTGAATACTTTGACACAACTACGGGGAATGGTAAACAGATGAATAGGGAAGGAAACTGACTTACCCCTTATGGTTGATGTTCGGCTCAATATTATGGGTCTGAGGGAGCACTAAGTCACTCACTGCACAAGCTTCCATAAGCTGGTCGATGTAATATAAAATGCACAAGCTTCCATAAACTGGTCGATAAAACTGAGTGAATAATGGTGTTCGTTGCACAGTTTCTTTTAACAGACTGGCTGACATATTGATTTTATTGTTGTACGGTAGGTAATATTGTCAGTAGGGACAGAAAGGATGGGTAGAGAAATGGAACAAGGTATTTAGATAGGTATACATAGTTGCGTCAACATAGTGTTTATAGAGATTTAGATAAATAATAGTTTTTGTGTTTATTGAAACATTATTTAGACCCCCAACAATTAAAATCATTACGAGAAGGGGCTATATTTGCGGACAATCTGCAATAAATTTTGCCTATTTGAGGTTAAAGTCGAGTCATATTTGACATTTGGTTGATGATACATCGATCTTATTTTCAAATTGTTTTTAGTATCAAGGGCTTTTTATACTAGTCATGTTCAGTGTATTATAAATATCAATGTTTCTGAATGTGCTATACATAGTACAATGTACAAAGTCACGCCCATAGTCACGCCTGAACACAAAATACGATGGCTTACGATGTCATCTATATTTGCAATGAAAAAGATGATTTATTGTTTTTATATTGCACTTTGGTACAATATAAAAACCAATGTTTTTTTTATTTTAAAAGCAGTTAATCTTGAATAAAAAACACACCTCGCACCTAAAAGTCATCCCAAAGCATTCCGCCATTGATTCTTCTAGATTCTTTATTCAAACAGGGATGTTCTGCCCAAAAAAATTATTTCCCTAGATTTCGAGGTGAAATTTCCCTAGAATTTCACATTTACGCAATTACCTACGTAGCCACTTGATTGTGTAACACTAATCCTGTTATATTTTAATTAATATGATTAATTAATTGGAAAGATATCGGAACTTGGTAAATGTACTTATAATACTGTACTTTTCCAAATAAAACACGTTTTGCTACGTGAAATAATAATTTAAAAGTACAAATACGCTCACCACTGAATTAGAAACTGAATTCCAAATAATAAATAAAAAAAATACTTTGCAAAATAAAAATCAACCGCAATCACCGAAGAAACGGAACTTAAAAAATAAATATTTTTTTTTTAAGAAGTCCCATTTATCTTTTTAGATACATTAATCACGTGATGTTTTTTTAGCAACTTTTTAACCCCCCCCCCCCCTGGTGATATGTGGTGAGGTTTTAGACTAACCACCGCCCTCCCAAATCACGTGTATTTTTTTCAGTACAAAGTATTTTGAAATTTTCAGAATAATATCACGAAAAATAAATACACGTGATATCTCATTATAACCCCCCCCCCCCTCGTCATATTTCGTGATTTTCTCCGAACCCCCCCCCCCCACCCATTTCGAGCCTCACGTGATTAATGGACGACCCCTTATATCATTTTGAGTTGTCAGTGTTAAAAATAACATTTCTTGTAAGTACATGATAAATAATTAAGATTCGTGGGAATTCCAAAAAAAAAAAAAAAAATATATATATATATATATAAATAATACCAGTAATATTGTCATTTGTAATAAAAATTTTGCCAGAGTTCGAAATTTCCCTAGATTTTGTCCTGATTTCCCATTTCCCTAAAAAATATTTTTTTCCCCTAGATCTAGGGAAATTTCCCTAGACGTAACATCACTGATTCAAAATGACAACTTGAAAGTAAATAAAACTATCGGTGGGTGAAGACGTCATACAATCCACCATAGATACGGTGGTTTTCGGGGGGTCTTGAAAAGTTAAAACTTTGACAATTATTTTGACTATTAAAACTAACTATAAAAATAAAAATAAAAATGCAGTTATTTAAGTTTGAAGGTCTTTATTCATTAAAAAAAAATAAAAAAAATGGACTTGAGTTCTCTATTATGCGACCATCAGAAGAAATAATCCTTTAGAGGTATTATGTGGCGAAATGAAGGAATAATCCTTTAGGAAATCAAATATGTTAGGGATCAACTGTCAGAGAAATAAACTGTCCGGGGATAAACTGTACGGAGGGGGGGGGGGGTCAACTATCAAGGGGATCAAGTGTCGGAGGGCCAACTGTAGGGGGGATAATACTGTCGGGGGATCAACTTTCGGGACATTGTCACATCGTACCGATCAACCCTATTAGTGTAGTTGCGATCATTAACATAAACCCATAACCCGACGGTGACGGCACAATTTTTTCACATAAATTAGAATGGCGTGATCATTTTCAGGCATTTTAATACGCCTTTTGTAATTCATTACCCTCAAATGTCAGTTTGAACCATAAAGATTGCGGATGTTGTTTTTTCGAATGCTGGAAAGGGAACGGCGAATGAATAAACTATTTGTTTTAATTGAATCATTTCACTTATTTTAGAACAAAGCTAAATAAATACACTTTCGACTACATACTAGGTACTAGTAATTACACATATATGCTTTAAGTTTGCTTAAAGGCTTTTGGTCTTAACCGCACCTTCTCCAGAAATACCCTGTGGCTAAAAGATAAATTATGTTTCCTGTTTTTAAAATTTACAACTTCAAAACATTTTCTAACGATGTACATAAGACACTGACATGGGCATAGATACTAATGATAGGTAGGTAATCTTAATTTCATCGGGCATAATGACTAATGTAATAATCTTACTAAAAACACGAACTATCAAGAGTTAGTAACATACAAAATAACAATTTTAATATGAATGTTATTTTTCCGTTTCAATGACAGATATATGATGAAAAGCCATGTTTATTTCCGATAAATATATGAACTAAAAAACAAACAAAAATAGAAATGTAAATGAATTACTATTTCGCCAAGAGAAAGGCGAGTTTAACCCCACCCAAATATCTGTAACGTACGATAGAGTTCTTTAACAAAACAAAAACAAGTTTTTTTTCCAAAATAGATAAAATTTAATAAAATACCTTCCAGGAATAATAGGTATATTATAGTGAGATCGATCTGACATATATTGCCATCAATATTTTATAAATGAATTCTGTCAACGCCACACATCACCGTATTCTATTCACATAATATACCTACTGGTGCTCCGAGACGATTTCGTTCTGCTCGCTTTTGCGAGGAACCTCTCCGAGCCATCTGAGATCTATAAACTCCGTATAAGACCCGACGACATCTTAGCAGTTCCCTTTGTTATCAGGAGTTTTGTTATTGAGCTGAGAGTAAATATATCTTCTTCGAATGCACCGCTTGACGTTCAATGAAGATCGATCATTGGTCAACTGAGATGCAGTGAGCAGCCACCGCACACAAGAACCCAATATTATCTGCTCGCTGCAACACTTGGAGTCGAAGTGACAAGGATATATCGATTTTTAGAAGGATAAATCCATTCACTTCACCGTAATTATTAATTGGTTTCACTTTGTAGAAAGCGATAAAAAAGCTAGGATGATAGAATTGTTTTAAAAGAAGCAATCTTTGGAGGAATATTTATTCATTTGGCAGTGTTTGAACACATAATATTATCTAGTATGCCGGTGCATGCAAACTTATTCCAATATTTTGAATAGCTTTGCTAGTAATCTTGGAACAACAAAAGCGCTCATAAAAACTTCATATTATGAAAGGCAAGTTGTTGTTAAAAACAACAAAAAAGTTGTTGTTGGATATTATACAATCGTGACTAGGATAGTTATTTTATTTATTGTTATAGTAGTCTTGAGATTACGAAAAAATACAGAGATTTGAAAAATGTAATCATTTTTTTTCAGTGTTTTTTACGATTGTGAATCAAATTCCCTTTCCGAAATCTTGTATTTTAAACATCCAGGAATTAAGAGTTCAAAAAACATTTTTGGTTTTAAATTTTGTTATTTTTTTTTTTAAAGAATGACAAACATTCCCAGATTACGAATTAACTAACAACATTTGAAAAACTCCTACTACCAACACACTGAGCGGAAAATATTGCTGGTGTCGTGATGGAGGACTTAGCCAGCCAAGGAATTGAACACGGGACGCCTGGGTGGGACCCGAACGCGATGCCAACTCAGCCATAGACCGGCCAAAGTAAAAGGTACCGGTCACTATAAAAGCTTATTTTTTTAAAGGTCTAGAATCTCGCATAAGTGGCTTTTATTTCAGACAAAACAATCATTGCAGTCATATTTTTAATTCTCTGAAATCAATAACTTCTGTTTAACCCGAATTGGAAAAAATACACAATATGAATAACCTTCAGATACTCAATTGTTTTTGGCAAACATCTAATATTCATTTTCAATCAAGTATTTCAGTAAAGCCTTCAGAGCGTGTGTACGATGAGTGCGGGGTTGATTTCAGACGATAACTCAAGTAATAACTAATGGTCCTTCATATTACTGAAAGCTCTCGACTCGGTAATAGATCTATGGGATTCGTGTGAGATAATGGAACCTATCCATTAATAAATGCCAGAGGGTCTGCGATATGGATTACACTGCAGATCGGTCAGTTCTATTGCAAACTCCGTGCGGATCATCGCGCGGAATTCACTCGGAACTCTCATCTCCTTTTCGTCCAAAATTCTTCGCGTAAATGCGGGGCGTTGAAAGCAGCGAGCTTTACACCTAACCTTACACTGTGTCAATAAAACAAACTAACAACTTGTATGGAATGATGAAGTTGATCAGACTGCTGCATACTAAAGTTTTAACCCAGGAATTGAGAATGAAAATGAAATAGCTCTCAGCTTTACTTATGATGAGAGGAAAATTTAAGCGCTTTGAATTTAATCGAGCACCAGTAATTTGATGGCCAAATATTTGCCATTTGCCACCAAAAGTAATAGTTGAACGGTAACAGTTGGGCTTCAATTTGAAAATCATGAATCGATTACCAATAAAATATGCTAATAACCGGATATTGCATCAATTATATTATCGTATACAAGAAATCATATTCCAACAGAAAATGTGAGAATCGGAATTGTAGAAACTCAACATGGGAAAAAATAGTCCTGTGTTAACCTGTTGGGTTATATTATTATTGTAATGGAAGTCGGAAATAGTCCGGATCTCGATTGACGCAACCTTATCGTACCTTATCCATCGCTTAAAACTATTGTTCTCGTTCTTGCTTGAAACAAAAATGTTACGAAAAAAACTTGTTTTCACGATGGGCGTGAAATAATATACTTCGCGCAATCGCATTCTAGTGCTCAAAATATTCTTTATTTATTGGCATTATAAACATTCGTTATAAATTCACTACCTTTTACCCGCGGCTTCGCTCGCATGGTATTAGACGGAAATTACCTTGTAAAGAATTTTCCCACTGGAATGAAATGTTTATTCCGGGATAAAAGGTAGCCTATGTCATTTTCCAGTCCTCCAATTACCTATCTCTGTTTAAAAAAAATCACGTCGTTCGGTCGCCCCATTTTTATAATTATAGCGAGTTCCCAGTATGTGTTGCTATGGCACTTAATTAAGACATTTTTTCTCCCTGCGTGTCCTTTCCCATTCGTCCCGTTCCCGTTCCCCCTCCACCTCCCCTTCCTCTCCCGCGTCCCCTCCCACTCTTGCGTTCCCACTCCGCCTTCCCTCTCCCCACTCCCCTCGCCCAATTCCCCCGTCCCGCGAACCCTTCTCCCAAGTTCCCCTCCCCCTCCCGAGTTCCCCTTCCGGGTTCCCCTAAAGGGTAAAGTCGTCAAAGGATAAGGTAAGGTCGTTCGGAATTTATGCGAGTACATACACATTTAGGCGATTCATTTTTATTTGTATAGATATATAAATAAAAATGAATCGCCTAAATGTAATATCCAGAATACGTAAACTTTTTTACGTATTCCTCAAACTAAGAAATATACTTCATAAATCTATACTACTGAAGGTTTACTATGCATTAGCCCAATCAGTTCTGCAATACGGAATAATAGGTTGGGGAGGAGCGTATAAAACCAACTTAGCCCCACTTGAAATAGTACATAGAAGAAAATTATTCTAAAAACACCTTTAGACTATTCAACTCAAAAAATATTCGATGAATTCAAAGTTTTACAAATAAACAGAATCTATCAAAAAAATGCATTACTTCAAATCCATAAAGACAAACTAACAATAAAGTCATTTAGCACCAGGCCGAGAACAACAGGACAAATAATAATCCCTAAACTTAATACTACAACGGCCCAACACCATTACACATCCTCAGCCATAAAATGCTTTAACGAACTCCCTAAAGATATTCAATCCGAAAAAAATTATAAAATTTTTAAGAAAAAAATTTAAATACATTTCACCACTAAGTAATTTCATGTTTGTGTTATATTACGCCCACTTATATTTTCAATGTGTATACAGGTTTTATATTTTATAATTTAAAAAAAAAAAACTTTCTTCCTAAAATAGTGCACAGGTATATAATTTTACATACATGTTGTTTTTATTTTATTTTTTCATAAATACGCTCATGGTAGCATCAATTAAACATATATCAAAATATCAATTGTGTTAGTACTCCCTCCCTAAACACGAAAAATTCTCAATTAGAGAGGTATTATTACCAACATTAAAAAATATTTGCATTACATGTACATAATTAAAAAAATAATTGTACTTATACCTAACTTTGTAAAATTGTAAAAATGGAATAAATAAATAAAAAAAAAATATATATATATATAATATAACAGTGTTAAGAATATATACGCGGTCCGTCCTCTCTGCCTACCCCTGTGAAAACGGTGTGATGGTTAGTTAGTTAGTTAGTTGTTGACCAATAAAATAACAACATTGAAATTTAAGATCATAATAGAAAAAAATATATACACAATAATAAACCTAATATAAACAACTCTGATAAAGTACATGTTCTTACTTAAATATATAAAAAATATTTTACGGAATATTTCCAACATTTATATTTAAATTTGAATGGATATCAATAATATCTTTAAGAATTGATTTTATTCAAATTAGAACGGCTGAAAGCAAAAGAAGCTAAAAAAAAATCAATGAAATATTAAGTTTTCGGTTAAACATGTTATCTTTTAACTAATGTTGTGAATTTTGTGAGGTTCATGTTAAACACATCGATGTCTGGGCATTATCTATTGAATGTACTACAGCTTCTTCTTACGAAAACATTTGGAAGATAATTACGTCATACTTTTCGAAGAATATTTATTTAAAAAAGGCCTCGGAAAGGGTGGAGCCAAGCGTCACAGGAAGGTGCTCCGTGATAACATCCAGGGCATCACGTGCGTATCTCCGGCCTGATCTACGAGGAGACTTGTGGCGTGCTGAAGGTGTACATCAGGGATGCTGTCACGTACACCGAGCACGCCAAGAGGAAGACCGTCGTGTACGCCTTGAAGCGCCAGGGTCGCATCCTGTACATTGAAGCCACCATTTTCTAGCTCGTTAAATATATAAAATACTAGCTGACCCGGCCACGCGATGCTGTGGCTAATAAAACACAACTCTATCTACTGGATGGTTCTCCAACCTTTATAAGCACCGCCGTCTTTGAGTTTATCGCAAAGAGACAGACAGATGCCTCGGAGGACTTTCATTTATGATACGTAGAGATGGTGTGAAAAATTATAACAATGTGAATGAAATGCTTGGGGTAACCAACGTATTTAAGTTAATAAGGATTAATATTGCTGTTCAATTACTGCAATGTACGTGACCATCTTTTTAGAAGAATGGGTATAGTAAGCTATCCGTAAAAGATAGATATATGCCTTCGCGGACTTTTTTGTAGATCTATAAAAGAGGAATATCCCACCATGCATTGTTTTGTTATATCCCAAAAGGATTAGGCAGCGTTTTCGATGAAAGCTACCAGGCAGCTTGACTTTTTCCAGCACTTCTAACAATTATCGTTATGTTTCAACCAATTTACACAAATCCTTGACAAATTACATACCCAAACCTTCCTCACGAAACACTCTATCTATTGGTGAAAACCGCATGAAAGTCCGTTAAGTAGTTTTCGAGTTTATCGCGAACAGACAGACAGATGATGCGGGGGACTTTAATTTATAATATGTAGAGATAGAGATAGAGATAGAGATAGAGATAGAGATAGAGATAGAGATAGAGATAGAGATAGAGATAGAGATAGAGATAGAGATAGAGATAGAGATAGAGATAGAGATAGAGATAGAGATAGAGATAGAGATAGAGATAGAGATAGAGATAGAGATAGAGATAGAGATAGAGATAGAGATAGAGATAGAGATAGAGATAGAGATAGAGATAGAGATAGAGATAGAGATAGAGATAGAGATAGAGATAGAGATAGAGATAGAGATAGAGATAGAGATAGAGATAGAGATAGAGATAGAGATAGAGATAGAGATAGAGATAGAGATAGAGATAGAGATAGAGATAGAGATAGAGATAGAGATAGAGATAGAGATAGAGATAGAGATAGAGATAGAGATAGAGATAGAGATAGAGATAGAGATAGAGATAGAGATAGAGATAGAGATAGAGATAGAGATAGAGATAGAGATAGAGATAGAGATAGAGATAGAGATAGAGATAGAGATAGAGATAGAGATAGAGATAGAGATAGAGATAGAGATAGAGATAGAGATAGAGATAGAGATAGAGATAGAGATAGAGATAGAGATAGAGATAGAGATAGAGATAGAGATAGAGATAGAGATAGAGATAGAGATAGAGATAGAGATAGAGATAGAGATAGAGATAGAGATAGAGATAGAGATAGAGATAGAGATAGAGATAGAGATAGAGATAGAGATAGAGATAGAGATAGAGATAGAGATAGAGATAGAGATAGAGATAGAGATAGAGATAGAGATAGAGATAGAGATAGAGATAGAGATAGAGATAGAGATAGAGATAGAGATAGAGATAGAGATAGAGATAGAGATAGAGATAGAGATAGAGATAGAGATAGAGATAGAGATAGAGATAGAGATAGAGATAGAGATAGAGATAGAGATAGAGATAGAGATAGAGATAGAGATAGAGATAGAGATAGAGATAGAGATAGAGATAGAGATAGAGATAGAGATAGAGATAGAGATAGAGATAGAGATAGAGATAGAGATAGAGATAGAGATAGAGATAGAGATAGAGATAGAGATAGAGATAGAGATAGAGATAGAGATAGAGATAGAGATAGAGATAGAGATAGAGATAGAGATAGAGATAGAGATAGAGATAGAGATAGAGATAGAGATAGAGATAGAGATAGAGATAGAGATAGAGATAGAGATAGAGATAGAGATAGAGATAGAGATAGAGATAGAGATAGAGATAGAGATAGAGATAGAGATAGAGATAGAGATAGAGATAGAGATAGAGATAGAGATAGAGATAGAGATAGAGATAGAGATAGAGATAGAGATAGAGATAGAGATAGAGATAGAGATAGAGATAGAGATAGAGATAGAGATAGAGATAGAGATAGAGATAGAGATAGAGATAGAGATAGAGAAGAGACTAGCAGACTCGCGAACGTTGTTCTGCCATATAAATGAAAGTTCGATGAGGTGGACGTAGCGCCATCTGTCATTCAACAACATAAATAATTTCGTTCTGTTTGAAATACGAACGACGCCGACGGTTAAATTTGTTCATACAAAAATACTAAGATCGCGATTAAAAAATGGGAGGGTTATACTGTTCGTAAAACAACTTTAGTGTTGTAGTGCTGGTCAGGATCCCACAGATTTTATCCCGTAGGAAGCGCCAATTCTGGACGGGTTATGGAACCCGTCAAGAATACCTGTGGTTCCCAAATATGCTCAGGGTGTGGATCTTAAACCACGATATGTGTCGCTCTCCAAGGGATGGTGTGCCAGGTACATAATTTAAAAGGCAGAGTTGTGAGAACAAGCTAATAATTTTAAAAACAAGTAGCAATCAGGGTTTTAAATATGTCATTTCACTTACCCCCATGAACCGACCTCTTTTATTAAGAATACTATCGCTAGCTAGCTAATATACTGTCCATCTAGTAGCTGCAAGGCCCAGGCGGCATTTCCCCATGCAGGATCTGGATAGCCCCTCACCGAAGCCGAGATCTGGAGACAGTTCCTCCGCCAAAGGGAAGTCGTCAAGCGGCCTTTCGCCGCGATCAAATTAGCAAGTCATCCCCATGCATGAATCACAGCTAATTCCACCAAGGGGAATTCAAACTATCGATCACACAATACGTACTCGTTATCACTTTTACCGCCCGGAATTATCTAAAGTAAAAAGGATTTTTTTCCCGTTCAAAACTCAAATCTCACAAAAACTCCATTGACTGTCGCGAAGCTAGGTTCCGGGCCCCGACTCTCCGAAACCTACCCACGCAAAAAGTGACGTATTGCCGCGGAACTGCTCCAGAGGTCGCCCCGGGCCGTCGATAAAGTCAGAGCTGGCACTATAATAATTAATAACAAGTTCCTACCTAATTACGATTTCGATGGGTAGAGTTGTTAGGATGCAGTACAAATAATAAAGATGTTAATAATTATATTTAAAGTAATATTGTATATTATAATATAATATTACTGCATCATAACAATATACTTTACGACCTATTCTCACACCTACCAAATATACATAAAAAAATCATAAAAATCGGTCTAGCCGTTTCGGAGGAGTGTGACCACAAACACCGTGACACGAGATTTAAATATATATTGTATGGAGACATATGGAGCCATACCTGAAAAAAAGTTGTTAAATTAATTTATGTTCAACTATACAACTTTAATTCATAAATCCAAAATGGTGACTGTTAAAAATTGAGATACTACCAGCACCTATGGGTTGCTTGAGCAAGCTCCCAGACGTTGATATTTCGAATGGTGCGAGGCTTGGCTGGACGCTGAGTGTTCGCAGCCTGTTTTAACTACCAAGTACATACTATGGAGGAAGCCATTTTTTTTGTAGATGCTTTCGAATGTCAAAATGTATAATCGTAGATTCTTTAAATGTGTGCAGGTTTTTATGTTATAAAAGTGCTAGCATCCCATTATTATTGCTTCTTCCCAACGCAAGTTTTAACAGTAAACAACTGCCAGTGTTTGGCCCGGTGTATTGACACCGTATTATAATACATTTATAACATGTCCAAGTGAAATAAACAGTGAAGTTTTTTGCAAGGATAATTATTTTATTTAAAAGGACCCCTATCAATTTTGAACATGGGCCTTACGATCCGGATTGCAATCAGAGGACTGCAATAATATAAAAAAAAAACAAGAACCAGCTGCCAATTAATACAGATGACCAATATTACAATTACCGGAATCACAAAGATGAACAAAGGAAGACTGGATTCACATCGGAAATGAGATAAGTTTTTAGTGCCTTCCCACCCATACCCATTCTTTAACATCCATACAGAACTCATTCGTAGTTTTTTAACAAGATTAATCCCATAAATATTGTATTGTAAAAAATAAAATCACTACCCACGTAAAGATTTTATGCAACTCATGATTTTCAATTAATGATTGAACATTAGGTTCTCAATTAATAATTGCCAGGAATATTGTCGTTGTTGTCTTTCAGGCGGGTAGCTTCTCAAATAAATAAATACGCATTGTCGGAACACATTTTATCAGGGATTAAGCTACGAAAAGGTATTTGTACACAAAATGGATAAGATCAAATCTTTAATAGCCAAGAGAGGCGTGATTAAGGGGAAATTGACGCGTTTCGCGGATTCTATAAACTCCTTGTCCGCGATTGAAATTAAACTGAGGTACGACCGAATAAAGCCATTGTTAGATCAATTCGAATCTATACAGGACGAAATTGAAATTTTATCGGATGAGGAACTGGAAAATTCTATTCAGCGCGAGACGTTTGAAAATCAATATTTTTCAGTCCTTGCTACTGCTAAAGGGGCGATGGACTCAATTAACGAGGGTAGAGTCGACATCAAACTCCCAACTCTCCAATTGAGGGAATTCGATGGGAATCAAAAAGATTGGGTAAATTTCGTTGAAACCTTTAAAACTTTGGTTCATAATAACAGTTCCTTGAGCAACGTCCAAAAATTCTTTTACTTACAATCTGCGCTGAAAGGGAACGCATTGAAAATAATTAGTAATCTAGAAGTTTCGGAATTAAACTACCTATCGGCTTGGGAATTGTTACACGACAGATTTGCGAATCTCAGGGCTACCGTACATAAACATATCCAAACTCTATTTCAATTAAAGGATATGAAACATGAAGAGCCTGTAGCATTAAGGTATTTAATTGATGAAACTAATGTCAATTTGAAAGCGTTACAAAACATCGGAGTTAAAGTAGATCATTGGGATCCTTTGATTATTTACATAATTTCAAATAAATTGGATATAGCTACCCGGAGAAATTGGGAACAATATACATTGCAAGGTGAATTACCTACATTAAAGGAATTCATAAAATGTTTATCTGCTAGGGCACAAGTATTAGAGCTTATGAATGCTTCAGAGAAAAAATCTTCTAACCTACATAAAATGCAAATAGGCAACAATAATAACAAAAAAGATTCATCGGTATTCTTGGCAATAAAGGCAAACAACTGCATTTATTGTAATGATAAAGGTCATCAAATTTATTTTTGCAAAAAATTTCTAAAATTAAAATTACAGGATAGGATTGATGCTACGAAATCAATCCGGGCGTGTTTTAAATGTTTGAGGTTGGGTCATCAGGCACAGAGTTGCAAGACAAACCTAACCTGCAAAATTTGTGGCAAGTATAGCCACAATACTCTATTACACAAGGAGGTACCTCCGCCGGAGACCTCAAATATGGATGCTAATAACGAGGTTATAGTGTCGAATTTTTCTGCATCGGAAAAGGCAGAAAAAATAATATTATTGTCAACCGCCTACATAGGAATTGTGGGGGCCAACAATAAAATGTTTAAAGCTCGCGCCCTGATTGACTCTGGTGCGCAGAGTAATTTTATGAGAGCTGATTTTGCTAATAAATTAAATTTACCATGTGAATGGATAAACAAACCCGTGTCTGGGATCCATAATAATATCACACACATAAAAAAGAGAATTTCAGTGGAGATGACTTCGCTTAATACGGATTATAAACGCGAAATATCATGTCTGATTTTACAGGAAATTACAACCAATTTACCACAAGTGACAATGGCGAAAAAAGAGTTCAAAATACCACCAGGACTGGAGCTGGCAGACCCGAACTTCAATATAGCTGCACCCATCGACATCCTGTTGGGCGCGGAGAGCTTCTGAGAGATGCTAAACAACGATAGATTGAAACTCGAGTCAGGACCAACGCTTCAACGTACGCAACTGGGATGGATTGTGTCCGGTCCTATCAACGTGTACCCCAAACAAAGGCCTGTATCAGATTTTTGCAGTTTATCTATAAATAAGTTGAGTCATCAAATAGAAAAATTTTGGAAATTGGAAGAGATTAATTCCACTAAAATTCAAACTCAAGAAGAAAAGGCTTGCGAAGCCAGTTTTGTAAGTACTCATACTAGAGAAGATGACGGTAGATATGTAGTAAGTTTACCGCGTCGGGCATGCATTGATCAGTTGGGAAACTCATTGCTCACTGCCGAAAAAAGATTTAAAAACATGGAAAGAAAATTGGTGTCACATCCCGAGTTAAAGACACAATATGTAAAATTCATGCGTGAATATGAAGAATTGGGACACATGGAGATGTGTGACCAGTCAAAAGGGGATCGTGACTCCTATTTTTTACCGCATCACGCTGTAGTGAAAGAATCCAGCACTACTACTAAAGTGAGGGTCGTTTTTGACGGCTCCGCCAAAACCTCAAATGGAATTTCCCTCAATGAAGCCTTGATGACAGGACCTGTTATACAAAAGGATCTATATAACCAACTATTGCATTTCAGGAAACATCAAATAGTCATGACTGCCGACATCGAGAAGATGTACCGCCAGATTAACATGTGTGAAGATGACCTGGACCTACAGAAGATAGTATGGCGCGAGTCGCCACAGGATGTGCTCAAGCATTATCGTCTGAAGACTGTGACTTATGGACTGGCACCTTCCTCCTTCTTAGCCACAAGATGCTTAAAGCAAATTGGTATGGATAATAATTTAATTTTTCCTAGAGCTAGTCAGGTCATAGAAAATGACTTCTATATGGATGACTTGTTAACGGGAGCAGATGAGCTGGAATCCTGTAAAAAATTAAAAGAAGAATTAATCAGCATCTTGTCATCTGCGGGGATGACATTGAGGAAGTGGAGGTCCAATGCGTTGGAATTGTCAGCCGAGTCGGGCCAAGCTAAGTGTGCCGATTCAGGCGATTCCGACAAAATTATTACTGACAATCCAAAGACTGAGAAAATATTAGGATTAACATGGAACAATGAATCTGATTACTTTTCTTATGTAATAATGAAGCCATCAGGTCCAACCGAGAGCAAACGAGAGATATTGTCTTGCATCGCATCAACCTTCGATCCATTGGGACTCCTAGGGCCAATAATAGTCATAGCCAAATTGATAATGCAAAGGCTGTGGCAGTCCAAAGCAGCATGGGATGATCAGTTACCTAATGAAATATTAGCACCCTGGAGGACCTACCTGCAAGATTTAATTCAGCTAAATGTGTTGAAAATACCAAGAAAAATTATTTGCAAGCAAGCAAAAGAGCTACAGCTACACGGTTTTTGCGATTCGTCTGAGAAGGCTTTCGGAGCCTGTATCTATATGGTGTCAATGGACCACAGCGGTAAGTGGCATTCACACTTAATAACATCCAAATCAAGGGTAGCACCATTGAAGTCTATTTCACTGCCTAAGTTGGAGCTATGTAGTGTTGTACTACTGGCAAAATTAATGAAAACTATAAAACAAGCATTAAATATAATGAAGATCAACACATATTATTGGTGTGACTCTACGATAGCGCTGTGTTGGCTGAAAGGTCAACCTACTCGTTGGAATACTTTCGTGGCCAATCGAGTAGCCGAAATACAAGAACTGAGTGATCCAGATCAATGGAGACACGTATCATCATCCGACAATGCAGCGGATATACTTTCAAGAGGAGCTACGGCGGATAAACTGATAAATTCTACAATATGGTGGAATGGACCAAATTGGTTGACCGACGGAGTCAACGATTGGCCTATATCGAACATTTCCTGTTCAAACCCTCCGGAGCTCAAGAGTAAAATTATTCTTTTATCTACTGATATTCAAGAATGGGAAATATTTGGAAAATTTTCCTCATTTATCAAATTGAAAAGGGTTACAGCATATGTACTGCGGTTTGTGAATAACTGCAGAAATATTAAAAGTAAAATTTCAGGTAATTTAAGTGTAGCTGAACTAGAAGCAAGTTTGAATTGTCTACTGAAATCAGCTCAGGCACATGCCTTTCAAAAGGAGTTGAAGACATTAAAAAACCAGGGAAATGTCAACAAAAATAGTAACTTAAAATCTCTTCATCCCTTTTTATGTGATGGTCTTATATATGTGGGCGGTAGATTAAGTTTAGCTACACACCTATCGTACCAACAAAGACATCCAATTATATTGCCAGCTAAACATAAGCTAACCGAATTGATTATACGTCACTATCATTATGTAAACTTACACGCAGGACCTCAAGCGCTATTAGCTGAAATAAGATTAAGGTTTTGGCCTATTTTTGGGAAAAATACTGTTAAAAAGATATTACATAAGTGTATTGTGTGTTTTAGGTGTAATCCTCGTATTGGTAACCAGATCATGGGAAGCTTACCGAGCGAAAGAATCACACCGAGCCGACCTTTTGCTATCACGGGAGTCGATTTTGCTGGACCGATTCCAACCAAAAGTGGGCCACTGAGGAGAGCTCCACTCGTGAAATCGTATTTATGTATTTTTGTTTGTTTTTCCACAAAGGCGGTTCATTTGGAATTAGTTTCGGATTTATCTAGCAATGCTTTTTTGAACAGTTTAAAGAGATTTATATCCCGTAGGGGAGAACCTGATAAGATCTTTTCCGATAACGCTAGCAACTTTCGGGGGGCCAGTAATAGGCTCAAGGAGCTGTATACCAGTTTGAGAGAGAACAACGACAAGATTCAAAATTATTTAGCTAACAGAGGTATTGAGTGGAGGTTCATAACCCCTCGAGCCCCTAGTCAGGGAGGGCTGTGGGAAGCTGCGGTCAAGTCAGCAAAGTTTCATTTGTATAGAGTCACTAGTAATTCTGCTTTAACCTTTGAACTTTTGTATACCTTAATTTGTCAGATTGAGGCCTGTCTAAATTCCCGTCCATTGACTTCCTTGTCTGATGACATCCACGATTACCAACCCCTCACCCCAAACCATTTCCTCATAGGCACTAAATCCTCTATCATTCCGGAGAGAGATGTCCGAGCCATACCAGACAACAGGCTGACCCAATATCAGAGAATCCATGCGCTAATGTTATCCTTTTGGTATAGATGGAAGCGAGAGTACTTGATGGAGCTACAAAAAAGGACGAAATGGCAAACCAGTAATCAACGGGCACTGCAAAAGGATGATCTGGTTATTCTGAAGGAAGATAATTTACCTCCACCATTATGGAAAATGGCGCGAGTTATATCTACACATCCCGGCGCGGATGGTGTAGTGCGAGTGGTTACCCTGAAAACCCCTCAAGGAATCTTTGTCAGGCCTATCACAAAGATATGTCTAATGCCTCTGGACCCGGAAGCTGAACCTGTGACGGACGCCCCGGACCCTTCCGTCAGTCCGGACTCCCCGGACGACCATGATGAAACTTTTTAGGGTGAAAATATTAAAAAAAGACCCTTTAAAGATACCAATCCCAGGAACCACATGACAACCAATAAATTGATGATTGATTGCACCCCGCGCTGTGGTGCTTATATCGTGGACTGCACCTGGAGAAGATCCTAACCAATGGACTTAAAAAAAAAGACAATTGTGTTGTGTTGGGTTGGGTTTTATTATAATATTATTTTGTGTTGGGTTGTGTTCTATTATAATAGTATTTTGTGTTAAGTTATTATTTAAATATGTAAAAAAAAAATTTTTTTTGGTTAATTTAAGTTTATATAATTAGTTTAGGTTAATCACCTTAAAATTCAACTTGTGAATGTACATTTTTAAATAATAGTATAATAAGCAGTGCAGGATCATTTAGTTTTGGCTGCTAATTTATAATAGGTAAAATTATTTGTTAGTATTTGTACGGTATTTAGAGTTAGGATTTGTGTTTTTTTTGCTTTTGCTTTGATTGTCTTCCCCTGTTTTTGTTATGTTTTCTTGAAGGGTTCCTAAATCGGTATGGGCGATTTAGTAACCCCGAGGCGGAAGCTATGTTAAAAATTGAGATACTACCAGCACCTATGGGTTGCTTGAGCAAGCTCCCAGACGTTGATATTTCGAATGGTGCGAGGCTTGGCTGGACGCTGAGTGTTCGCAGCCTGTTTTAACTACCAAGTACATACTATGGAGGAAGCCATTTTTTTTGTAGATGCTTTCGAATGTCAAAATGTATAATCGTAGATTCTTTAAATGTGTGCAGGTTTTTATGTTATAAAAGTGCTAGCATCCCATTATTATTGCTTCTTCCCAACGCAAGTTTTAACAGTAAACAACTGCCAGTGTTTGGCCCGGTGTATTGACACCGTATTATAATACATTTATAACATGTCCAAGTGAAATAAACAGTGAAGTTTTTTGCAAGGATAATTATTTTATTTAAAAGGACCCCTATCAATTTTGAACAGTGACGTTTCACATTCAACAAAAAATTCTCAAAAGATTTCTTATGAAAGATACTAACGCCTCAAGGGGAATGCCATCTCAAAAACATGTACCATAGAGAACACGTTTGAACATTTGTTTAAAACTACTGCGAAAAAATGCAAAATCATTTTCTCTAATACAATCACAAACTATGCATAAGTATTTGGTACATTATGACTAATCTTATTCCGTGCAGGGCCTCGGTACCAGGTCGATTCAAAACTTCACACAATATTATTTCAAAACAGCGATTTTACAACAATGACGCGTGACGATCGGCAAAACATTGCAGACTGACTAGCTTGCACCTAACCTAACCCTCCAAACTCAGACCAATCTGACATCATTGTCGGTGGAGCCATATATAGGCTAGTTCTGAAAATATGACCACTATGCCATATCAGCCGTTTTGCCGTTATAGACACTCTTTCCCTAGTAGTTACGGGCTATCAATAAAGTTATGAATTACCTTGTAGAGCATTAGATACTAGGTCTCTGATATCGACTTTCACCGCAGAGGGAGGGATGAATTCATTCGTCCGTCACTCCTGGACATACTGACCCCCAGATTCCTACCCACACCTGATAGATACCCCTTTCCTTCCCAGAACTTAATTTCCTAAAAACAGCCTCCACACAGCATCCCTAAAGATGACATAGACCCTGAGGGAAATTAGTTTTCCTCAAGGCCTTTTGTGTGGAGCTAATGCGGAAAAAAACGCCAACAATTTTGTACTCGTAATAATATATTTTATAACCCATGATATAAATATACCGACTCCATTTATATAATAAGCGTAGGTACACCAGAACTTAGCTAAAATCCCACACATTATTATTAGCTGATATAATCTGGTAAAAGAGTTAAAAAAAGTTTTAGTTTCCATTTTATTTTTGTTATACGTTTTTAATATATTTAGTTTATCGGTTTTGGATTTTGCATGCTTTAAAGTTTTTTGCTTTGTTGTTTAACATATTTAGTTTATCCGTTTTACATTATGTATGCTTTAAAGTGTTTTGATTATAGTATAGGTATATTGTGCTCTTAAAATCTATGTAAAAGCCTGTCTAAATTAAAAACATCTGTTTTTTGTAATTCTTGGGCATTAACTATGTAATTATTTCTGGACATTTTTGTTTTGAAGAGTTTTAATTTTCAACGTATATTTGTTACTTTATAATTTTAATTTTTTGCTACCGGTTTCGACACAACCGTATCATTCTCTAGCAAACTTAAAACTACTTATAAATTATATACAAGAATTATTAGATTTAATTAGGTGGGGGTAGTACGAAGGGTGATTTTAGGGGAGGGGGAGAACAGTGGGAGAAGTCAACAAAACACGGGAACATCGTTAATAACAGTGTTTCCATGGTAAAAAAATATCTAAATTATTTGGTGCTTAATTAAAAACTTCAAAACCGCAAAAGTAAATACATAGAAGTTTCCAAAAAAAGTTTTTAGGTGAAATATTTAATTCAACAATCATCGAAATAATTTGAACCATTCTCTCGTTCACACCAACTCGTAATATAATTTTATCTTTTGTACTACGCTTAATGATAAGACCAATGCGGAGCTTTTGTTGAAAGATGGAAAAGGGAAGGGTGGATTTGGAAAGCTATTTTGACGAGGATCAACTCCTGTTCACAAAGCGGTACGGGAAAGAGCAGCTCATGAGAGACGGATGAAAATGAATATCATCACACAATCATAATATTTAAATCTACCTAGTTAGCAGCAAGACTATCTTGAGCTCAAACGAATCATCAATGAACTTCAATATAAGCTTTGTTAGTTAGTATTGAGTTAAAATGCATTTAAAAATACTTATCTGTATTTTTTTTAATACTTGTAACGAATAATCAGAAGATATTATTGAAGTAAAACTTCTTTACGTACATCTAACTTGGGTAGTAAGCTGGTGAATGCGTGACGAGAGCTTTACGAAAAGTGTGATCGGGCAAGACGAACGGTCGGGCCTTTACAAAAAAAAATTTTTTCATTAGAATCAAAAACAAACAATTTCTAAAGAAAAAAATCGTAATTTACACGCGGTAGAAGTAAAACTAGAAAGTCGCTGGATGTCGCTTTCTTTTATTTTGCTTGTATTTTTAAAGTGGTTTGAAGATTGGCTATCGATTTCACAAAATAAAAATGTTTTTTTTTTGGATTTCGTAGGATTCGAACCCCCGTTCGCTTGATGTCTGTCTCTCTGACCGCTGAGACTTGTCAGGAACCATGTCAACTACGCCATGGAAGGCACGCGCCAAGGTGCAAATTTACAGCCTTATATTAGAACCGAGTATTTGTGTAGAACTGAGTTGTGACGCATTTCCGTTTCATCCGAAAAGTGTGATCGGGCAAGACGAACGGTCGGGCCTTTACAAAAAAAAATATTTTCATTAGAATCAAAAACAAACAATTTCTAAAGAAAAAAATCGTAATTTACACGCGGTAGAAGTGAAACTAGAAAGTCGCTGGATGTCGCTTTCTTTTATTTTGCTTGTATTTTTAAAGTGGTTTGAAGATTGGCTATCGATTTCACAAAATAAAAATGTTTTTTTTTTTGGATTTCGTAGGATTCGAACCCCCGTTCGCTTGATGTCTGTCTCTCTGACCGCTGAGACTTGTCAGGAACCATGTCAACTACGCCATGGAAGGCACGCGCCAAGGTGCAAATTTACAGCCTTATATTAGAACCGAGTATTTGTGTAGAACTGAGTTGTGACGCATTTCCGTTTCATCCGAATTTCAGAGTCACTAACGGCGCTAAAGAAGTCTCACTTCAAAAATATATTCTCTGGTATCGCTTACATTGATAAATTTCATTAATTATATTATTACTATAAGTTTCAATTCGAAAGGAGCAACTTTTTAATATAATTAATTTGAAGGTGTATTAGTTTGGCTCCAGAAAAGGGAACGCGAACCAGATTAATTAAGTCTTGAAACGGTTTGGTAAACTAATGATTATTCAAAGGGGTTATGCACTTATACTTAAACATAATGGAGTGTGTATCTTAAACTTCCAAAGATGGAAGCCACCAATATAAGCGTAAAGACTTAGCGGGGCCCACACACTGATTAAATTAGGGCACCTTTACGTTCACAAGGTGATTCCAAAGCAGTGGTTCTTAACCTGGGTTCGATCGAACCCCAGGGGTTTGGCTAGTCAGTCTTGCGGGTTCGGCGGAGGTCAAGCAACACCTCCGACTTATATGATGACATGCCCCGCTTGTCCATCATCGGCTGCAGGTGATCACCCAACATCGTTTGGCCTATCTGTGCATGTTTTAATGGTTTTATTATTTGTTATTAATGGTTTTGTCATTTTGTGAACCTATGTATAAATATAAACGTATGTTTTTAATTTGAAAAAATCATATTTTATTTTTACAATTAAGAAAGGTTCGGTGAATGCGCATATGAAACTGGTGGGGATCAGTACCTCCAACAAGGTTAAGAACCACTGCTCTAAAGACTATATGCAATATGGAAGGTATTGTAAATTTAATACCTTATACCGGATATAGACACCTTAGCTCAGTTGGTTGAGTTTCGCCAATATTGTCTTCATTTAATTAAATACTTAATATTTCTATTTTTAATACTGACGATTCGTGGTAAAATTCCATTTTATTGATAATGAATTGTAACGATTTTGAACTTTTTTTTCATTTTTGACCCTATAAAACTTTGTAAATATCCCCTATTAATAACCAAATAATTGAAAATTCAGTGGTGAAATACGACATAGCAATAGAGATGGGAAAAGTCATATAATTTTATTAAATCACTTTTCCACCCTAAAGCCTTCTCCTAAAAAAAAACATTAATGTTTTATTTTAAGTGTTGTTAAAAACAATAATATAAATATTTAAGAATAATGTTCTCAATAAATCAGGTTAACCGGACAGTTAACAGTTTAGGCATCTTCAAAATTTAAATCTCGAATCCCATAAATAAGCTGTCTCAGAGTGGTCTAACCACAGTTTGAAAATAGCATTGTAAGTCGAAACAGATGTCACAATATTAATATTAAAAAAAAAACTAAAATAATTGCAGAATTTAATAATATTATTTAATTTACTTTATTATTATTATTTAATTTCATTTATATTAAGTTCTACAAATGAACCAACGGAGTTCTACGAATTAAACACATAAAAAAATAATGAACAAATGAGTTTGTAAGCCTAACGACATAATTGTTTTGGTTTTTAAGTGGTTTAGTCATAATGAGGAATATTGATTTGTATTCAGTGAAACATATTCCAATGGATGTTTTGATTTGTTAAAGTAAACGCTGTTTTTTTTTTAAAGAAAGTACTTTTAAATTTTATTATATTGGCTCAAAAATATAAACATGCGACTAGATTCAGAAGCATTGAAGTAACATTAATACGAATGTATACATGGCGATGATGGCACACTTCAAATAAAAGGTCTCCTCTGGTAAATTGCTATTATGGACAACGCGGGAGAAATCTCGTACAAAAAGTCACTGGTGCACAGATAGTTCATTTGAACTTTCATATTCAAGAATATAAAATATAAAGATGCGACTAGATTCAGAAACATTGAAATATACAAAAATATAAAGATGCGACTAGATTCAGAAGCATTGAAATAACATTAATACAAATGTATACATGGCGATGATGGCACACTTCAAATAAAAGGTCTCCTCTGGTAAATTGCTATTATGGACAACGCGGGAGAAATCTCGTACAAAAAGTCACTGGTGCACAGATAGTTCATTTGAACTTTCATATTCAAGAATATAAAATATAAAGATGCGACTAGATTCAGAAGCATTGAAATATACAAAAATATAAAGATGCGACTAGATTCAGAAGCATTGAAATAACATTAATACAAATGTATACATGGCGATGATGGCACACTTCAAATAAAAGGTCTCCTCTGGTAAATTGCTATTATGGACAACGCGGGAGAAATCTCGTACAAAAAGTCACTGGTGCACAGATAGTTCATTTGAACTTTCATATTCAAGAATATAAAATATAAAGATGCGACTAGATTCAGAAGCATTGAAATATACAAAAATATAAAGATGCGACTAGATTCAGAAGCATTGAAATAACATTAATACAAATGTATACATGGCGATGATGGCACACTTCAAATAAAAGGTCTCCTCTGGTAAATTGCTATTATGGACAACGCGGGAGAAATCTCGTACAAAAAGTCACTGGTGCACAGATAGTTCATTTGAACTTTCATATTTGTATTGTTTACCATAGGGAACGTACCCATACTACGTGACCAACTTTTTGCAATTTTTAACCCCCTCCCAGGTGACTAAGAACCTAAGCATCCCGCCGCTCATTTGTACCAAGCGTGGTATTTGAAGACCCCCCCCCCTGAATGGGTCACGTAGTATGGATACGTTCCCTTTTTTTTTTTTACGTTAACTCCACGCAGGAGGCCCTGAGGAAAATAATTTCCCTCAGGGCCTATGTCATCTGGGATGCTGTGTGGAGGGTCTTTTTGAGGAGAGGAAGGAATGAACATTGGTCTTGAAGAGACCCACGTTGTAGGAAGGAGGAAACACAGAGGCCGGCAAATCATTCCACAGACGAGCAGTTGAACACAGGAACGAGTCGAAGAAACGACCCATTCTCATGTGGCAAATGTCAACCGTGTACAAATGTTGGGCACGCGTTTGGCGTGTTTCCCGACTATGCACCGGTGCCGAAGGGATCAATGATGCTAGTTCCTCGGAGCATCTTCCATTGTAATACCGGTAGAACAAGGATAGTATTCCCACCCGACGCCTGTGCTCTAAAGATTGCAATCCGTTTGTAAAGATGGGAGAATCTATCAAACGGACCGCCCGTTTCTGCACAGAGTCTTGAGTATTTTTCAGGTATTTTGGAGCTCCAGACCAGAGGTGGCTGCCAAATTCAACCGTGGGGCGTACTTGTGATTTGTACAGGGTTAGCAGTTGTGTACTATTAAAGTATCTGCGGGCCCTGTACAGAACGCCCAGTTTCTGTGAGGCTAACTTTACTCTGGCTTCGATGGAGCCCCCATACCTGAGCTGGTCACTTAGGGTTACACCAAGCATTTCAATGGAGGGCCTGTTCGGAAGATTGCTTCCGTTGAAAGAGACTACCTCTGTCCCTGCATTTTACAGGTGACATTATTTGTAAGTTTAGTTTTTCTTATTTTTTTTCTGTTATAATTTTTCCATTGTTTGGAGCGATGGCTTTGTTGTTTTTATTTTATTATTCTATTAATAGTACTACTAACTGTATTTTCTGTATTATTTCATGCTATGTTCATCAATAATTATAACTAACTCATCACCCCATCACTGATTAACTCCTGCTTTGCAGGGACATTTGAGGGTTTGGCTACGTTCAACATAAAAGTAGCTAAAAAAATAGAGTCCTTGTGAGAGCCCTGAAGCAGTAACCATTTGTTACTTATACCAGGGCGGGAAAGCGGTTGGATTACCTCAAGTGGTGCACACACCAAGCACAAGATTTATCGAAATTAAAGGTCTAAAAATTCCAGAAATTTTCAAACAATTTGAAAGCAGAACTTATCAAAAACCTGAACCTAAGGGACCCTGCGCCAAACTGACAAAGCTAAACATATGAACAATCCATGTCTCTTTGAATAATATGTACATGTGCCTACCTACCAAAATGTTAATCTGTACGTATTTTTTATTTAGTTGAATGTAGTTATTTTTATAAGTAATTAATACTCGTATAAATGTTAACACAAGGTGCAAAAATGTGTTTTATTATTATGTATTAAATATTAGGAAATATTCATTTGGTAGAACCTACAGACGATTACGACAGTCATGTGACAGCTTTGTTGGACTACCTATTTCAAATGCTAAATAATAATCATGTTATTGTAATATTTGCACAATATTTTTTTATGGTTAATATCTAAAAATAATCTCTAAAAAAACGCTGAAGAAAAACAATCATTTCTGCGAAATTTATAAATAATAAACCAAAAGGCTGAAACTTTAAACATGAATAGATGCTAAAAATATGTTTAACATAAATAGATGATAAAATCCGTGCCTCTATTTATAACATAAGTCTCCTTTTTGCATGAGCGAATACGACTGTTTTCTGTTATTGTAAAACCTGAAAAAAAATCTTATTTATAATGTGAAGAAGAATTTTACTTATAATGTGAAATTAATGTCAGTCTTGCGATCCCAATATTTATGTCGGTTCCAGCGGGCAGACGTACAAAACAATGTTGTTTAATCAATTAAGATCTACTTTTATCATCGGTTAAGATGAAATCACTACTTAAGTCTTGGTTTTTACTACAAATCTATTTACGTTGTGAATACCAAAAAATGTTTTTCGATTTAATAATTAGGATAAAGATTGTATTGATCGATTAAAAATAATATTAACATTTTTTATATTTTTTATTCTAGTAAAAAGAAAATACATTTTCACTTAAATAGAAATATCTGAACTAAATATATTTTATATTACAAAACAATATTATTCATTATTTTGTTGGTTAAGATTGAAAACAAATAATTTTTTTTAAATCTACACAGATTTTTTTTCATTTTCAATGTTATCTGGAAGGCAATTGTATAAATTGTCCCTCTCGTAACCAATGGATTGCTTACCATAGTGTTTGTGCTGATGTTTATAGTGGTATCGTGGAAAGTGTGTATGTATTTGGGTCGATTTAAGGAATTTAAATTAATAACTTCACAAAAAATATGAGCAAACCACTAACTACTAATTCACATTTTGGCGCTATCGGAGACTTGGCATGAAAATGCTGACTCCTACTCCATCAAAACCCTTCGGTCAAGTGGGTTCTCGGTGTATGAAGCTGCAAGGCCGATCAAAACCGACACAACTAATATTAATTTTACGAATCACGGGGGAGTTGCAATTGTAGCGCAAAATGTATTCGCTTAGACAGTATAGGGATACGTCAGGTGTATACCACTTTTGAGTTTGTCGGCTGCAGGCTTCTGCTAATGGCGCATCCCTCGTGATAATCTCCATCTACCGTCCCGGGTCATGTACAGCCACTGCAATTTTTTTCAATGAATTTAGATCTCTCCTAGAATGTTCCTCTAACTATAATTACAACGTTATTATTCTGGGAGATATAAATATTCACTTGGAAAATAAAACCAATCCCTTGACCATAAAATTCACCAAAATTCTACGTGACTTCGGCTGCGACCAGTGGGTGAACTCACCTACTCATGACGCGGGAGGTACACTTGATGTAGTCATTTCCCGGGTTGGGTTTCCCCCAAATAGCGTAAATGTTACTGACATTGGACTATCGGATCATCGAGTTTGCCTTCAATCCTCCAAAATTAGAATTCAAATCCGTTGTCTCCAGAAATTGGAGAGAATTCAACTTCAATGCACTTTGCAGTGATTTGAAAGCGTCGCCTCTCTGTGATAAGGAAAAGTATAGCGAGAGCCAAACCGAAGAGCTAATAACTCTATATAATTCTACGCTACAGGCATTACTCGATAAAAATGCTCCTTTCACAGAGAGGGTCTGCCGCATAAGAAATTGCCGCAAATGGTTCGATACTGAATGTCTTCAAAAGAAGAGGGAAATGCAGAAATTTGAGAGGATTTACAGACGAATCTCGACTTTGCAGTGACAGCTTTGGATTACAAAGCAAAAAGTTTACAAGGAAGAAGTCACACAGAAGAAATCAAACTTTTGGTGTGAGCAAATCGAGACAGAAAAGGACCCTCGAAAACTTTGGCAAAACATAAGGACTCTGTCTGGAGAGAGAGCAACAACAAGGTTGATTCCTCTCTTGAAGCAAACAGCCTCGCAACATATTTCAGAAGTAAGGTTGAAAAAATTCAGGCCCTCAGTGTGGTAGGATCGTCTTCTGTTGCAGCATCAAGTCCGCTCTCGGGTGAATTCACTACTTTTGCCGCAGTAACGGAAGAAGATATCACGCGTGCTATAAAGTCTTGTCCTTACAAGCAATGCGCTCAAGACCCCATACCTACCTGGCTCTTAAAACAATGTCTTCCGGATGTAGCGCCTGTAATTACCGCAATTATCCAGAAGTCATTAGTAAATTCACTTGTACCGGGAACACTTAAGAAATCAATCATAACTCCGATTCTAAAAAAACAAAATCTTGATACTGACAATACGGATAATTACAGGCCAATATCCAATCTACCATTCCTTTCTAAACTGCTTGAGAAAGTCGTTGCCAAACAATTGGTGGGGTACTTGAACTCCGCCGGTCTATTTGCTAAAAATCAAACCGCTTATCGACAGTTTCATTCAACGGAAACTGTTCTTCTGCGGTTAATTTCAGATTTGATCATCGGGATGGAAGCAGGTAAGTTGGGTTTGGTATCTGTTCTTGACATGAGTGCGGCATTTGACACGGTAGATCATAATATTTTATTAAATGTGCTTGAAACTGAATTTGGCGTTCGAGGTGATGTACTCCAATGGATGACATCATACCTGTCTGGACGAGTAGCTTCAGTAATTTTAAATAATTGTACTGAAACTCCCGTAGAATGTGGAGTTCCCCAGGGTTCTGTCTTGGGTCCCATTCTCTTCATTCTCTATACGAATCGCCTCGAGAAACTCATTCAATCAGCTGGCTTTGAATCACAAGGCTATGCAGACGATCGTTTTATTTTCAAGTTTTGTTCCCCGGATGAAAAAGACGTCCTTAAAAACGAGGTGGTTAGTTTCATTGTCACAGTCTCAAGTTAGATGTCTGTCAATAAACTCAAACTAATCCGACCAAGACGGAATTTATTTGGATAGCTTCTCCTGGAAGGCAAGTCCTCATCGACTCTAATCCAATCCACATTCAGGGTACAGATATAATCCCTTCTACAGAAATAAAATTTCTAGGTTTCACTATAGACAATAGTTTTTCTATTGAATCACAAATTTCAAAATCTGTAAGTTCAGGCTTTTTCCATTTAAGGCAGATAAAATTAATCAGGCGTTGCCTTCCCTCTGATGGAGGAAAGTCACTCATAAATTCATTCGTTGTCTCACGTATGGACTATTGTAGTAGTGCCTATGTTGGCTTACCTAAAAAACTATTCAATAAAATCCAGTCCGTTTTCAATGCTGCGGCTAGAATGATTTTTGGTGAATCTAAGTATTGCCGTATAACCCCGCTTCTATACGATCGCCTTCATTGGCTTCGATGCCCTGAAAGAATAGAGTTCATGATCTGCTTAATGACCTTCAAAGCATTGCAAGGAATGGCGCCAGCCTATATATCGGAACTATGTGTCCGACAAAACTTAAGCGATAGGCAGCTTACTCTAAGGTCAGCAGATCTAGATGTTAATAATCGTTTAATCAAACTTTCTAGGTCAAATCGAGCCGTTTATTATGATCGATCTTTTTGTGTAACTGGCCCGCTTATTTGGAAAAAACTTCCCTCAGCTCTTACTAATATCCAGAACTTGGCTGAATTCAAAAGAGCTTTAAAAACAAACTTATTTAAAAAATCATACCTTTTATGAATTTTAACTCGTTTTCAATCTACTATAATAAGCCACGTTTCCTCAAGTTTCTGGTAATTGTTTGGTTTCGATTACCTCGTTACTATAGTTTTATGAGCACTCTGTTATTATTATTTCTAAACGTTAACTGCCTCTTATTCTTTATTATAATTTAGTATTAATGATTCTTTTTGTTAATATTGTTCTTTAGGAATTGCTTTGTATATACTGTATATTCTTTGTTTCACACTGTTACTCTGTTATTATTTCTAAGCGTAAACTGCCTCCTATTCTTTATTATAATTTAGTTTTAAGAATTCTTGTTGTTAATATTGTTCTTTAGGAATTGCTTTGTATATACTGTATATTCTTTGTTTCACATTATTTAATCAATTTTGTATTTTGTAAGGACTCGATTAATTTTAAGTTTAAGCGCACTTGAAGTGAAATATCACGTTATTATTATTATTATTAACCAATGTACTAGTTCAATAGAAATATATGAAAGAAACAGCTTAAATAACATTTTATGGCTAAGATTATATGTGACAGTTTCGATTGGTTAACTTTTTTCTTGTTCATAAAAAGTTTCAGAAAATAAATATACACCACTTTTGTGATTGAAATCGAGCGTTTCTAGACTCCGTTCGCAAGCGATTTTTTTTACCTATTACCTTTATTTGAACGCTAAGAAAATACACATTTTGGATTATGGTTTTCTCTTGTTTATTAACGGCAAACACTAGACTAACTAATTTTAAACCGGTAAAGCTTTTCACAAAATCTAAGGAATCGAGGAAAATGTCACGTTTAAATAAAATATCGCTAAAACGACATTGAACATCTAAAATTCGATAACAATCAGCCACCCATTTGAAATATTTGTGACTGGTTTGCTTTAAAGTAACACGCTTCTTATACCTTTGTGTCGGCTAATGTGACAGTTTTGACGGAAGGGCAAAGGAAAGTTTGCAGAGTTTATAACTTTGTTACTGAGAAGAAAAAGATAAGTCATGGTAATAATTGTCATTTTGAGTGAAGTATTGTTTTTTAGGGCTTAAATGATAATATATTATTTGCCGTCAATAGTGGATACATACCTAATAATAGTTATAGCGTTGGAATAGAAGTGAGATGATTGATTAGCAGTACTTTTTGTTATGAAATAGATTTCTTGACCATTGACCATGTAACCCCATTTACATATTTTGGGGATGGCGACACCAGCCGAGGGGCTGCGTCTAGCGGGGGTGTTTACCGCGGATCTTTCCAACCGACCTCAGCCGGGAGGTTCGTTTCTCGACACGGGCTTTTTGGTTTTCTGCTCTTGGAAGAACAGGTCGCTTTCAGACTTCTACTAGAATACAATTTCGCTTTGAAAGTATTTTAATTTATTTTTTATATCAGTTATCGCTGCCGAGTTTTCAAATGAGTTACCACTGGGTATAGTTCCAATTTCCTTTTATTAATTATTATTTTTAATTGTTAAACTAACGTTTAAGACAAGATTTTTATGCATAGCACAAAGGGTAACAATTATTATAAGCAATAATTATCAGCCTGAAACACTCATCCACATTGAAAAAATCTTCCGAGAAAAAGATACATGACGCCAACGGGACTTGAACCCGTGCCCTTCTGATTGCCGGTCAGCTGCTCTCCCAATTGAGCTATGGCGGCTTATCTTATACCCGCCAAATGATTCAATATATACTAGTGTTTCATTCAACAATTACTGCTTATTATATTTTTTCCACCTGAAAACAACCAACTTTATTTTTGCAAGAGAGACACTGTTAGTGTTAAATCCGTCGCTAGATGCGGGTTTGGATTTAACACTAACAGTGTCTCTCTTGCAAAAATAAAGGTGGTTGTTGGTTTTCAGGTGGAAAAAATAAGCAGTAATTGTTGAATGAAATACTAGTGTATATTGAATCATTTGGCGGGTATAAGATAAGCCACCATAGCTCAATTGGGAGAGCAGCTGACTGGCAATCAGAAAGGCACGGGTTCAAGTCCCGTTGGCGTCGTGTATCTTTTCTCGGAAGATTTTTTCAATGTGGATGAGTGTTTCAGGCTGATAATTATTGCTTATAATAATTTTTATCCTTTTATTAATTAAAATTTTGTTTTCAACAGACAAAATGAACTCTTTCACGAAATCAACTCCATTTCCACAGAGATTTAAGCTTTTCCTAGAAGCGTAGCATCATTTTTGCAAATATAGGTCTTTTCGAAGGCATTCTTGTAGCAAAAGAGAACTTTTTTATTTAGAAATACCCCTATATTTTGTAAGCACTTCTTTCGACTCTAACTCAGTGATGGTTTTCCAAGTTAACTAAAACAGAACTGAGAATCCAACAACCACTCTCCGATAGTTCAGGTCCAGGTGAGAGTAAGTATTAGTTAATCCGGTGTTTAATAAATACCCCAAGCAGTTTGAGTCAAGGCGTTTTTTTAATGAATTATTAGCCATATGTATGATTATTGATTACCTTATACGCCTCTATAGTGATTTTAAAGAAACAATAAAAACACGTTATTTAGGTGAATACGAATTGTCCCGGGACATTACACTTTATACTCAAGACATACGACAAGACTGCAAACTGTCAGCAATGCTATTAATCCTTTACGCCGAGTCTGAATATGCGATGACTCAGGAGAGTGAAGGGATGGTATTACTGTTCACATTACATGATTTTTTTTTACGAAAATGTTACGAAAAAACATGACAACATTTGAAAATCACTTTCTAGCATCACAGTAGCGGAAAATGTTTGTATTGTGATGTAGGACTTAGCCAGCCGAGGATTTATATATGAGGAATATTGGTTTATTGATCTCGCGTTGATAATTTTTTTTCCTTTTTTACTGATGGTCCAGTGTTTTTTGTAGATTCTTCAGAAGGTTTACAAAAATTTCTTCATATAATTAAAAGCCACACAACACACACTTAAAAGTAAGAAGATAATTAAAACGTAACAATGGAAGAAATTTGGAAGGTGGTAGCAGGAGATTTTCAAACATTGATGGGTTATTCGTAACTTGGAATGTTTGTCTTTCTTTAAAAAAAAGTTATTTTAACCCGTCTGCTTGTTAAGGAATAAATACATCCTAAAACACGTATTTGCGTTATACTTTCATAAGACCAAAAACCTCCCGAGCGACCTTACATTTTAAAAGCTAGGTATGTATCTCTCTTCCTATCATACAAACATATGTATTTTTCTTTTAACCAGAAAGAGAACGAAATAATGCTTCTTATTGTCTTTGAAATATGAAAGCTCTCTTGCATTGATATTATACAATCTCGATCCAAAGTGATGGTTTCAGATTTACGCGCGAAACCGAGGCTTCCGGATTGTGAGGTGCGAATATATTGAACCAAGCAGACGGGTTAACAACCAGTTATTTGGCTTAGTTAAGCTTCTTTTGGTACTAATAGATTACAATCAGACGAGAGTTAGCTCTTATTAATCTTCAAATCTGTGGCTGTCAAGAAAAGTAGTTCAACGAAGAAAAATTCTCTAATTTTATATTTACTGTCTACATTTACAACCATTATGATGCAAATAATACGCAAATCGGAACTTAGGTAGGAGAAATAGCAAAGACGCAAAAGTAACATAAAAACTCATTTGGTGACTTAGTAGGGGAGCCCGGGTTCATGAAATGAAGTTTGTACGGGTTTTGGTTGCCGATGCGTCTGCCAACTAACTGCATGGCAGAGCAGATCGCGTAAGGCTGGTTGAGAGAAACATTTTGGCTTGTCCAGCAGGACACACTCGAAACATTGCCTTGCACCGCAGAGGGAGGGATGAATTCTTACGTCCGTCACTCCTGGTTAGTTGACCCCCAGATTCCTACCCACCTCGCATATCTTTTTCCTCCCCAGAACTTCCTCTCCTTCCATCCTCAAAAAGAGGAGGCTCTAAGAGGATTTTTTTCCTCAACTTTTTTCCTAAGCTTATACAAAATATTGGATTTCATTTGATCCAAAGACATATTAGTCAACTACCTACTTTAATTAACTGGACTAAGAGCTTTTTAATTTCATTTTTGAGTTCACAATAATGGCGTTTATAATTGCAGACACCACAAACAAGGGAAATATGAGGATGGGAGTGTAAAAGTAACAAAAGGAGATTAGAAATCAATTGAATCAGAACATGAACAATTCATCAAATTTCAAAGTTACTTTTTAAACTCCGTGAAAGTTCTATTCAAACTTTGTTATTATTTCAGTTAAGTGATAAAACTAGGTGATAATGATATAATGATAACAGAACTTGAATAAAACCTTTACAGATCTTGAATTAATTCTTGGAATCCTAATCCTAATTCTTGGAATTTTATGAATTGTTCAAATTCGGCGAAACGAATGGCCCTAATAGTTTCGTTCGGTTATTAGACATGATATACAAGTATCAGATCTGCGAGAAATAAAACAAATGCAGAAAAAGTTTAAGGTAACCACGATGTTTACCAGCCTGCGATTGGGGTGAACCGAACAAGAAAATCAAAGCTTGTACTCGTATTTAAAGCTCAGAATAATAAGCTCAGAAAAATAATAATAATTATAACACATATTTCCGAACAAAATGAATGTAAAAAAAAATCTGGCATAATTTTACTATAACTGAACCTTATTCAGGAAAAAACTTCAAAATCAGAAAAAAATTGTCATTGCACGCCATTGCTACCGATTCATTTCTAGTGCAGCAGAATCGCGTGAGAATGGACCATAAATAATTCAGGGTATCTCCACAGCATCTCAGGGGCCCTTGAACCAAGCGCTCGGTTGTAGAAGTAGATAAATCCACTTTACGAAGAATTAACTTAACCTGATTTCAAAAATGCTTTTATATTTTTACTAGCTCAACTCCCCGGCGTTGCTCGGGCTTTACACAGAGTCAAAATTAGAATTAAAACGATTACGTTTGCTTGATTTAAAGGTCAAGTGTGCAAAATTTTATCGATCTCGAAATAAAACTGTGGATTTGATAAAAAAGCCACATCGGGATATTTATTTACGTATGTAGATTATAATATGGCTAATGTCCCCGGCGTTGCACGGGCTTACAGAGCTTTTAGAAATCAGATGTTGACATGAAATAACATTCATTTTCATCTTTTTTTAACGTCAGTAAAATTTCATCAAAAAGTTTCAAAATACTGTTTTAAGGACTGTGAAAGGGGAAGAAATTATGATTACTGCTGTGGAATTAAAATTAAAAATTATGTACGCATGTTTTTCCAACACATAATGTTTTTGTTTTTGATTTTGCTTTGATTCTGTTGTGCTTAACTTAACTTATATGTTCTTTGTAATAAATAAAAAAAAATAACGTGTACAAGCCCAGCCGGACGGGAAATTCATAATAAATAAAAAATTTACTATAGATTCTCAACTAGGTACTTACTTCAGATATCTTTACTATCAGACTGAAGAGAGATAGCTTTTAAATGTATTATTTTATTAAAAATATTTTTATTTTTTTTTAAACCAAAACTATTATTAAATATTTAACTGACAGCCCTGAAACAGTTAACAATCAATAAATAATAATCCTATCTAAATTTTATGTTCTCTGTTATTATAACATTGATATTATTTTTTTAGTTTAGTAACACATAATAGTATCCTTTACCTAAATACTTGCTACTTTGTTAAATGTTCATTTCTACTTTGTTATTATTGATAATCTCCTGTGTACCACTGCAAACTTATAATATCATGTAATCACTTCAATGTAAGCCATGCTGTGGCGTTTAAATAATTAAATAAATAATATTGATTTTCTTTTGTGGCGGCCGGGTTTGTGAGACAACGACGTCGATTTGATTTATATACAAATCTACAGTTGTATTCTGAGTCTTTGCAAACGTGACCTTCAAAACAAGAGAAAGATCACTGTCTCATCATGCTCATGTAATTTCGAAAAACCACCCAATTCCATTTTCCACCCTGCTTTCTTTAAAGCAGTATTTCGAAACATTTTGATGATATTGTGCACACTTGTATATATAAATAAAAGAAAAACTTAAAAGCCGCACAAGAGTCCCAACTGGTCCCAACTGTCCGGAGTCACTGTGGCTGTGTAATTCCTATTTTGGGTATCTTGTAAGGCTGAAGGGGGTGAAAAATAATTTATATTTATTTTGCCTTTATTATTTTCTCTGATTATACGTAGGCATTTCTTTTTTATTCTTATTTGTGTTCTCACTTAGATATTTGTATGTGTTTATACTCTCTGCGAAAAGTGTGCGATTGTACTAACTTCCCCACATTCCGTAATAAAGAAAGTTGGTAATAAAAATTATTATTTCTGATATTTTTATTAATGAGACTACAGCTGTTCACAAGAGTTTTCTATTGAATAGTTAAAATCGTAGAACGAACATAATACTATAAATGCGTTCCGCACAAATTTAAATGTAAACAAATGACTTTGTAGGTACGTATCTTTTGGTTTCATACCATTTAGTAAGCAGTCCGTCTCTCTTACGCCTACCTAAAATTGTATATCGCCATCCTATTTGAATTTCGTAATCATGGTGAAACACAGTTTTATATGGAAATATCGGCCATAACAAAGTCTATAATTAGATCACGAAATACACCCAGGCACTGCAATGTGCTATTCTGATTAGAAGGTTAAAATGCGCATTTTTCGGGATATGTAGGCATTACCATGTTCTCTTTCTCTGTTTGATCGCTTTCTTTTCAGAGATTATTTTCCCCACTTCTATTAAAGGTTGCCATTCGTGAAGATGATTTCACCGAGATTCACTTATTACTTATTCAATAGACCACTAGGAAAACGTTCCTGGCGAGCAAACATACTATTCTGCCGTATTTATGAGTGGATTCTGCTAGAAAAAGTATTCAGTTTATTTTCTGTGTTTGAGAAAAATTGACCATACATTTTTAATTTGTCACTGCGCATATTGCGCCCCAATGATAAAATGGGCACATTGCGGACCGCTTAAATTTATTCACAATTATTGATATAGGCTATCTTTTGACAATCATAAAAAAGTTTTTTTGTTCACACAGGAGGCCTTGAGAAAAAAAAAATCTGCCCATGTCATATTTCTGGTTGCTGTGTGAAGGGTCTTTTTAGGGAAAGGAAAAAATCTGATAATGAAAAAAGATATGAGGGGTGGGTAGGAATCTGGGGATCAAAGCGTTTAGGAGTGACGGACGTAAGAATTCATCCTTCCCACTGCGCTGCAAAGCGATGGATCGAGAGAGTCCGGCCAGAAAGGTCTGGGTTAGGTTTCCCCCAACCAGTCTTTACTCTGTCTTTATTAGTTGGGCAAGAGCATTCGCCGTCAACACCTAGACGAATCTCATCCCATGAAACCGTGCACCCCGGCTAAGTCACAAAACTTAGCGAACAACTTGGATTGACCTTAGGCAGGGGTGTTGGTTATTCATTAGATTGTTCCCGAGGCGGCGATACCCCTCCCCGCCTCACAAATGTGAAAAATAATGTTGTTAAACAAAAAAGCGTTTAGGTAGATTTTGGTGACTAGTTTAAATGCACATGAAACATAGTCCAAATCGACATATTTGAAAAAATTAACCATATCACAGCTTGGAGATTCCGCAAGAATATAATTAAGGTAAGGATATATTAGTGGGTAGGTAGGTACACTGTTCCTAATTCCCAAAATATAAGAAAGGTTTGTTATTTACGCTATTGATGAATAAATTATAGGGACTTTAAAATATACTCGTACGTTTGAACTATCAAAGTGACATAAATCAATATTGACACATAATATTATAATTTTCTATGCATGGTCCAAAGCATTATTAATCTGTTGCAGTCAATGTTTTGAAGAATTATTATACTATTCCTACTGTATTAAGCTAATAACAATGCAAGTAATTTCAAAGAACACCAGTTTTGATAAAGGTCCTATGATCAATATATACACAATATAAAGAAAACTGATAGGTCAGTCTTAGAAAATAAGAAATCCGAAAAAGCAATGTGTTCGCGCCTTTATTGTTACATGTTGCCTTTTGAAACTACCTATTTGGTGCCCTCTGCCTCAGTTGAATTTACCTCGCCGCACAGGACAGAAGTCCTAAAACCGCACCGCCTTTACAGTTTTTAGTAATCAAACTGCAAAGTGAACTTTAAATCTCGCAGCTATTCGCAAGTACCATCGCCACGCGTCATCCATTCTCGCTTATTATTTCGCGATCAAACGTTCATTCCCAATCGCCATTCCCTTCCATCTCTCCCATCTCTCCCAAACTAACATACCTACCTTTCCAGTGAACACTGAACGAAGAGGGAAGCAGTCTGGGTAAGTGCGATGAAAATATAATAAAATAGGTAATTAAGAACCGCAATTTTATAGTCCACAAAACGCAGCATTTGATCCCTCGATCTTGAGAGGGATCATTTGCTACCCGCCGCAACATTTGGTCCTTCGAGCCGGATAACATCGATGTATTTATTTTATTATATTTACGGAAGGATTCAATGAGCAATATTCGTTTGAAATCATTATTACAATACCTACCCGCAATTTGAGATTATCAGTGTCATATTGTCACACCTACCTGCCATTTGAACTTATAGTTTCTACCCGCTATCCAAAATTATTACAATATCTACAAGTTATTCATTTGATATTTTGGGTCATTATTTTATTCTTGTCAAGTATTGTTGTCGAAAATTTATACGCCGCATATCGCATAAACTTACCATTATTATTTATCTTTTCGATTTATTGTGGTATAGTTTTTTTTTTTTTTTTTTAATTTTCTTTATTCATTTTGTTTATTACAGGATTTTTTTTTACATGGTATTTCGACTACCAAGCTAGGCAAATGCCCGTATTATGGTAGTCGAGATTCATAAGATATTAAGTATATAATATTAATAATCATCCATATATATGTAGATGAAAGTACAAACATATAGCATATAGCATATCTATTATACTAGTATTAGGTACATGATCACATACAGGAAAGATGTTAAACTAGGTGAATCTTGTATAAATAAAAATAAAATAGAATAACAAATAAAAATAAAAGTAACAAAATAATAATATTTTAAGGATAATAGAAATACAAAATAAGAATAAATATGTAAATCATCTATACAGATGAACAATGATAGTCTTTGACCCCAAAAAACAAAAGCAAGTATTCCTAAGCAGCATATGAAATGGACGAACAATGTCAAAAAATATGAAAAAAAGCATCAGCATAATATAAAGTTTTGGTTGAAAATTAATTTAGAGATAAGATTTTTTACTCTAGAAATATGAAAAAATAAGAACAGTTTTTAAGATGTAAGGCATTCTTTATAATATTTCCTTCCCCGAGTAAATAACCAGTTCTGTATATTAATGGCATAAAGATCAGCAGTTTTCGATGTCTTAATATCAATACTCAGTAAGTTGAACATTTTAGGCGCGATGTAAGAGAACTGTCGTTGGGCGAAAGCTGTTTTTGTTGGAGGAATTTTGCATTTTTGGTGTGATGAATAGCGGGTGTAAATATTTTGTTGAGTTTTGAGTGTTAAATCATTTTTCCTTAAGTGTATGAGAATTGTCTTAACGTATAATTGTCTAATGTCTAGGATTGCGAATTTTTTAAAAAGTGGCTCTGATGGGTGAGATGGGTGACATTTTAATATAATCCTTAGTAGCAGCTTTTGAATTAAGATCATGGGATATATAATTGAAGCTGCACAGCCTCCCCATCCCACGATACCGTATGTTGCTATTGATTGGAATAGTGCAAAATATATGCATCTAATTGTTTGAAGTTTCAGGATTGATCTGAGAGAGAGAAATATATAGCACAATTTGCGGAGTCTTTTTGTTGTAAAATTGACATGGTCCTCCCAACGCAGTTGGTCATCTATAACAATCCCCAGATATTTAATTTGGTCAGATTTTTTTAGGTTGGTACATGAGCAATTATTGTGGGGAGGCGTAGGGGTAATATGGTTCTGTGAGCATGAGTGAATGATAAGATTAGGACAGTTTTGGGGAGGAGTGACTTTACGTATGGAGAAAAGTAAATATTTTGTTTTGTCAACATTAAGAGTCAGAAGGTTGTCATCTAACCAATGTTTTACTTTATTTAGGCCCTTATTTGCTTTTTCCATAGTTGAGTTCCAATTTTCAGCTTCAAAGATGATTACCGTATCATCGGCAAAAGATATTATAGTTCCATCAATTCCCAAGTTACATAAAGTGTTAATATATATTAGAAAGAGAAGTGGGCCTAATACACTGCCTTGAGGCACACCGTACGTGATTGGTAAACTTGTACTTCTGTATTCTTTAGCAGAATTTACAAGAGACGATTGTGACCTATTTGTTAGATAGTTCTCAAACCATTTGAGGGGAGTACCTTTTATTCCTACCTGAAGGAGTTTCTTCAAAAGTATGCGGTGAGAGACAGTGTCAAAGGCTTTGGCTAGATCCAAGAAAACAGCGAGGGGCTTGCGGCCTTTATCAAGGTTATCAGAGATTGCTTTTGTAAAAGTTGCAATTGCATCTGCGGCACTACGATCTTTGTGGAAGCCATATTGATTTCCTGACAAAATGTCATTGTCTTCAAGAAATTTAAAGTTAACTTATTTAAAGTTAATTTTAAGTTAACTAGGTACTATTGCTAACTGGTAACTACTTGCTCACTGGAATAGTCACAAATATCTACATAGATACCAACGTACGTATTTACTTATGAACATCGCGTATTTATGAGTCATTAAGATATTTACAATATAATTAATTATTTCGTAAATAACTTGTCCACTGTGTTGTATCACCGTTCAGTACACCAACTCAGTAAGGCAAAAACCGCACTGTTGCACATTATTTTCTAAATAATTAAAACTTTAGTTTACAGATATTTCTAAAAATGGAGGACCAATTAAAAAGACAATTAGTTTTACTAAAAGGTAAAAGCGAAATTATTCTAAAAAGGGTTAAAAATATAGCTGTGCTTGCAAAAAACTTGCCAGCTAGTTTCGAAGCATCGCGTTCATTTGAATTTTTTATGTCAGAATCTGAGAGTATAACGGAAATTAAAAATAAATTTGAATTAATTATTGATCAAATTAACGAGAATACGATTACGTTAAACCCAAATTCTGAACCAGATTATTCGAGTTGGGAACAATTTGAAGAATTATACACACGTATTCTACGCACAAGAAACAATTTAAAAACAAATTTAGCTACAGAGCCGAAAGCGTCTACAAGTGCATGTGCTGCTAATAATAATAATTCTATTAAGCTACCTTGTATCGAGCTACCCACCTTTGACGGTCGCGCCGAAAATTGGAATCTGTTCTATGAGATGTTTAAAACAAATGTTCATTTAAATCAACAATTATCTGATTCCCAACGCGTTCAATATTTGATTGGAAAATTAACTGGAATCGCGAAAAATGTTACGTCAGGTTTAGTGCCAACTGGAGACACGTACAAAATAATCTGGGATACGCTAGTAAATAAATATCAAGATAAGCGATCACTTGCCACGCACTACCTGAATAATATATTTCATTCCAAAACCGTAACACACAACGCAAATAGTTTGACAGCTTTTATAGAAAAATATTCAGCATCCATCGCCGCGCTAAAACAATTAGGAATAGAGGATCTTTCGGATTTTATATTACTGCAATTCGCTTTACAAAAATTAGAGTCGCAAACTGCTCAAGCATTTGAGCTCTCAGTTCAAGAAATTGAAATTCCCACCTGCAAGCAATTGGTATCGTTTGTACAAGATCAGGTCAAAATTCTGCAACGAACATCAACAACTCGTGGACCTAACACCGCTAATATAAATACAACCAGTTCCGGTGGAACTGCACGCACAACTCAACCCCGCACAAATCATACTTACATAAGTACGCAATCGAAATGCTTTTATTGTCAAAATGAGAGCCATACGCAACTGTACACTTGTACACAATTTTTGAAATTATCACCAAAGGAAAGGTTTTCCTTCGTAAAGGAAAAATCTTTGTGTTTTAATTGTTTAAGCCCGCAACACACGTCTACAAGATGTAAATCAAAAGGCACTTGTCATAAGTGCCATGGCAAGCACCATACGCTCCTTCATTTTGAGAAATCCAGTCACGCGAACACCAACACATCCAATGTAGAAACTCAACCTAACGAGTCAGAACCCTCGGTATGTACCATGTCAGCAACCACTCGACAAGGTGCAACTACTGAAGTACTTGCTACAGCCAAGGTTCACACTGTTGATCGAAACGGTGAAGAGAATACCGTTCGCTGTCTTTTAGACCCAGGCTCACAAAAGCATTACATAACATCACATTGTTGTGAACAATTGGGCCTGGCGGTTAGACCAGGAACGCGCCTCGCAGTCCAGGGCTTAGGTGGCAAAACGCAATCAATAAAAGGAAGTGTCACATTGACAATTCAATCTAGGATTGATCCCTATTTCAAATACTCCATAACCGCTCCAGTTTTAGATAAAATTACCGCTAATTTACCTACTTGCAAAGTGGACTTGACGTCATATAAGTTCATAAATATTCCGCTGGCAGACGACACCTGGGCAATGCCTGGTCCAATTGATTTGCTAATTGGCGTTAGTCTGTTCTCTCAACTGTTGTTACCAAATAAGGTAATCATCCCTGGTTTTCCAGTCGCAATTCAAACCATATTAGGCTATGTTTTCATGGGTGACGCTCCAGTAAATTCTCAATCAAACACCACTTTAACTTTCTGCGCTACGCACGAAATTGAGAATTTAATTAAAAAATTCTGGGAAATCGAAGATATCGGTTCGGAACCGGTTCACAGCCTTGAAGAAAAGGAAGCTGAGAACATTTTTAAAAGCACCACAACTCGCCTTGAGGACGGTTCTTATGAAGTGGCTTTGCCATTCAAAGGCAACCCGTGTGACTTAGGTGATTCATTGCAAGCTGCGCAAAATCGGTTTTATGCACTAGAGAGAAAATTTAAGCATCTGCCAGAATTAAAACCGCTCTATGATGAAGTGATCAGAGAACATATTCACAAAGGTTATCTATCCCAGGTAGAAGCTTTACCGTCAGAAAACGCGTACTACATTCCGCATCACGCAGTTAGGCGTGAGGATAAAATGACCACGAAAGTGAGAGTGGTTCTTAATACAAAAAATGATTTATCTTTAAATGACATTTTACACACGGGACCAAGCCTACAAAATGATTTATTTTGCATTCTTCTGAATTTACGCCTTTTTCCTATCGCAATTTCCGCCGACGTTCGTCAAATGTATTTATGTATAAATGTTCGCAAAGAAGATCGTCGTTATCAACGAATTTTATATAGATTCGATCCGCAAAAGCCGCTTCAGGCTTATCAATACAATCGCGTGGCATTTGGCCTTAAGTGCAGCCCGTTCTTAGCCCTTCGAGAAATCAAACAGTTAACGTTAGATGAAGGCGCTCGCTTCCCTATGGCAAGGGATATTATCAATCGTTACGTTTATGTAGACGACATCGCTAGCTCTGCTTTAAATGAGCAAGAAGCTATCCGCGCGTCTGGAGAGTTGATTGAGCTCTTCCAGTCAGGAGGATTCCAACTCGCTAAGTGGGCATCCAATTCCAGCAAAGTATTAGAAAACATTCCATTGGAACTTCGCTTGTCACAAAGTGTAACTTTCGATAGTGATGCATCGCTAAAAATCCTTGGCCTACGCTGGCATCCTTCGGATGACATTTTCGCATTTGAAGTCACTCCAGACAATCGAACTTGTACAAAACGCAATATTTTATCATCTGTCGCTAGACTCTTTGACGTGATGGGTCTGGTGGCGCCTATAATTGTACAAGCCAAGCTTCTGATAAAGGAGCTGTGGATTTTAAAAATCGATTGGGACGAAACCCCACCCACGAGTATATCACGCCAGTGGCAGCAGTTCAACGCAGAATTGCCGTCAATATCGTCAATTCGGATTCCACGTCATGTAGGAGTCGCTGAAGGATGCACGTTAAAACTCGTTGGGTTTGCGGATGCGAGCGAAAAGGCATACGGAGCAGTGATATACGCTCAGGTGACCACTCCTGATAACCGAATTGAGGTTCAATTAGTTTGCGCCAAATCAAGGGTATCGCCGTTAAAGGTCGTCTCCTTAGCACGCTTAGAATTATGCGCAGCATTATTGTTATCGCAACTGTTGAAAAGGGTCATTGATAATTACTCCGCGAGGTTTATTGTTCATTCAATATTTGCCTTTTCTGATTCGACTGTAACTTTAAGTTGGATTCATTCATCACCTCACCGCTGGCAAACCTTTGTTGCCAATCGTGTAGCAAAAATACACGAAAATTTGCATAGTAGTCATTTTTATCATGTCGCAGGTGCTGAGAACCCTAGCGACTGTCTGTCGAGAGGTATGCTACCATCACAATTGATGGCAAATGATATTTGGTGGAATGGTCCAAAATGGCTTTGCCAGCCGTATTCCGAGTGGCCTATTGCGCCATTTAAGCACGCAAATTCGGAACAGTTACCGGAATTGAAAACCAATCAGTATGAACCGCCAATTACTTTTGGCATGTGTTCTCGCGTAGCTGATCCACCAGAAATCAAAACTCGCAACCTTGAAGCGCTTGTATCATCTCAAATTGTACCTAATTCAATTATTAGCAAATATTCTTCGTTTAATAAATTGCAACGCGTAGTCGCATGGATAATGCGTTTCGTTAATAATTGTCGTAAACTTCCTGGTACGGATAATACAAACTCAACTTATCTTAGCTCGCGTGAGTTAAATGACTCGCTTTTGAAAATCATACGCATCGAACAGGAAACATATTTTCCTGTCGATATACGTAACATGCGAAATAACATTCCATGTTCAACGTACATTCTAAACTTGAAACCGTTTCTTGATTGCCGCGGTATTATCAGGGTACGCGGTCGACTCAAATACTCAGATCTGTCATACGAAAACAAATTTCCCATCTTATTTCCGAAAATCTGTCATTTGGCTTATTTAATTATAGATTATAATCATATACTATATTCTCATGTTGACCCGCGAAGCCTTCAATTCACTATTCAGCGGAAGTTTTGGATAATAGCGTTACGAAATAAGATTCCTTCACAACTTTCGAAATGTATTGTTTATCATAAGATAAAATCTTCAGCATTACCACCTCCGTTAATGGTTGATTAACCACATGTATATCTAAACAGATATACAGATATATATATCTAAAATAGAGATACCTACTCCAATTTTTTCTGTTTTCTTTTTGTTTTTCTTGGCGACCATTGGGGTCTTTGCCTTCCATTGTTGTTGTTTTATTTCTTCATAGTTTGGATGCTTATGCTCAATTTGTTTTATTTAAGCGTCAATTGTTCATTGAATCCTATCGCATCGCGTTTCTTTTTTTTGTATTTGTCTTTTTCTTTTGACCACTTGGTCAAGGCGGGGGGGCATGTTCGCGCCTTTATTGTTACATGTGGTTCTTTCGAAACTACCTATTTGGTGCCCTCTGCCTCAGTTGAATTTACCTCGCCGCACAGGACAGAAGTCCTAAAACCGCACCGCCTTTACAGTTTTTAGTAATCAAACCGCAAAGTGAACTTTAAATCTCGCAGCTATTCGCAAGTACCATCGCCACGCGTCATCCATTCTCGCTTATTATTTCGCGATCAAACGTTCATTCCCAATCGCCATTCCCTTCCATCTCTCCCATCTCTCCCAAACTAACATACCTACCTTTCCAGTGAACACTGAACGAAGAGGGAAGCAGTCTGGGTAAGTGCGATGAAAATATAATAAAATAGGTAATTAAGAACCGCAATTTTACAGTCCACAAAACGCAGCATTTGATCCTTCGATCTTGAGAGGGGTCATTTGCTACCCGCCGCAACACAATGAAAACATAAATAAATTATCACAAAAATATTTCATTCAGTCTTATTTTGAATGTGTTCTCATTCCGTACATCATATGTCTATCTCTCACCCCTCTCTTCACTTACCCCCTTCTCCCGGTCACTCCCCACCCCCATTTCAACACCTAAGGTATAATTTTTTTTAAATTGTAATAGAAGAACATGTTTTATTTAATCTTGCCGAAGAAACAGTGGCTCGAGAGCAATATTCCGAAGTATAAGGGCATTTTATCAGTTTACACATCATTTGTATTTACAATTTGTGATTTACAATTCCATAAATTACAAGAAACATTTATCTATTAGTATTAAACATGGTTATATTGTGCCCTTGTTTATTTAATTTCTACTTTCTACTTTTTTCTTTCTTCTTTTTTTGGTCTGTTTTATTTACGAACCTTACCATATATTTCAAGTAGGTTAGTAAAAGAAAATTTCCTAAAAATCTTTCGCGGTTATCTCAGAGCATAAGTGTTGAGTTCTGAAACAGATGAACTGAAACCTATTATCCCAAATTCCTTGCATTGTTATTTATCTCCTTTTGTCATATCCTTCCATGAAGAGCCTTACTTAATAAAAGAAGAAGAAGAAGATGATACCTACCTACTTGCTAATGCACAGTAATTATTGCACAAATTGAAAATTACCCACATTTTAAGTCAGTCGAAAATTGTCGTAAAATCGATCGCAGCGCACTCTTGAACTCTGATGGTTAAGTGTAACCAACCCTTGTGCTATCATCCTGGAAGACAAGCCGTCATCAAGATTTGTACCCAAGCATCAGCAAGACCACAGCAAATGTAGGGCTTTCTCCCTTCAAATCCCCTCTAGTATCACGATATCGTTCGTGACAGTAAGAAAATCTTCTTTCTTTCTTCGATGCTGAGGATCATGATCACAACCCCAATTTTACTTCCACGGTGAACAAGGCTTCTCCACTACTGGGTCCAACGCTGCACGGAGAACAACAGACGCTGACATTTCGGACATCAGGGATGGTTTTCATCACTCCAACGCATCACTGACATTCCTCTGCTTCTTCTTCCTGCCACATTGCCGGTGAGTTTGACTTTCTCTAGGTTTGGGTTCTCATTTTGGCGAGCAACGTGTCCAACATATCTAAAAATGTACCGAAGTTGTTAGCCTATTATGGTTGCCTGGCTCTTTCAGAGTGGATATACTATTATGAAAGTCTTTATATCAGATATATCATATATATTACATCGCAAAAATGCGGAAACACGATTTAATTAATTGAAACTAGTTATTTTTCACCGAATGATACCGAAAGATCGAAAAAACAATAATTGTAAATAAACTTTTTTTTCCAATAAAATTTAAAAAAACCCTTCAACGAAATCGTAATAATTATTATTTTTAATTGTTAAACTAACGTTTTTAAGACAAGATTTTTTATGCATAGCACAAAGCGTAACAATTATTATAAGTTATAATTATCAGCCTGAAACACTCATCCACATTTAAAAAATCTTCCGAGAAAAAATACATGACGCCAACGGGACTTGAACCCGTGCCCTTCTGATTGCCGGTCAGCTGCTCTCCCAATTGAGCTATGGCGGCTTATCTTATACCCGCCAAATGATTCAATATATACTAGTGTTTCATTCAACAATTACTGCTTATTATATTTTTTCCACCTGAAAACAACCGACTTTATTTTTGCGACAGAGACACTGTTAGTGTTAAATCCGTCGCTAGGTGGCGTCGAGACAAATTATGTCTTCATTTATTGGGGAAATACTCAAACTTGTCAAATATTAATTATTATTTTTAATTGTTAAACTAATGTTTTTAAGACAAGATTTTTTATGCATAGCACAAAGGGTAACAATTATTATAAACAATAATTATCAGCCTGAAACACTCATCCACATTGAAAAAATCTTCCGAGAAAAATACATGACGCCAACGGGACTTGAACCCGTGCCCTTTTGATTGCCGGTCAGCTGCTCTCCCAATTGAGCTATGGCGGCTTATCTTATACCCGCCAAATGATTCAATATATACTAGTGTTCCAACTTTATTTTCTCTGTCGCAAAAATAAAGTTGGTTGTTTTCAGGTGGAAAAATATAATAAGCAGTAATTGTTGAATGAAACACTAATATATATAGACAACAATTTTCTAATAAATCTTAAAAGAATATATTTAAAATATCACGACGTTTTTCGGGAAAATCGTTTTAAATTTTTTATTAATTAATAATTGCACTCTCCCCAAAATATGAACTAAGTGTAAGTAAATATCAACAAGTAATAATGGCGGGGCAAGATCCATTCCCAAATTTTGAAATAAATCTCGTCTAGCTTGGGAATTGTTATAAATATTACTCATATTATATTCTATAAGCATCTTTTCCAGTAACGTATAAAAACCAACCTACATAATATAAAAAGAAAACAAAATATTAACCCACTAACTCATAAATGTCATAACTAAAGTGTGATACTGGAGATCTTTTTGAGGGTTCCATAACATAAACCTTTTCGTATTGTATTTCCTACAAAACACACGTTCAAATGGAATATATTCTAGAGGAAGTAACGTACGCAATATCAACAGTTATGTTTTTCACGCAATGCTTAGACACAATGTGGAATAGCAGTTAATACTAAAATGTAGACATTACCGAGTCAAACGCCACGTTTTAACGCAAGCGCCTCGGAAAGCGTGTACCTATCCCGTACATTTATCATAATACTGATAAATTCATATAATACATTTTCGCATCAACAATAAATCTCTGACAGAAGCGCCTATTTGAAGCAATTTCTTCGCGGGTACCCACGCCTATTTTTTTATATGATTTTTTACAGATGATGCCTCTTAAAATAAAATATAAACCACCTTATCTACGCGGCACAAAGGCGATAAGTCCACAGTAAATGAAGAAAGAGTTGTAAGGGATCTGTCACTGCTTTTATTGCGACTTGAAATGATGATTTGAACTATTCTACTAGAATATACTCGTACGTAGCTTTCAATTGAAGCACTTTTAGAATACAGTTTACAAAACAATGTGTGGTTCTTCAGTAAAGTTTTAATCTGGTTAGCATAATTTTAGAATATTTTTTAATGGTTAAATACAAATAAAGAAATTTGAAAACAGGCATAGGTAGTAACCTATTGTAATGTTTTATTTTAATCTTGAGGGTTAAATTTAATGTGGAACTGTCTGTTTCATATAAAATCTTTGCTTAATGCTAACCTACTGAGGGCATAAATTGAGCACAGGAATCGATCCGGTTGAAGAAAACTTTTGGTGCGACACGTTAAATGGACGTAAAATAAAGCTAAATGACTTAAAAAAACTCGTTTTTATTCATTCACTTATTGTAATTTCTAAAGAAATCCGAATATGGAATTAAAATTATCTTATACCTTAATAGTTTTACATACTTTTGTTAGTGAGTTATAAAATTATACTTAATAGAAAAAATACTTAAAAACTGGAGTTTTTTAAGGGTAACCTACGTCTAAAGTTGGACTACAGAAAGCTCAAAAAGAATAATATATCAATATACTTACCTACTGAAAACGGCTATGTAGCCGTTTATAACAGTAGGAATTTATTTCTGGAACTCATGGAATTTGTGAAGTGTGTATCACAATACCAGATACAGTTGGAGTTAAACTTTTAAAACTTATGATGCAACCATTTTAAGCATATTAGAATGGTATTCATCGTTGCGGTGTCCAATCCAAAATTCAATAATCCAAGGATACATTCGGGCGGCTTGATGGATTGCCAGGCTTTTTGTGTGCGCAGCCAGCGGGGAGGAAGGTTAATATTTTCAAAGAAAAAAATCTGTTTAGCGTCGTGATAACATTCTTTAACGCCGACGTGCGGTTTTCTTGACGGGATGTGTAAAAATGATTTATTCTCCCTATTTAGGATTCTATTAAGTTAACCCTCGAACGATAATGAGGAAACGAAAAAACATACAGATCTTGTTTTACGCTATTAAACTTATTTTTACGTAAGACCGCGGTAAAGCTCAACGTTTAGTTTTTTTTTTGTACCATTCATCAATGTCTCCAACAAGTTCCATGAATTATTTTCGAGGCACAACAAACGATTAAAACTAAAGACACAGACGAAGTGCTTCATATCGAGTAGAGATTATATTATAATCTCGGTGTGAAACACGGTGAAATTTTAATATTCTAATACTAGTGCCAAACGCTGGTCTATCCATTAAACTAATGATGAAGTAATCGCTACTTTAAAGCGTGATATTTAAATCTGTTATTCTGAAAAATGGTTTTACTAATGATGTCGTTGTCCTTTACAATAAATAATAATAAATATATTAAATTTATCTTTCAACGAGGAATTCTTCTGAAATCACGGCGCTGCACATAAATTTTCAATAAAAAAATATTATTTTTTGAGTCACCAATTAATAATGTATCCTACCTAGATGGACAGATATGGACCTAGAGATCGTGCTTTCGGAGTGTCTGGGCCTAAGGCTTGGAATAAACTCCCTTCGGAACTTAGGTGCATAACAAGCCCAACAGAATTTAGGTCCAAATTAAAAATCTACCCTTTTGGGCTCTCATACCCCTAAATAAAAAATACTAATCTGAGAGTATCATTCTTGTTTTGCCTATGATATACCTTAATCACACTTTTGGATTAACATTATTTGATCCCTTACACATCAATCTTTCTCTTACCCAGGAACGAACCACATTTGGTAAGATAGATATTCTGATCAAATCCTTGTACTATTGTACCGCCAATCATAAATTTTTTTTTTTGTTTTCAAAATACGATCTTTACAGAACATATTACAGTTCTCAATTATGTCCTCTGGGTGCAAACTATATCTAAATTTCTCCAAATAAACAATAACAATGTTAATATTATCTAGTGACCTCCCAGGTACGTTTGGTCCTCTATATTTTCTTACATTTTTATGCAGCATCGCGTTCATGCGTCAAATCATTGTACCTATAGTTTCGTATCGGTGATCGATGAACCGATGGATGCAATTTTAGCCATAAGTTGTTGTAGTGGTTTGTCTAGTTTGTAGTTAGAAGTAAGATTGTAGAAATGTATTGTAAGTTTGTACAGCGCCCTTGAGGTGATTTTTCACAAAAACGGCGCTATAGAAGTCATCCAAATATTATTATAATTTTTTATGGAATCAGCATTATTCAGAAGTTTTTTGGTTGCGTTTCAATATTTTTGTGTCAGCTTCATTCAAATGCTAGGTTTGACTTTAAAATAAATAAATAACATTGAAAAAAAAACTAGATTATCTAATCTAATATGGATACTGAGTTCATAAAAGCAAATTCATTAGATTGCTTCATTATTTAAAAACCTAATTATAAAAAAATCCAAAAAACAGAAAATTTCTTTTTTGAGTAGCGTAGTAAAAAAAAAACCTCAAAAACCGATATAACATTCAATGGGTTAAGAATCAGACCACCTCAAATGGGGTCATTTTGATTGCAAATGACCTCCCCTATCACCCCACTTCATTTGATTCACAGCTTACGGGACATCCTATATTTTCTGTGTGTTTTTTTTTTTAAATAAGTTAATTGGAGAAATTTGGCAGGTCTAAAAATTTAAACCGATGTAACATAAAGGTTCCTTGGTACCTTTTTATATAGAGCATAAGAAACTTCCTCAGGATGGTGGGAAGGGAAAATACAGTTTTCCCTCCGGTAAGGTTGGTTGGGCTAGGTGAATAAAAGAGATCATCTCACAGTAACAAATACTACTATATTTATGCCTTTTAAAATACAAGGATGCCACTCAAGGGACCGGAATTCATAATCCCAAAAGAAACAAGAACCATACTGAGAATTTAGCTGAACGAAAGTTAAATATAAAGTAAAGAGCATACCTGCGGACCATGTATCTATTACTTTCTATTAATTCTAATTTGACGCGAACGCATATTAACCGGCGACCACGTAGCGTGTGGAGGAAACGAGGTTCATCAGCATGCGGGATCTCCAGGTTAGCAACCGGGAGAGACCCCGAGGAAGGCCTCAGAGGATGGGAAGTTCTCACCAGGGAGCAGGATTCAGTGTACCGGTTGAGCGTACCGATATCCTCTCGGTAGACCCCTAGTACCGCAACTTTCTTACAGAGATGAGCGCCGGCGTACATCCGCCACAAATAAGTACCGCCACGACCGTAACTCGTTACCAAGCCTTGCTTACGCCAATTTATCGAATGCGCTGGCCGCGATTCTGCAGATTATTGACAATCAATTTCGAACGCGGCGGTGTGTTAGCCTTGAAAACATGGCGATCTCTCTGTCACTCAGGACAAATTCCAAATAACACCCGTTCCACACACGGAACTACTTCGGACTTTCGGTTAGAATTAATGACATAATTCTTATGAAAGGTATTAACCCCTAACAGTGACATTAACACATAATGAACGCACAGAACTTATATTTTAGGCGACCATTCGAATTAATGTCGGTCTCCCGTACGGCGGAAATTCAAAAAGTGACGCTGGAAATTAATCAATACAGTTGCCAATCAAAAAAATCTAAAATACGGCGATTCAACAATTAAAGTAAGCGGCCAGGTGAAGGTTTATTAAGTCAGGAAAATAATTATTACTAAGTAATAATTATTATCGTGTCACCGAAATAGGCCTAAATTCTTTTAAAGTCATTGGATTTCAACGAAAATTAAGGATAAGTTCAAAATCTTGTTAACAACCATGATAACCGAATTGATTTTCACGGAAATAACAGTTTTTCAGCGTTTTGGAAGATAACATTTTGCAGTTATTAATTTTCATTTAAAAAAAACATCACCCCTAAGTTTAATTTGAAATAACATCATCTTACTTTTCGCGTGAGTGCAAATGCAATTTTTCTGAAAAAAAACATTAATTTTTTTTTGGTTCACTTCCACATTTTGTTCATTTATCAAATCGTTCAGCACGTATTGCTTCAGGCTATAAATTACATTTTATAAAAATGTTGAAACAATATTTGGCGAAACGAGTCTCGAGTTGGGACCTATTAGAGTTTTCATCAGTTCGATCCGCAATATGAATTATGTTCACAATAAAATTGATATATTTTACTGCCCGAAATTGTATTTGTATGTACTCTTATTTAATACTTGATGTCCTTGACATATAAGGGAGTAGTAATTAATACGTCCTGCTCCGGTTTAAAATATATATTTATCACTAAACACTTTGTCTCTCTATATATATACATATATGTGAGTACCTAAGATGTCTATGCGTAGCTAAATCATTCATCCGATTGCGATGAAACTTTGGGGATTTGATGTGCGCATGCCAGCGATGGTTTCTATGTACAATGGTGGGTTCTGGCAACATGAAATTATGCATTGATTGATGACTTGATGTTTGCATGCCCACGATGGTTTCTATGTTATATGTTTCTATTCATGAAAAAGCGTTGCTAAACCGTTCATCCGATTGCGAAGAAACTTTGGTGAGTTGTTGTGAGCGCGCCCGCGAAGGTTTCTACATATATTCGTGAGCTCTAGCATTATGAAATTTGTATAAAAAAATTGCAATAGGTGGCACGCGAGCTGTTTGAAAACTGAATATACTGGGACTGAATGTATAGAATGCGCAGAGGAGAGGGGAACTCGGGAGGGGAGATCGCGGATTGGGGGAAGCAGGAGAGTAGGCAGAGCGTGATGGGAAGGGGATGCGGAAGAGGAAGGAGAGGCGGAAGGGGAACGGGACGAATGGGAAAGGACAAGCAGGGAAAAACGATTTATTTATTATAGCATAGCAACGCATACTGGAAACTCGCTAGTACAATATAAATCAAGTTTCTCGTTATTATATATAACTGTTACTATTGTTTACTTTAAACGTAACTTTGTGTTTTTTTTTAAATATTTTTGTGGTAAATTAAATATGTAGGTACTCGAGTGTAGGCTGGTGGTTGAATGTAGAAAAACGAGATTGCGTGATAAAATAAACCTTTAATGAGTTCCCACAATAATTATAATTCGTAAGCACACCAACACGGTCAGCGTAACAGTTTTACGATATTAAATAGTACACACTGGGTCAAGGTTGATTGCGGATAGACGAGGCGACTGCTCGGTAAGTTGAACGAATACTGATACTTTCGTTGTTGCTGGGCGCCTTTTATATGGCCAGACGAGTGGAGTATTAGTGGTAAATCGTCACTCGGCGAGTTGCTCGAAAGCGCTGGAACTGTGCATTTCAAGCGTACAATGGTTCGTACCTTTTCTGGAATGTGTGAGAGGTAGGTAGGTCCGTGACTCTGTTTCAATGCGCTAGGTACTTACTGCTCAGTCGTGTACCGTCCATACCAGCTGGCGGGCGCTCTAGTAATTTCGCTTGCATATATTTGAACACAGGCGCCGCCTCTGGAAATATCGATACGTTTCGGGTGCAATCCAAAGCGTGACGTAGCAACAATGCATGGTTGCTACAAATATATTATAAACTGCGCCCCCAGACTAAAGTATGCATATCCAATAGTACGATGAGGATTGTCTGTAATTTTTAATCTAATATTGTGTTGTTATTTGGATTGTGTTAACACAGAATATCCTAGTAACACAGGTAAAGCACATCATTTTAAATTAATAAAGATGAATAAAAAAAAATTTAAAAACTCTGATTTAATGTTGCTTTTTTCAATTAGCTTATCCTGTTATAATCGTCAATGTGCTATTGCCGTAATTTAGAAATTGAGACTGTTAGATGTTTATGCAGGGTGTAAAGCAGGGGTGGGGAGCCTTTTCCCCTTGGCCTTGGCCCCCTTTGGGGGGCCATTTGGATGTTTGAGTATCACCCGCGGGCCGCACATATTTGGGGGGGGGGGGATTATTCTTCCAATAAAAAAATCATGTTTATAACTGCTCTTGGAAATCGAGAACAACATCCCTTGACTTGCGTCAGCAGAGAATTTTGCATCTCGAATTTTTATTTTATGTTTAAACCATGAGGCAGGTTTTAATTTAAGTTTGATTCTGCGTAAGAATCCACAAGTTTAAATAATAGTTAACACGGAAAAGAGTCCATTTCTCAGAATGGTGTGCATCTCAAATGTAAAGCTTCACTCCGTACATGAGAATGGCTTCCTTTGATGAACCTGCCACTTGTTATTTAATTTATCATTATAATCTGACCACAAAACTGGTTTAAATTAAAACTGTACGCCGGGAATTAAAATTACACTCAGAACATGAAAATGGTTTTTCTTTGATTCTGGCAGCACACATACAATCTGCAATCAGAATTTTATAACTGCACTTCGAATAAGATATGTGTAATGTATCAGCTGAAGAATCTACAACTGGAATTTGATCGTTATACGATCTGGTCACGAAAAACTGACATTAAATTACGATTGAATCTGCACAGCTTTAATTCTCATAATATGCATAAGGTTTTCCTAAGGATGTTATAAGAATTAATGCCCACTACTATTTTAAATTCACTCCAAATATTAGAATGGTTTTCTTCGAAATGCGTCAGAATATTAATCCGCTGCTGAAATCTTGACAGGTCATTCGGAACATGAAACTGGTCATTCACTTTTTTTTTTACATGAGCTCCATACAGGAGCCTTTGAGGAAAATAATTTCCCTCAGGGCCTATGTCATCTTTGGGGATGCTGTGTGGAGGTTTTTTTTGGGGAAAGGAAGGAGAGGAGAGTTCTGGGAAGGAAAAGGGTTTAAGGGGTGGGTAGGAATCTGAGTTTCAGTGTGTCCTGGTCATCCGCCTCTAATACCTAGACAAACCTCACCACATGAACCCGGGCACCCCTGCTAAATCACCAAACGTAGCGAACCACTTAAGAGTGAATCTGCATGCGAGTCCCCAGCTTTAATTGATAATACACTTATAACACGAAAATGGTTTTCCACCAATTTTTGTACTTGGAACACATTAATGGTTTCCGTCGAAATGCGCCAGCAGGTGAATCCGCGATAGGAGTTTGCATTATAACCACAAGCGTGGTTTTAACATAGGAATGGATATGCGTGGGGGTCCACCAGCTTAAATTATATTGTACTCAGAACACGTAAATGGTTTTCCTACCTTTTACAGCAAATTTAGGATCTGCAATAAAATTTTAATAATATTATATTTATTTAACTAATTTTAATAATGTGTTTGAATTGATTTTTTATTAAACTATTTTTTTATGGCAAAAGTGTGGCAAAATATAAAGAAAACATATCATATTTTTTTCCTTCCTGAATAGTGTCATCAGCACTGAGATATTTTCAAAATTATATCGTATAATAATTTCGTATTAATACCGTATACTACTAAGAAATATATATTCCCTGTCGAATAATAATAAGAAATTAAAAATAAATTATAAAAAGGATGTTGGATCATGTACATATGTATTTATGTCTAACCTAATTTCAAGAAACATAGGTGCATATGTAAGCACATACCTGACAGCTATGTTATAATTTTTCTGGGTTTAGTAATAATAACATTAAAATGTAATTGGCACACCGTGAAAGAAAACCGTTCTCGCTTTCTGAGAGTAAATTTGTGGTGCTTTCAGCAAGTTGCACCGAAAGTGCTCGCGGGCCGCACCAAAAAGCCTAGTGGGCCGCAGGTTCCTCACCCCTGGTGTAAAGGGACGTACTTGCTGGTGTAAAGGGACGTACTAACTTTACCAGTGATTCCCAACATTATTTGGAGTAAGAAATGTAAACGAAATTTCTGTCTTAGATGACTTTCAAAATTAAAAAAAAAAAATTCCTTCAGCAAAAAAAGCAATCAAAAAATATTTTTCTTCCGCATTTCGACCTTAATTGTCTAATACCTACTGAATTTTTTAACGTTTTAAGTTGAAAAAAAACACCCCAAAAATGTCACCGGAGACCAAAATTTCATTCACAATTTTTTCTCTAAATAACGCCAGGAATCACTGTTTAAAGTAAGTCAAACATGTCCCGTTACACTCTGTACAAGTTTGACAATTTTCCTGGAATTTGGAGGTTACTGATTCAATTCAATCATAAATTCAAACTGACATCGTGATTGAACACGTCATGTGTCAATGCAAAGCCAAAGTTTATCTTTGATCAAAGCGCAATGCAATTCACTAGTTGCCTGTAAAATTAATTGAACCTCAACAAACAGATTTCTACTGAAATAGAAACAAATATAATATTATCAAAGGTAATAATATATTATTTTTCTAAAATGTTATGATATGCTTGTTTATTGTTTGACATGACTTATGCTTGAAATTCAATATGCTGCGCAAATTCAAATAGATATTTTTTGATAAATTACTTGTTTCTTTTTCAAGGAATCTGTCCTTCAGAATAAGGATGGGGTTTTATTTCAAACGTTGGGTATATTTATGACAATAGGTATTATAATAATATATAAAATAACAGAGAAAAATATTTGCAAGAACCACGACAAGTACCTATCACTTTTAATATTTGTGCTTCAGTTATACCCTATTGATAGAATAACATTTTAATTAAACATAGGTACCTATCTGGATTCTCCAGGGACATTCTGCTTGATAAGCTTTGTTTCAATAAAGTATTATTAATAACAAATTGTCCTCAATGTGTATCAATTTGTCATTCAATAAAGACAAGTACTAAATATTCATACCTGTTATAATTTATCGAGAACAAAAGTTAAACCGTTGGGAAATGTTTTATTAAATGAAAACTACCTTTTGGGATACACCACTTATTCAACATGGTTTCATCGTTAGTATAAAATTACAATGTTCATTATATCCAGACGAAGAAATCTTTGGTTTCGAAATACGTTGATAATTTTAATTAAATAAGTGTTATGCACAAAGTGAATTTGCGATTATTTAAGAAATGATTAACTTACTAATTCAGAGTAAATTAATTTTATTGAGATTTAGGGTGTCTGGAGTGGAACGGTGAAAATTATAAAACAATTTCAAAGTGAAGCCCCTTTTATGCAAATAATTATTAGCGTAATTACACATTGCACACTATTTTGGTGAATATCAGTCCTTTGAGTCGTTCAATTTCTATATCCGCTTTATCAACTTTCACTGATTCGGAGAAAACCGCAAAAAACTGTCACATCTCTAACGTAAATAAAAAATAACATTTAATTTTTTTATATAATGAGTTGGAGTAATAAATACACTTTCGAAAAGTGTTCATTTTTCAATGCATGTCCAGAAATATTTAAGTAATTTGGATAAATACAATGGATTTAGCGAATTTTGAAACTCACTTCGAGATTAATGGAATATAGAGGCTTTTGAAACTCAACTGACCTGAGGGGCGTGTTTCTACCTCCGCCATCTTTGAAAAATAACTGCTCGTGATTGGTTGAATTCCGATATAGCGTGTTTTGATAGTAACTTCTTGAATGATATAGTGGCTTTTGTTTCTCAATCGCAGTTTTAACATGGTTTTTGGTCGTGATGAGGGAGGTTTTGAAACTCAATTTTAGATTAATCCTGTTCCTCGCAAAAATGTGAACAAGATGTCACACTCAGATCATTTTGTCAAAAAATCGGACAGCGGGTTTTGAAATTATAGAACTCATTGCAAATTGCCGTCTCACCGATTTCTTGTCTGATTTGATTTTAAACAAATATTATTTATTCTCAATTCTTACAGATGTTCTCGCTTACATGAGAACAATCCTGTTATATAAAAACTCAGTTTTATACAATTCATTTTTTATTATTATTTATTTAAATGTTACATAATTATAATAAAGTCCCGTTAAACTGCTAATAGATAGAAGTTTGTCAATTATTAACAATCTAATTTATATTTTTAAACTTAGGATCCATACATGTATAATTATTTTTAACCATGTACACAACACAATAAAAATAAAAGTAAATAACATCTAGTAAATAAAAATTTAAAAAAAAATGAAAACAGCACAAAATTAATATAGAATCATAAAAAGGTACAAAGTACAAGGAAAATCAAATATAAAAAAATAGAATAATGTGCCATTTCCCAGCATGCTTCTCGTGCTGAAAATTTGTTCACAATTTTTAATTGAGTTTGGTAACATAGTTTAAAATTTAGGGACATTGTATTCTAAGGTTCTTTGTAGGTATTTATTTAGATTTATGGGAATAACAAGTTCATCGTTTGCAATCAGCCTTATATTATGAACGTGTCCACTATTTTGTTATACATATTCAGATTGAGTTGTGTGCTGACTAACAAACAGCAAGAATATATGATAATAAATTTACAGAATTGTGTAACAATGATTTAGGTTCATCATGTCGTTGTTTAGATCCAGTTTGTTTAAGAATAATTTGACTGTGGAGTATTGCATATTTTGAACTAAATTCAGATTTGTTATCGTTAAATGTGCCCATACAATTTGAGAGGCGGGAATGGGTACCGCCGCCCCGGGAACCATTTATTGGATAACCAACACCTGTGCCGTAGGCCACCCCAAGTGGTTCGCTACGTTTGGTGACTTAGCAGGGGTGCCCGGATTCACGGGGGCGAGGTTCGTCCGGGTCTTAGTGGCGGATGCGTCTGCCCAATGGCTGCAAGGCAGGCCGAATCGAGAGAGAATGGTCGAGGGAGTCCCTTTGTCTTCTCCAGCCTTACTCTCCCCGAGTATCGCCTTACACCGCAGTAGGAGGGATGGATTCATACGTCCCTCACTCCTGGACACATTGACACCACAGATTAGTACCCGCCCTTCATACCCTTTTCCTTCCCAAAATTTCCTCTCCTTTCTTTCCTAAAAACACCCTCCATCCAGCATCCCCAACGGTGACATGGGCCTTGAGGGAAATTATTTTCCTCAGGGCCTCCTGTGTGGAGCTGATGTAAAAAAATACAATTGTTCCACGTCTTATTAGAGAATCCTTCGAATTTGCTAAAAATGCGAATGATTTATGTATTCTTAATGTATTTTGTGGAACAATAAAAGATAATTTATAAAGTCTGCTCAAAGATAATTTATAAAGTGTGCACAGTTTTTTAATGAGTAACCATTTTGAAATTTGCACTTCTATTTCCAATGACGAGCATGGCTGTATTACGGAATTGTGGATGGAATTAAATTGGCCATACATAATTTTATGGCAATGTTGACATGAGAAGATTTAACGGGTTTATATTTTTTTCACATTTTGAAGTAATGAGTTGGGTGTGAGTTGTGTGATAAATTAAATTAGGATTCGATATCATACTTAACAGTTTATTGAATAAATTACATCTAAATATCTCTCTCTCTGGTTTCAATCCTGGGATTGGTTTGCAGCAATTTCCTCTATTCGTCTCTTCCACTCTTCCCTGTCTTGTGCGGCTCTTTTGAAGTCTGAATATGATGAGCAGCGCACGTCATCAAGGTACTCTCGTCGTGGGCGTCCTCTAAAGTTTGTCCTCTCGGTCATACCCCCCATTATGGCATGCAAGAGGCCTTCTTGTCGTATTACATGGCCGATCCATCTTGCACGCCTTTCGGATAAGGTCCTGAGCAGATGCCTTCCTCCTTCGATTCTTTGGAGAACCTCCTCATTTGTAATGTGGTCTCTTCAGGAAATTCCTAATTCAAAAGCCTCTAGTCTCCGTTTATCTCTTTCGGATAGGCACCATGTTTCGCAGCCGTACATCAAGATACTCCATACATAGGTCTTGATGAGGAGTATTCTCAGTTTTAGGTCTATATTATTCGATTCTATTATTTTTAACCTTTTCTTGAATGCAAGCCTAGCCTGGTGTATACGGATGTCGACTTCGCTCTTAGACCGACCATCCCATGTTATTTTGCTCCCGAGGTAGACAAAGACTGTTCTTTAGTGGAACTCCTGACATCTCTACTCTTATCTGATGTTGCGTTCGGCCTACAGTCAGCAGCTTTGTTTTGTCTTTATTTATCTTCATGTTGTAATTATTTTGAAGAATGCTTTGCATGGTTGTTAAGGCCTCTTGCAGTTCTTCTTCGCTTTCAGCAACCAAAGCAATAATAATAATATTTAATTTAATATTTTATATGAACAATTTGTACGAGAAAATGGAGAGCGAACAAGTAACGATTTACAGGGCTGTTTATTATCCGGCAGTTTAGAACAGAATAAATTGTTTATTTTTGTCACGCGCAAGAGTGACTCGCGAAAAAGGCGGATCCCTCTTGGTGTATGGGAGACCAATAGGAATGCTATGCCGACTGCAGATCGCTGGCTTGTTCGCTTTCCACATAAGAATAAAAAAAAAATTGTGATATAATTTAATGAAACATAAAACATAAAATTGCAAATACTTACTATCTCAAAATATGCCTTGTTCTTATTATATTATGGTTTTGGTTTTGAATTACATAATTCTTTTTTGTTAATTTTGTTCATTTCGTGCTACAAGAAGGAAATCTTTAATAATTTCGGTAAAATGTAAAAAAAAATTGTTATAAAATTATAACATTGTTGGTTTCTCAAGATTATAAAGAAACTTTTGGTTCCCGGCATGCGTTGCTAAGTCTTTTAATAAAGAAATTGTTTCTCCCTGGGTGCCTTTTCCCATTCGCTCAGTTCCCCTTCCGCCTCCCCTTCCTCTCCCGCGTCCCCTTCCCGTCTCGCGTTCCCACTCCGTCTCCTCCACCTTCCCTCTCCCCACTCCACTCCCCCCTTCCCCGTCCCATAAACCCCCCTCCCGAGTCTCCCTCCCCCTCCCGAATTCCATACATTCAGTGTTCAGTACCGGTACATTCAGTTTTCAAACAGCTCGCGTGCCACATATTGCAATTTTTTTATACAAATTAAATAATGCCAGAGCTTACCGGTAGTTTTATAAAAGTCTTAACAATAACGAACACAAAAAAAGAATTATCTAATTTGATGGAGTCGTTCATATTATAATACTATTTATAAAAACTCACTCAACTAATTATGAGATTGAGGGCTAAAGATATGGCAATATTATTTGTAATATGCTATTGCATCTTAAACAATTGGAATTGGAAAACTTTAAATACTGCTAAAGCATAACGTAACATCGATATAACCGTCAATTCTTCAGATTAAAACCTAATTTTAAGCGTAGGTTTTATTATTAAGTATTTATTTTAAGTGTTAGGTATTTATTTTCGTGTTCTACGGAGATATAATGACCTGGGGTGCTAGTGTTTTATCGAAAATGTCGGTAACTTGACATCGCTGCCGAGCACGACTGCAGGCTGCTAACGAAAAAACAACAATTCACAACGACTAAGGGTTCCTAATTTATTTGACGTGAATTGTTATTTGTTCGTTAGCGGCCTGCAGTCGTGCTCGGGAGCGATGACAAGTTACCGACATTTTCGATAAAACCTATATCGATCGACCATGCTAGGTACCCAGGACATTGTATTGAATTTCGAAATAGATGTCTCTTTTTAATATTTTCAGGTAATGCGTCAAGCATTTCAGGATTTTTATTTTTTAAATTTTTATTGTTATTACATTATTTTACAAAATTTCTTATTACAATCCAGTAATGTCGGCCTCACTCGGTTGTTTACCCGTGCTGAGGCCCCCATTTTATAATATAATAATTTATACATAACACAGTTTGAAAAAAAAGAAATATACAATGTTGGTGACGAAACAAAAAAAAAACATTAAAATAAAGACAAAATAAAGAAGAATTGAATGCATCAATTGATTCATTCAAAACTAGCTGACCCGGCGAACTTCGTGCCGCATCAGAATCAATAACTCTTGTGTTAACTTAGCTAAATTATTATTCAAGTTAAAAATTACACCACGAAGCAATTATCGATACGCAACTGTCTGTGTTTTGTTTTTATCAGTATCAGAGATGGCGTTGTGTACGGATTTATAATTTTTGTGATTTTCTTATTTTTCCACTTAGGGGAATTGCGTTTCATTTTCTTTATACGTATGACGTACGGGGGAGATTTATTATGATTATTGTATTTTTCCTTTGGAGGGGCAACGTTTGTTCATTTTCGACTGTTGATATTTAGTGTGTAAGAAAGAAGGGCACCAATATATGTTTAAGAAAAAAAAGCAAACCAATCAGTGCATCGACATTTGACGTTTTTGAATTTTTGAAATTTACTCAATATTTTACTTATAACAATATTCCTGCAGATCTTTCAAAAGATGTAAATTCGTTCCGTACAAAATGTATGTGGAAAAGAATTTTCTTCATATTTTTTTTTCGTGAATTTTTCCGATATTTTAATAGCTATTCTGCTATTCGGGGCAGATACAAATCAAAAAAATCAAAGATCATAAAAATCGGTCAGGCTGTTCTCGAGTTATAAATGGTGTAACTAACCCGACTTTGTTTCATATATTAAAATAAAATAAGCATATCCATGTAGTAGGTTAGATAGGGTTCGCAGGTGTTTTAAATTCGGCGTTCCAGAATTCATCCAGCTTTAATTGGCAATCTACTCCACCCTACTATATGCGTGGAGCACGTTACATATTTAGATCATTTTAATTTTATAATCGCCTTCACATAATTATGTAATCGTTTATTTTTAAATTATTGTATGCCCGCAATGTTTCGAACTGGGGACGTTTGGGTCGTCAAAGAACTAGTCGCTGTACAAATTTGTTAAAAAAACATTTCGAGTATGAAAAAAGCTTCAATAATAATAAAAATAATAATAGAAGTTTATTCTAGATTGTATTATGAAAATAAAAAATAAAACAAAATAAAAAAAATAAATATCAATAAAACAAAATTGTATTTTTTCTCACTACGCCCACTGTCGGGTCCACAACCACTCCGTTTAGAGTCAATGTAAGTTCTTAGCATCGCTGTCAGGCGTTTCTGGCAAGCTTATTTATTTCTTCCCACCAGGTATCGTTTCATAGAAATCTTCCTTATATTTGCCCTCTGACGTTGAACTTTTTAGAAAACCAATGAAAACCGAAAAATAGTAAAGAATATGAAATTACTTAAAGAACAAGATCCTGAATGACAGGTAACGACACCTGCTGATTATTTCATAGTAGATATTATCAATTCTAGAAAACGATTCAATATTTTATATGTGACCTGAATAGACAAGACGAGCGCCGTGAGCCGTAAAGTGTCGATACTCGCGAAACGTGCCTTTACGTTTTCAAGAGCTTCGAAGGCGCCGAAGCTTTTGTGTCAGAAGCCTCCGCTATATATTATAGTATCTGTTCTCCTTGTGTTTCAGGCGAGAAACTTTTTAAAAAACTATTGATATTTTCAGAACTGGAGTTCGTAAAGAATATTTTTGACAAATTTGCAAAAATTGTACAATCATGTCCCTATTTTGTATCACCCATTTGGGAAATATTTTGAGGCGTAGGAAAATTGGGACAAGGAGAAAGAGAAAGGAAGCTATCTTCTTAGAGGGTCTCATAACTTTACCGTTCAGGTAGAGCTCGCAGAATGTTTATATTAGACTTTCTCTTTTGTATCGTCTAACTAGATCTTATTTTGAGAACACTGTTAAACTACCATATCAGTAAGTAAAGTTTCGTTAAAACTACCGTTCGCAGTCAAAATAAATATGTTTCTAGCTGTTATATTAAACTTACAGGAAGTAATAGGTAATACAGAGTATAAATCATTCGTTTAGAGGTGTAAACTCTAATAATTATAAACGTTTTCCAAAAGAATAGCCTGGGATGGATTCGAGTCCTACCGGAGGGACCTTTAATCTGCCCAACACGAACCAATCAAAACATCAATCTGTCCAATACAACCCAATATATTTTTTTACCTTCTTTTAGTTTGATAATGTCTTCAGCAGATGAAAAAGGTTTTTAAAAAACTGTTTTTTATAAATTCAATAATAATATTATCGTAAATAAATGAAATGCAGTTTTTTTTTTAAGAAAGACAAACATTCCCGGGTTACGAATAACCCAATAATGTTTGAAAATCTCCTACTACCGTGTCGCGATGGAGGACTTAGCCACCCGAGGAATCGAACACGCGACGCCCGGGTGAGACCCAAACGCGATGCCCACTCAGCCAGTGACCGGTTCTATATTACGAAGTTCATTCACACACGTTTGAAAGAATACAAATAATTTCGTAATATGTAAATAAGAGCAGGTATTCCTAGAAAAAGCGCAGATTACAGCGTACTTTTTTCATTAAACTTAGTAAAATTTGCGCTTTACTGTGTTTGTTTAACATTATTAATTCGATGTTAAATACCTCTGGAATGCTATATTAATTTAATTCCGTCCCACATTCCAGACAAGACAGATGCTAGACAGTACCTACCATTTTATTGTAATAATAATTCTTCTCCATTATGGCATAAATGTTTCCTAAGTTTTGGATTCGTCCCATAGGCGTATATTATACGCCTATGGGACAAATCCAAAACTTAGGAAACATTTAAGTACTCCGATTTTGTTGTTGTATTTAGTTCAACAATCGAATAGAGATTTGTTCATACTAAATCCATTTGTACTTTTTTATTATATAAATAAGGCTTGTAGTACTACTTACATGTATATACTATTTCCGTAATTTAAATAATCTATTTAATTGATATTAAGCATCAAAATTATAAAATTATGTGTATACAATGTTTGAAAATGTACCAATGTTGTCATTATGTACCTGCTGATAAACTACACAAGTAGTTTAGCGGATTTAAATGTAAATAAATAAAATTTAAAAAAATATGATTTGTTTGGTGAAATTGTTTAATTCCGGACGTGAAAAGGAACATTTTTTGGAAGGCTGATAAAACCTATTTTTTTTTCCTTTCGTTCTCGTTCATGAATATATTGTATAAACCATATACGAGTAAATGTACATTTAGCAGCCTGTTTAACGGGCGTAAACAAATAAATTTAATTAACTTGACAATAAACCAATGATTGACGGCCGGTGTGGTCTAGGGTAAGAATCTCGGAGTGGGCAAGTACATTTTATTTGATTAATTTGTGTTATTTCACAATTAATTCATTTAAACTAATAGTAAAGTATATAGAGTGGAAGATACTCTCAGTATCACCCTGGTGTAAGACCACCATTCAGAATTGAAACGTTGCTTGAAATGGCTTTTGTCATATTTAGCGACCAGATCTGATTAGCCAGGTACTTCTCCACCTTCCTCTCCCCCATCTCCTTCCCCTCTCTATTACTTTCAGCCTCACAACATTCCCCAATTGGGGATGCCATAGTCTTTCTGGCTCCCAAAGATATTGAAATATAAGTAGATGTGCTACCTGCTGTTTTTACTATGTGGGTCTACGCTTCCGGGTGTCGCCGATATTGTTTAGCGATTAACAAATAAACTAAAAGAACAAATAATTAACGAATAAACCAAACGAACGTTAAACTAAATGAACGAATTCTTTCCTTATTCAAAATATATTGTTAACCAATATTAATGCACATTTTCAAAAAATCAACGAAATGAACAAATTATTTTTGTATGAAAACTACGCTAATTACGGCGTAGTCCGGCGACAGTTGCGCGGACACCATAGCATGTCTCTTCTGTATTTGAACATCTTTGCTGGCTCCAGACTCTTGTGAGGTGTTAACATAAAAATAAAAAATATATATATTTTTGTGCATTATTTACCAATTTCAAACGTAAAATTGACTTCAAAAATACCCTTAATAAGAAGTTGGTATGAATATCAAATGAATTTATACAGTGTCGATTTTTTGGTACTTATGCGCTGCTACACACAGTATGTAGAGAAGCAGATTTTCCTTGATACATTTGAATAAAAATATGTTTTATACTTTTGCTAATCGGCGGTACATCCTCTCTGCATATCCTTTCGGTTACCCTTAGTTATGTTTTGTGTAGCAGCTGGGACTCTTGTAAGGTATTCATATAAAAAAATGATCGTACTAATGCAGTATCAGAACCCATTAATTATCATTACCGTGAAGACGTGGCAAAATAAATTAGAAATATTACTTCTTTTTTAAACATGATCTATCTATTCAAAAGGTAAATACTAGTACACACACGTACGTCTCGCAGGTAAGTAAAGGGTCTGCCATCTAACGTTTTTTTTTCAACCAGTCCTTATTTCGTGAATGGTAACACTTAGCTCATGTCTTGATTTGACAGATAATTAGTGTTATCCTTCCGCTGAACGAATATGGTTGTGTATACGCTTGAACAACGCTGGGAAATATTGCGACATTACTTTGAAAATCATGGTAATGTTGCAGAATGTGTGCAAAAATTGGAATTTTTTAAAAATTGAAAAAAAAATCGTTTGGCCACCTTGGAGCTGCGATTTGACACCGTTGGACTATTATTTGTGGGGTGCCCTCAAAGAGAAGTGTTACGCCGACAAGCCAGAGACAATTGACGCTTTAAAGGACAATATTCGTGAAGCCATTGGTGAAATACAGCTGCACACAATCGATAATGTGCTTAAAAATTGGACCGATCGTGTAGGCTACTGCATGGCCAGCCGAGGCAGCCATTTGAATGAAATTATTTTCCATTATTAACCGGAAGGATTGTACTTTCAAATAAAAAAATAAATTTGAGAAAATATTCAGTAGTTTTTTTTTATAGCATTTTCAAAAAAAAAAGAAGGTAAATATGCAGTTAGTCCACCTCACGGATAACACGGAACGTTCGTGTTGTCGAAGTTTGATGCACGGATAATACGAAATATTCCTTTTTTAACTAATAGACAATCAAATTTGACATTTGTCAGAAGTACCAATCTTATAAAATAAATTCTCTAAAATAAACTCGCTTTTCATCATGCTTTTAAAAAACATCCCACGTTTTGAATGGTTTGTTTGGCTACGCAGGGTTTGTCTAGCGGGTTTGTGTAATTATTTTAATACATTTCTTTCCATGTTCTACTGTTATAAATACTGGTACAAACTTGTCAATGATGCATTCACTTTGTTTTACGCAAAAATATTTTTTCTATGATTGGCAGCATTGATGAAATGTTAAAATAAAAACGATGAATAAACATGGCGTTACCGTGCGAGTGAATTAATTTTAACAAAATTAAAATGTTAAATGCATATTTTTTGCATGTTTTTTGGTCTCCCCCGACATAAATACTCACTTTTCGTAATAATAAAGCTAAATCTAACTGTTTGGATAAAAAGTTTTACGTATTAACGAGTAAGCGGTTTAATGCATAAATAATAAAAAAAGTTATTTGGCGGACCCTTTATATACCCATGTACGTACGTACCAATGGAAACGTCGTAGGAGTTTTTTTTTGTAAAACTAAGAAAAGTTTGCTTATTGAACAAAACTTGTCATTGTGTAAGCGGGACCAAATGGTAAGAGTAACAGCTTGCTGTCACAAAGTCGGAGTTTTGGGAATAAAAATATTAAAGTAACCAACAGCGCCGAGGTGGCGAATTATTAATTTTATACGTTTAAACTAACTTAAGTTTGATACGTTTTTAGATTTTCACGGCCAAAAGTATTTTCATTATTTAACGAAATTAGTATCGCAAAGGCGACACGTGGAGTGGACTGTATCAATATATTAAAAAAAAAAGTTATGCTTGTAAATACTTTGACACAACTATGGAGAATGGTAAGCAGATGAATGGGGAAGGAAACTGACTTGCCCCTTATGGTTGATGTTCGGCTCAATATTATGAGTCTGAGGGAGCACTAAGTCACTCACTGCAAAAGCTTCCATAAACTGGTCGATGTTATATAAAACTGAGAGAATAATGGTGTTCGTTGCACAGTTTCTTTTAACAGACTGGCTGACATATTGATTTTATTGTTGTACGGTAGGTAATATTGTCAGTAGGGACAGAAAGGATGGGTAGAGAAATGGAACAAGGTATATAGATAGGTATACATAGTTGCGTCAACAGAAATATAACTAAAATAACTAAAGGTTGTTGAAAAAAACTTTCAAATTGTTGCGTTATTTCTAAGTTTAGTGACCTTTACTTTTTAGGATTAGCTTTAATCTAAACAACACGTACAATATATTATTTTTAAGCGAAAATAATATTAAGGGGGCATAAAATTACGGGGGTACCGCCGCCACGGAACTATTTATTGGATAACCAACATCTCTGACATATGTCACCGCTAGTGGTTCGCTACGTTTGATGACTTAGCAGGGGTGCCCGGATTCATGGGGTTAGGTTTGTACGGATCTTGATGGTGGATGCGTCTGCCCACCAGCTGCTTGATAGGCTAGATCGGGAGAGAATGGTTGAGGGAGTCCATTTGACTTTTCCAGCCGCACTCTATTGGAAAATCGTCTTGCTCTGCAGTGGGAGGGATGTTGGACCAGGGCTGGGCCTACTATATTTTACGCCTGTTATAAGAAAAAAATGGTGATTTTGACTAATATGACTGATTTGCCAAAAACTTAATGGTCAAAAGCAAGTTATCACAATATGCTGACAAATTAAAATCACAAATTTCAAATTTTTAGTTTTTTAATTAATCATCATCTACGCCCTTTCGGGCTCTAACATGTTATAATATTTTTTGTTTTAAAATGCATACGGGTTATAACAGCAGTTTTAAAGGTTAAGATAACAAAAAGTTTCGACCGGTCAGTGGTTGAGTGGGCATCGCGCTTGGGTCCCACCTGGGCGTAGTGTGTTCGATTCCTCGGCCTCCTAAGTCCTCCATCACAACACAAGCAACATTTTCGGCTTTCTGTGGTGGTAGTAGGAGATTTTTAAACATTTTTTGGTTATTCGTAATCCAGGAATGTTTGTCTTTCTTTTTTTAAATTAAAAATTAAAAAATAATAATTAAGAAATTAATTAAATTAAAAAGTAGGATAAAATTGGGTAAAACGCGTGTACGGAGATGAAGTGCAATTAAACAAAATACATTAAATGAAAAATATAATAAAAAACAGTTTTTGGATTGCAGATGGCAAAAGATATAACATAAATTAATAACAGGTGGGTTCTTAACGCATATTTTATAAGCGTAAGATACATAACGAGGTAGATTTAGACACAAAAACATACACAACCGCTTTACACAGCACTTAAATGAATATTAAAATAATTCTTCTTAAATCAGTTATACAATACTTCTGTTTGAAGAATTCTAATTCAGAATTGCTACCATGCAACATTGCCGATTTATAAAAAAACAATGGAAGGTAATTACACTTTCACGGAAAGTGCAAATCAGTTGAATAATACATATTGACATCGTCAATGTTACCTATAGAGAGTTCAGTAACTATCTTTTGACATATATCTCAACATAGTGAAACTGCCCTCTCGGCCTTTTTTTTCTCATATATTTTATAATCTTCTCCGTAATAATTTGGTGTATAACTGTTTTATGGAGAACCTGAAAAAATAAATAAATAAATATTAAAGTAGAGAAAAAAAAATTATGAGTTACCTGCATATGAGGGAATTTGACATATGAGTTACCTGCATATGAGGGAATATACATACTACCCATTCCTGTATCCATCGTTATTCTTAATAGGAATGCTCGATCTTAATACCTTAGAAGCCCGCCGAAAAATATTTTTAGGCAAACATTTTTTAAGTTAATCTCCGGTACTATACTAAATCTTAAAAGATATTAACTTATATGTTCCCAACGCGTATACTCGTGGGAGATCCCGCGCACTTTTTTATGCTCCCAAAACGAGAACTTCTGCATATCAAAATGTGCCACTAAACAGAGCCACTCAACTGCTTAACGATTCTGCATTGAGCATCGACGTCTTCAATGTCACCTATAGAGTGGTCAGTAAATATCTTTTGACAACACAGTAAAACCGCCCCCCATGCACATTTTTCTTTTTTCTCTTAAATTTTGTAATCTTCTCCACAGTATTTTAGTGTATAACTGTTTTATGGAGAAAGTAATGCAACAAATAAAGAAATTTAGGTCGATTTTTATTGCATGTATTCTGGAATAAACTATTATTATTTTAAGACAATTTATTATGAAAATAAATTGATAGTGGTTGAATGGGACAATAAATTGACAGTGGTCAACCGGACAGTTGAATGGGCATCGCGCTTCGGTCCCACCCGGGCGTCGCGCGTTCGATTCCTCGGCTTGTTAAGTCCTCCATCACAACACAAGGAACATTTTTGTCTTTCTGTGGTGGTAGTAGGAGATTTTCAAATATTGTTGGGTTATTCGTAACTCGGGAATATTTTTCTTTCTTTAAAAAAAAATTCAAATTAAAAAAAAAATAAATTATTATCATATACAAAGCCAATTATTTCAAAGTCCCATGTCAATATGTATTAATTCAAATTATTAAACAATACACTTCATGTACGCTGTTGAGCGTAACCTTATAATTAGTAAGTATTTCAAAAACACCTTTACGTTTTGCTTTTGCATTTCGTTTATTTTCATGGAAAAAATGAACGCTTCAGCGATTACAAACTTTTATTTTCCAATATTTTATTTACCGACGTGATTGTGTTGATTTCGAACCAACATTGGAAACCTTTTGGTTTCCGAATATTTTCCGCATATTTTAATCTTTAAATGGCATTTATGATCATTATAATGTTATAATATTTTCCCAAACCTAGAACAAAGGAGTGTTATTATTTATTTTATGTCCCAATCAATATAAATCGAAGTGCATTGATTGGGTTTATCCACGGCAAAGCATATAATAATAAAAAAATTGTGCGTTTAATTCGTGGAACTTCATTTAATTTTTAAAAATATTTACCTAAACCAATATTTTGTAATGATTTACTTGGTTTTTAAGAAGGCAAAAGTAAACATTTTACAAATTTTTTGTTTAAATTATGAGCGCCTCTTAAGTTTCACCAGTATTTAAACTTTTTTTCCTTCCACAGTATATTTTTCAACAATAATGTCATAATAACTTACAACACCCATGCATTTCGCAAAAGTACCTTTAAAACATCGTTTGATCTATCTAAAACAATTTCAGACTAATGCGTGCAAGTTGATCTAAAATGACTAGCAGTATCTAAGTGACACCGTTTACCCTTCAAGCGCTAAGAGTTAGATAGAGTTCGCTCCCAGTAATTATGTTACGAGACACTGAACTATCTGGTTCTGATCATAAGGCAATCTAAGAGTTCCCAAGAATCACCCAAAGTGCTTGTTTAGCTGCCAACCAAAACGGCTCCTTGCTCCATGGATATTTGAGAACCTACAATTTCAGACATGCCACGCTGTACACTGTACATGTAATAATACAATGTGTGTAACGTCTAGGTATAACATCTTTCCAGGACAATGTCTTGCGAGAACCCTCTGCGATCGTTAGCCCTTGCGTATGTTTGAATATAATATATATGATCTTCTCTAACAAAATAAGGGGTTTTATTTACATGTTCAAAAAAATTGGGTGTGGAAAATTTCCATTTACTATTAAATATGTAGATATTTACATGAAAAACATTGAATAGAGGAAAAGCAGGCTTAAAAATTGAAAGTATTCTATGAATGTATGAATGTGTAAATTTGTTCATAAAATGGGAGGGTGGAGGTAGGCGGGTGAAAATTTGGGGTTATAGGTATTTTTTGAAGGCAAATAAAAAAAAACTTGTGGATAGGGACACCCTAATCACCTAGCGGTATGAAATATACTTAACGACCTATTCACATACCTACCAAATATACATAAATTTATATGAACAAACATTGAATAGATGAAGAACAGGCTTAAAAAATGAAAGTATTCTATGGATGTATACGTACGAGTACATACAGCTTGGATTAAGAAAACAAACGTAGCTATAATAACTGATAATTCTTTGTATCGGTTATTATAATTGGTAATGACCTAGCAAAAATCATACCGAAAATTTTATACTTGAATCGAAAACCACATTATTCCTAAAACTAGGAAATTAAAAAATTGATGAGAATATTAAAAAAGGAAAATCTTTAAAAAGGTTAATTTATAAGTAAGGGGTATTACACGAACTATGAATACCGTTAAAAATGTGTAGAAGATTTAAAGTTTTTTTTTTCTGATTCTGATCATTGTACTAAAATACCTAATTTCAATTTTTGTATTCATAATTATTGATTTAAAAAATCGCACATTCTGAAACGGTTCCAACTGGATAACGCCACTGGCTGGTAAGATGGCTTTCACCAACGTTGCCCGGCGTGAACTCAACGCCACTGAGCTCGCGAATAAAAATGAACAAGTCGTTTTGACGGCAAATCGAAAATGGCAAATTTTAAATCGTTGTAGAAATTTATTTGTAAACATGAAAATAAAATAAAAAGTCCTCCAAAATAGTAAATTTTTTCGATAATTTAAAAATAAAACAGTGAAATTACCACATTGAAGAAATCTTCAATAAAATTTTTCCTTTAAATCAAATTTATTACGTCATACTATCCCAAGATTAATACAATTCCCGATATACCCTTATATTTTCCTACCACACTTTCCCTTGGCATCCCGCTTCTCCATGTCAGGTCCCGCTCTCTTGGGACGAATCGTACTTTTACATACGTAACGAGTAGAGACTCGTTACGTATGTAAAAGTAATTTCTATCACATTAGCCACGAAATGATGCATCCATGTTCTAAAAAAAGTCAAATACATATTTTTAATGGTGTTTCAGAACAATATTATTATCTACAAAAATCAAAAAATATTTTTTGGACAGTATCAGATTTAGTACAAACATAATTTATAAACATTCGAAACAAGTGTTGTTAAAATTTAACTAGTCGTTATACATTTAGGTTCCTGCTTAAACCAGCCTGAAGTTGATTAATTTTCTTCAGGTAGATGGGTGGTTTTGGGTAAGTAGATACTTATTTGATTAATTAACAATAGGGTTAAGGTTACATAATACTCGTATAATATGATGCACACTTTAATACCCGGCGTGCCAGATTTAGGACGATGTTATTTTATATGAACAGTAAGCGACATAAAACCTAGTTCCTCTCGTGAACTAATCAAAAAGGTCTGCCGTAACGCGTTATTTTGGTTGTAAAATGGTGGTAAACAATAAAACGTCCGAAACTCAGAATATAAGAGTACGCCATACTAAAATTGAATCTAAATGACGACATGTAATATTTCGTTGGCAAACGAATGATGCCTGCATGTTTTTGACAAATGCATTCTTTTGGTAATTTATTTTTATGTTCCCACTGAGGTATTTATAATTTATCAAATACTCATATTTATATAACTACTAGCTGACCCGGCAAACGTTGTTCTGCAATATAAATTATTTCTAGTGTATATTTTGGTTGTTAAATAAAAAATAATTAATGTATTGTAAGTGTGTGGGGATGGGATTTATGGCAGAAAGAGGAATGGAGCGGTGTAGACGATGACCGCCGATAAAATAAAAAAAAACAGCAATTATTCATTTTCTCAATGACACAATGACGCGACGCTTCCCGTGAATGGCTTGCGAATGTGTGGATGAAAGTGCGATGAGGCGGACGTAGCGCCATCTGTCATTCAACAACATAAATAAATTCATTCTGTTTGAAATACGAACGACGGTTAAATTTGTTCATACCAAAATACTAAAATCGCAATTAAAAAATGGGATCGTGGGGTAGGAGGGTGAAAATTCGGGGTTATATGTATTTTTTGATGCTAAATAAAAAAATTTAAAAAAACACTTTACTACCTATTCTCATACCTGCCAAATACACATTAAATTTTTTTTATAAAAACCGGTCAAGCCGTTTCGGAGGAGTGCGACCACAAACACCGTGATACGAGATGTTTATATAATATATATTATTATATAGATTTCAAATGTTGAAAGTTTTCAAATAGTAAAATTTGCAAGATTAGAATTTATATACTCATAATGTAGTTCTCATGGTAATGCTAGTTAACATATATAGAGTAAGAATCAAGTGGAATAAAGCGCAAAAATCTTTGTTTATTTCATAATTTTCATACATCTGAATATATTTGTATAGTGAAATGTCGCTTAGATGAATCATAAAATGTTGTTTGGAGTAATAGAGTTTTATTTTTGTTTTCATTAAATAACATGTTCTCATGGCGGGTTTCGTGGTTTTTAATCAAATGAAACAAACTTTTCGAAAATAGTGTTTCACATGTTCACTTCCAAGAAACTTCTATCAGACTTTCAACATTATTTGAATTCTAAATAATACCCCCTCCACTGCATTCCTTCAATGCGCTATAGAAAGCCAGCAATGGGATCGGTATCTTAAAAGATTCCTTACAATGCAAATACCATAAGTTGAATATCTCAGAGCGCAACGGAACATATTCATTGCGCTTGCAAATACTTGAGATGAGCTTCCCATGGCCCGCAGTTTCCGCACTCCAGTGGGTTTGATGGTGCAATTTTCAATTTCTATGTCCATTTGTAATACAATTCCTATTGCATGATATTTTCCAGTTCACCCGGTTGACTTGGTCCGGAGCAGCTCAGCCGCGGTAATATTGCACGTATGCTGATTCACTATCTATATTCGGGATGTCGGGTTCAGCCAAATCTGCATACTTTTCAGATTGCAATAAAGATGTCGCATCTCTGCCTCGAGGCACGGGGCCTCTGACACAGGTGACGTTTATACAGGAAAAGATTAAAATATTTGGAGAATGTATGAAACATGTGTGCTTGTTACTTTTAAAAATAGGTTTTGGTACGCTTGGCATTATAATGTGTTCTAGAAATAAATACGACACCGTTCTTTATTAATTAAAAAATTGCTTTTTGGCGCACGTCTTTGTTAAATGAAAATAATTTATACTTTTGAATGTAGCTATAATTTTGTAGTTATCCATTATAGATAAATGAAACAATTTAACTTTGTTTGAACCACTTTTATACTTGAGTAAATCCGAGGGCAAATGTATACTGATTTGAAAGTTTTGAAATATGGATGGAAAAATGTATTATTATGGTGGGGGTGGAGCTGTTGCTAGGTATTAATGAAGAATGTGTGGGTAGGGGAACATATCCATGATTGGGCTATAAGACAATATTTTTTGTATGTTGATAACAGATTCATTATTTTTAAGGGATTAATAATAGATTCATTATTTTTGAATGTTTTGAATTGTTTCATTTATGAAAATAATTTGTTTACAAGACTATTTTTTTATAAAAAATATTAACATAATGTTTCACAACGAACGATTTAATCTTATAGGTAGGTCCGTGTAAGAATAGACTAATTTATACATTTAATATTTTGGAACATTTACAGAGTATTAACATGAAAAAGTTGTAACAGTATCTACGTAAACAGTGTAAAATGTCTGCAAACTGTCTAAAAATGTTAACAGAATGTATGGTAAGATATGTTTTTGTTTATGTAGAGATTTTTTTACATTAATTCCACACTAGGAACATAATTTCACTCAGGGCCTATGCCATATTTGAGGATGCTTTTTAAATGAATTTTTGTGAGAAAGCAAAGGAAGTTCTGAAAAGGAAAAAGGTATGAGGGGTCGGGTAGGAATGTAGAGGTCAGTATGTCCAGGATTGACGGACGTATGAGTCCATCTCTCCCGCAGAGGTGCAAGATGATGGGGTCAAGAGAGACCAACTGGAGAGGTCAAAGGGTCTCCTCAAATCAGCCTCTCCGATCTGGCCCGCCGCACAGTTGACGGGTAGGCGCATCCGCCGCCAATATCTAGTAGGTAGAAGTCTGAGGTTCAGGAGTGACGGACGTTTGAACCCATCCCTTCCATTGCGATGCAATTTGGGTGGGTCTGGAGAATCCTGCAGGCGATTCCAAATGGTCTTCCTCAGCCGGTCCCTTCCCATCCGGCCTGCCTCGCAATAAGTAGGCAGACGCATCCGCCGCCAAAAACCTAGACAGATCTCACCCCATGAATCCGGACACCCCTTCCCGATAAGAAAAAAACATAAAGATTAAAATATGACGCAAAAAAGACTAATAAACTGAGTAAATTACAGTCATTCACATTCGAGTTGCAATATAACTATTCTCCATGATGTGAGTATGTCATGTTAGTTGATTGCTAAAATTTGCTTTGACTGCTTATTTGTGATAATAATGTGAAAATAAATTTAAGAGATGGCTATTTAAATAAAAATATTGACTTATTAATAACATTTAATTTAATAACATTTAAACATGACCGAATTTCATATCGACACCGTGGCGCAGTGGTTAGCGCGTTTGCCCGGAAAGCAAGAGGTCCTGGGTTCGAGTCCCAGAGGTGTCAATATGTTTTTTCTGATTTTTCTGTTTCCAGATTTTCGATTGAGTTTCGCTTAAATTGTCTTCATTTATTTAAATATTACAATTTGAGGTTTTACTCATAAAGTTAAAAATTAAAAATAAAATTTAATTTTTCATTGAAGAAGAAGATAACAATAATAATAAAGAGAACAAGACACAGCAAAATAGAAAAAGATGATGGTCTCAACTGGGACTCGAACCCAGAACCTCTCTATGATAATGATTTTAACAAAAAAAATTATCGTCGTCATAGAAATTTGAGAACTTGTAATCTCTTGATGACATAAAATGTAATTGACCCTGCACGTTCGATATATAACAAGACTTGCTGACAATCCTTTCCGGGGTTTTAGCGGCATGTATTGTGTCCTTGCCTAATTTGCTCATCTCGTCGATCCACTGGGATTTAGGGTGGCCTTGAAAGGTCTTAACTCTTCTTGAGAGCCGCTGAATAACAATATTTTTAACAATTATTATAAGCAATAATTATCAGCCTGAAACACTCATCAACATTGAAAAATCTTCCGAGAAAAGATACTTGCCGCCAACGGCACTTGAACCCGTGTCCTTCTGATTGCCGGTCAGCTGCTCTTGACCACTGAGCTATGGGGGCTTATCAAATACCCGCCAAATAATTCAATATATACTAGTGTTTCATTCAAAAATTACTGCTTATTATATTTTTTCCACCTGAAAACAACCAACTTTATTTTTGCGAGAGAGACATTGTAAGTGTTAAATCCCTCGCTAGGTGGCGTCGAGACAAATTATGAAGTAATTATCTTTTCTTGGAAGATTTTTCAATGTTGATGAGTGTTTCAGGCTGATAATTATTGCTTATAATAATTGTTACCCTTTGTGCTATGCATAAAAATCTTGTCTAAACGTTAGTTTATAAATTAAAAATAATAATTAATATTTGACAAGTTTAAGTATTTCCCCAATAAATGTAGTCATCTTTTAATATTTCGTTAACATTTTTCATTTGCGTATCTTTAAAGTGGAGCGGAAAGAAAAATAATAACTTTGAAATTTCGAGCCAAAGAAGCCTACTTATGCAAGAATTAAAAACATCGATGACACCTGCCGGTTCTAGTACCTACCTGGTTGTGATGAGCGGGCTTAATTATATTTGCACGTCATAATGAAGGCTAAAAAACGACACTTACAGAATTAAAAGTAAACGAGTAATGAAGTAATTATCTTTTCTTGGAAGATTTTTCAATGTTGATGAGTGTTTCAGGCTGATAATTATTGCTTATAATAATTGTTACCCTTTGTGCTATGCATAAAAATCTTGTCTAAACGTTAGTTTATAAATTAAAAATAATAATTAATATTTGACAAGTTTAAGTATTTCCCCAATAAATGTAGTCATAATTTGTCTCGACGCCACCTAGCGAGGGATTTAACACTTACAATGTCTCTCTCGCAAAAATAAAGTTGATTGTTTTCAGGTGGAAAAAATAAAATAAGCAGTAATTGTTGAATGAAACACTAGTATATATTGAATTATTTGGCGGGTATTTGATAAGCCCCCATAGCTCAGTGGTCAAGAGCAGCTGACCGGCAATCAGAAGGACACGGGTTCAAGTCCCGTTGGCGGCAAGTATCTTTTCTCGGAAGATTTTTCAATGTTGATGAGTGTTTCAAGCTGATAATTATTGCTTATAATAATTGTTACCCTTTGTGCTATGCATAAAAATCTTGTCTAAACGTTAGTTTATAAATTAAAAATAATAACAAGATTTTTCTCCATGTTCCGTATCTTTTAATATTTCGTTAACATTTTTCATTTGCGTATCTTTAAAGTGGAGCGGAAAGAAAAATAATAACTTTGAAATTTCGAGCCAAAGAAGCCTACTTATGCAAGAATTAAAAACATCGATGACACCTGCCGGTTCTAGTACCTACCTGGTTGTGATGAGCGGGCTTAATTATATTTGCACGTCATAATGAAGGCTAAAAAACGACACTTACAGAATTAAAAGTAAACCATGAATTCGAAGACTTTGAAAATCCACGGAAATTATTGCTTATATTTCGATAACAGGTATACAATACGCACGTATAATCGATATAGATACGTGAAATCACAGATCACCGGTTTACAACAAGCCATGAACAAACGGATGTATGTTTTTGAATCAATACCTCATCAGTTGTGCTAAGCATGTTAGATTATGTCCGGTCGAATAATGCACTTCCGAATTATGCATTACAATGTAGGTAGCGATGGCTAAATTAGACAACACCGTATTGTTCCCCCGAATGTTATCTCAATATTACACGGTATCTAAACCATAGAGATGAATGCATTAATAATTGACGCATTGTGAATTCACCCATCCAATTAGATGATGTAGTTCCTAAACAATGAATTAACATTCTTGATGAAAATAGTCAATCTAAACTAAGATATTCAAAACTGGATTTCAACTTACTCATCAGTAAGTACTCATGGGGATCTAAGATAATTTATTTAATTTGCTAATTTCGATAAAAAAAATAATACTAGTTTTTGGTCTAATTTTGGAAACCCCACACAAAGATAAATTATAATTTGATTTATTTAAATATTTTTGACGCTTTAATAGTTATTCCTATGTTTTTCTTCTCATAATTAGATATAGTTTTACTTCCAATGACCAAGCATACACCCCCCAAAATTAATGAAATACTTCCGGAAAATGTTGAAAAAACTTCTTAACTCTCGACAGGCCAAGATGCAAAACAGAATGGCCATGTGGGTTGGCCGACGACCCCATGATTTTTTTTTTTGTTTTATGGGCATTTAAACCACAGATATCCCTTTTTCTTGTTGTTATTTATCCATTTATTGGGCAGGGAATATTACCTATATTTAACTAAATATTTTTTCCTGTGATTATCGATTTTTTGTCTTTTTTTTAAACGCCACATTGTGTATTAATCCTTTGCGCTGAAATACCTAAAATACTAAAAATATATTTCATGCCTTTAAGTAGATATAAGAAGAATAGTAATTTTGGGATCTACCTTCGGCCCAGTTGGTTGCGGAAGACTTAATCATGCGAAATTATTTCGGACAGGTACCTAATGATTTTGACGGCCTCCTTAGTCTAGAGTACGGCTCTAGTAATCCGAAGGTCGCGGGTTGAAATCTCAGCGTGCGCGAATAAATTTGTATTATTTCACAATTAATTACTTAAAAATAATATGTGGTATATTTGCACACGTTCCAGAGGGGAGTAACTACCATGATCACCCTGGTGGAAGACCATTATTCAGAATTGAAAAACATTGCTTTATGGCTTTAGCCGTTTTTGGTAATCAGATAATCTAAATAGCCAGGTACTTCCCACCTTTATATTCCCCATCTCCTTCCCACCCCACTACATTTAGACCATAACTTACCTCAATAGAGAACTCAAGTTTAATTTTTTTTAATGAGTAATGACATTCTAACTTAAATAACTGCAATTTTTTTTTTAGAGTTAGTTTTAATAGTTAAAATAATTGTCAAAGTTTTAATTTTTCCAGATTCCCTGAAAACCACCGTATGTATAGTAAATATTGTGACGTCATAACTCCTGAAAAGTTACTATAAGATCGGGCAATCAGCTGATCAACTGCCACCATTTTGAAATTCGGTGTTCGAAGTATTCTCCCTAGAGTAGCATTACATTTTTTTGAGCAGTAGTTTTTGAATATTTTCAATAATAGAGTTAAACTATTAAGAGATACCTTTATTTTTGAAACTGAATTATTTAGGCCTAAATAATGTTTCAATAAACACAACAACTTAATCTCTATAAACAGTATGTAAATAAAAGAATAAATTAAAACGATGACTTGTGTTATACCTACGTTCCCATACAATGACTTAACGGTGACGTCACGACACGATGTGCAGTGACGTCACCACTTAACATTTTAATACTACCAAATTTACAGTGTGTTTTAACGAGACGTTTAAAAATGCACTTTTTAATTTTTTTTTTAAACTCTTCGTTTAATATTCAGAATATTAAATATTCAGAATCATTGTTTATTGGTCTATAATATGAACATATTTTTTTAAAGCCATAATATTTTTCACTGGAGTTCCTTATTGGTGATGTCATAGTCTCACTGGCTCCAGATGGGAGCAGTTCGGACTCTTCACTAGTTGTAACAAATGTATCGATCCCATTATTTCAATGAACTCCGCCACTGTAGCAAATGGTGACCAGACAACTCAATAACATGCAACCTCATCACTCCTTTGAAAATTCATTAAAAATTTTGAAAAAAACCATATATGTTACCTCGGGTAGGCTTATGGGCTATATTCTAATTTTTTTAATCACTTTTAATGACTTTTCAAAGAGGTGTTGAAATTCCACGTTGTCGTGGAACCATCAAATGTACCTTGAGCGAGGAATGTTAGACAAATGAAATGTAATAAACAAAATTGATAAAATATTGTTGCTTTAAACACTGATTGGGGAACGGAGAAAGAAGTAGAAAAAATATAATAATAATGCTCAAAAGGCTGAAGAAAGATTAATGACGCCTCAAAAATTCACGGTACGATCAATGATCAATGTTCACTGATCAGTTATTAGAGCGACTTAGAATTGCACCCCATTGAATCCCTTATTACTTATCTACTGTGTCTTCTTCCCAAACAGGTGCTTGTAGGATACGCTGGATACAATCACCCAGCGCTTGCCACCTCGTGGACTTTCACCAACCTGTCTCATTGTCTTGCCTATATTTTATCATACTAACACCTATTGTATCTGTATTTCCCGCTAAGCACTTGCATACTGCTTACTAACAACGTATGCAGGGACACTGGAGGTCTAGTTTTGTTATCAAATGTAGAGTCGTTTTCACCAAAAAAATTAGAGTCCTTGCAAGAGCCTTGAAGGGGTAACCATCTGTTACCTATATCAGGGCGGGTAAGTGGTGGGTCCTCCAATGCACCCCATTGAAATAAAAGAGATAGAAAGAAAAAATCGTTTTCGCCATGATCATCTCTTTTCATTAAATAATTAAACACATTTTAACAGAATACGTTTTAAGTAAAGTATATAACAATTATGGATATTATTTTTTCAATAACATTGATTAGATCGAAATAGTTACAAAAATGATTTCAAATAAATTTGAAACCTCACGATCCGCGTAAAATCTCCGGTTAAATATTTTCCATGGTAAGCATTCTGGAAAATCAAAGTGAAATTCACAAACTTATGAAACGCTAAATGGAAAAAAATACAATATGAAAACTGAATGAAAATGTTTTTCTCGTTTCAAACACAGGTGTCGCTTTGGTGCTGACATTGCTAGAAAAGCTTTCCAGTGAATTTGACCGGAAATACAAGTGCTTGTGTGTGAATACAGTCTTCCGGTATGAAGGCTTTGGTCACTCAAAAATGTTAAATGCCCAACTTACTCACGGGACAAAACTTTCCTCAAATAAGATTTCACTCGGCGGTTTTCGCAAAATGAGTTTTATAAAAATGTATTTCTCGCACAAGTTTTCACGGAAAAAGACTGGAGATGAAATTATTTATCAAGAGAAAGTATTTATTAAAACCCCTCCGAATTTTCGAGAATATTAGCTTTTGGTGTCTTAAACGAAATGACATTTTACGAAAACTTTGTATTATTACCGCTTCACAATTAAAGCTCTATAAATGAAACATTTCTGAACGTAGCCGAATAGTAAAAACTGTTTTAGACAGGTTATAAAATAAGCTTTCGAATTATTATATTACAAATAAATATTAACATTTGTAAATATTAAATTTTAGAATGCAAACATTAAAAAAATGTGAAAATGACTCACGTGATGTTTTTATGTGAAAACGGTACTAAAATCACAGATTATGTAAACAACAATACTTATTCTATTGTATAAATGTGTAATAAACACTTTTGTCACCTCACTTTTTTATCATTTCATATAAAAATAATTAATAGAAATTAACAATGTCGGGCGCCCGTAGGAAATTTGGCGGAATAAATTATGTGTCAGACTGCGCGTCTGACAGAATGTTCTTTTTATGTATTTCTATGGACAACTTGAATAGAGATGTGCAGCATGATTCACTATCGACCTTTCACTTTTTATTTTACGGATGTAACTAAAACAATAACGGAATTATAACGGTTTCTATGGAGACTCACGCGCTGACGTGTAAACACGCTTATTGTACTTGACTGCTGTCGTATTTTTAACGCATATATCTGCTTACGTTGCGGAGGGGTTCTTCCAAATAAACCACTTTCAAAGTAAGGAGGTAATAAAAAAAGGCAGACTGTTCCTCTTTTTCGGCTCGAACGAGAACTAATAACAAGTCAATTTGTAAAAAAAACAATGTTTGGTCGTAACTACTTTGTACCTTGTCTTATTGTGCTATGTTTAGGTATAGAAACGTGGACAATTCGGTTTTTGAATTCACTTGAGATATTATTAGCTCTAAAACTAATATTTAAGACAGCGAAGCTAAGATGTAAGACATAGTCAATGGACGAGTTGGCATTCACTTGATAAATCTTCCATCACGACACGAGCACCATTTCCGCTTACTGTGGCGGTAATTGGAGATTTTCAAATATTGTCAGTTTATTCGTAACTCGGGAATGTTTGTCTTTGTACTCAATGCCTTTTGAAAGTCTCCAATTATAAGCGGGACGTTTTAAAAAATATATTTTTTAACCCTAACGACGTTTTAAAATCTTCATAGCTAGACACATTATTTAGAGTCAAAACGTTTTTAACCATAACGGTGCCTTTAATTTGCGATTCTCCATGAATTACTTCTGTAATTACTGGCTAATGGAGAAAAGAATTATTGTTATTTTAAAATAAATTGAATTCTTTAAAATTTTCTTTTGTAAAAAAACTAAAAAACTTTGATCGATATTATCAATCAAAGTATTATCGATCAAAGATCGACCGGATTGTAATGTCTCTTGTTCACTGACCACGGTAAAGATCATCTTGGAAAACGTTAAATAAAACATCTGGAAAAGTGTGCACAGCGGAATTTAACAAAATGCACGTTTTATTATTTTACTTTATTGTAATTATTTTTTGTACACCGGATAGGTGGTTGATGATGGTTACATTATAGTCAATGAACTAAGTAGGATCATTCATCAGATGTGAATTTTTGCAAGGAAACGACTGTTTCAGAAATACAAATAATTACAAATTATCCAACAAAATTCCGAGATTTTTCCACCTTTTAGAACAAAACCCTTTTAAACAGCGCTCCATTGTCGAGGGCTCCGACAGAACTTCGCATTTAATCACCAATTTTCACACAATACAGCTATATCCCGGGATGAATTGAAACAAATTGATGAAATTATTTTTTGCCGCGTCAGCCTTTCGGTGATTCGCCGCCATTGTTACAAGGAGTCAGGATTAATTACATCGGGATGGTCAGGGATGGGAAAAGGGGCGATAAAAAAACAAAATTGTTCCCCACCACTGGTGACGGGATTTGATGACGGTCTAACACAATTCAAGAACCTTTTGCTAGTGAGAATTATTAAATGTCAACATTTCCGTACTATTCAATATTTAAATTAAGTTCAAGATAATAAATTGATCGATTTTTTGGACGTCATTTATGGTTGGAGTGAGTAAATAAAATGTCTGAGTTATCAAAATTATAGATGTTTTAGAGGTGATTTGTGGTTGGAGAATACTTTTAGTACCCACCTGCTTTCTAGGTAAAATCACAATTTAAAACTATTGATTATATAAAGCAGGAAATCTGTTAGTGACTCCCAAAGAACAATATGGAATGGTAAACGGTAAACGGTAAATGGTAAAACATCATGGGGTTCGTACAGTTTTTTATCGTCTGGAATTCCAACTCAACAGGAGAATATTCTGCTCGTAAAGTTTAACATCATAAACTATATAGTTTTGTGTAGTGTTTTGGATAGATTGTAGTTTCAATTACCGTTAATATACTCGTATGTCAAAAGGTTATAGCTTCTGCCGTATTCCAACAGATGTCCGCTGAAATTGTAAGAATCAGAGCAGTACCACCTAACACCGTTCGTGTCTTGAACACTAACATTTAGGATAGGAGCCGAAGTCTTTCAGTAGAGTAATCCGCCACCGTCACTCTTCGGAGGTTCTAATTAATGCCAAAGAAATACAGAAAATACTAAATGCTGTTTATTGCTTTTTAAATGCGTTGTAGCGTAGATCCCGCTCCAATAGATTCAAAGCCCTTAAGCTGTTGAGAAACAAGAAAAAAGAGGAAAAAAGAGGAAAAAGGAAAAAAATCGAAATATTCACATCAATTTCGGTTTTTGTTCTCTGTGTAATGTAAATTCATCAATTTCCCGCTTGGACCACTAGTTTCTGGATACCGGGCTTTACTCTTCTATTTTTTTCGCCATCAAGTGCACAAGAACAACATCAACGTGTAACTTCTTTTCACTTATCAGTTAGATTTTTCTGATACCGATAACAAATCATACTTCATATCCTGAAGAACGACGCCATTAACCTATCCTTTCCTTTGTATAAAGCTCTTTCAACCAACCGCCCGTTGTGCCTAATCAATAAGGAAGTATTTATAAAAAAGGTTTATTTCCATTATTTATAGAAGAATTCACCATATTTCGTACCTTTTTGTTCGGTTTTCGTAAATCATTTCTGATTAGAATCCGCCTTTTTGCTGAGCGAGAATGGGCATGAGCGTGAGCAGCCCTTAACATGGTTGTTTGTTAAATGGGTATGATCGAAATATGCAGCTATTAGGAAAAAGGGAAAGTATAAAATTTAGAAGCCATACGCAATCATACATAAAGAAAGTTGCCAATAATATATGCGTTAAAGAAAATGAAGATAATGTAGGTGTTTTCGTTATTTGTTTTTGGGGTGTTATGCCGTGTTGCGCTACCTCCTTCTTTAGCCAACGTTTCGGACATCTGCCGGATCTGCCCTGATGATGGACACTGCAACGATGTCCGAAACGTTGGCTAAAGAAGGAGGTAGCGCAACACGGCATAACACTCCAAAAACAAATAACGAAAATGCTTTTGGCCGTGAAAATCTTAAAACTTATCTATAATGTAGGTGGTTCTTAGTCGAACATGACCGAATTTCATATCGACACCGTGGCGCAGTGGTTAGCGCGTTTGCCCGGAAAGCAAGAGTTCCTGGGTTCGAGTCCCAGAGGTGTCAATATGTTTTTTCTGATTTTTCTGTTTCCAGATTTTCGATTGAGTTTCGCTTATATTGTCTTCATTTATTTAAATATTACAATTTGAGGTTTTACTCATAAAGGTAAAAAAAAAAAAAAAAAACAAATATTTTTATTTACAAGATTTTTTTTTATGGAAGCGGGTATCTAAAATGATATAAATTTTTACAATACATATCCATTTTCAATGCTTTTATTATGTGGTTGTCACTGCTTTCATTGCGAAAGCCTAAAGAAAGATAGAAAATTCCTTTTCCCACCCGACTATCAAAAAATATTAACAAGTTATTTTAATACACTTGTTTCCGTTATTGGCTTGGTGTGAAAAATAGGGGGTGCCAATTATTTCAACTTTTGAATTCAGAAACACCTGAAATCTTGCGAAGAAAATGAGAACTGCATTTAAAATTATTTTTTAAAATGATTATTGGCTCGCTAAAATGAATTGAAAATCAGATAAAAAACCTAAAACTTGTTTTTTAAAGTATGGTAATAATATTTTTTTCAATAATTTAACCTTTTAACGAATATTTGCTTTTAAAAACTGCGTATACATTTATAAAAAAATCAAGTTTATGAATACAAGTAAGTCCAAAAGAATACTGATTTAACCAGAAAAAATGTTATTTTCCCCTTTTATATTTTTAACAAACACATCACATAAGTTTCAAAATTTTTTTTTCGTTTTTTGTTCTGCAGTTATGGAATAAAAATTAAGTTTGCTACAAAATATAAAATATGGTCGCTTTTTTTATTTTTTTCCCAAATCATGAAATCTATTTTTTTTCAAAACTTCCGGCCGTTTTAGCGGACCAATAGTGAACACCATTTTCATTGATTTTTACGTCTTCGAATAGCTGCAGATCACACACAACTTTTGAGATCCCAGGTATTTAAAAATTAAGGCTTTTTTCTCTTCAAATAAATGCACGTATTGCATTTTTCCACAATGTTGTTATGCATTGTAATATAATTTTTTGTTAAACGAGATTAATTATAAAAAGCTTTTACCTTTAAATGCATCTTGTGATAGAAGTACAACATACCATTATATCGTCTATGAATTTGTTTTTATTTTTTTACAGTTTATAAGAAAAAAATAAAAGGTGAGCGTACTTTAAAAAACCTCTATTATTGAAATCAAAATTTCAACATTTTTAATTAACAAATCCGCATTAAATTTTGAAACGGTCTTTCAACTGCTTTCGTAGTACGTTCAAAAACAGCGAATCTATTTGAAATTGAATGCCAAGCAGGAATATTTCTGAATAAATCTATATACGTGGTCACACTTGAGTGACATGACGACAAACTCTCAAAATATCTGGAGGGTTAAATTAAACAGAGAATGTGAGACATGTATGAAAGGTGTTTACGTGGTTAATTAATGAGTGGAATATACGTATGTGTATTATCATTGTCATGTATTGCGGATGCAAGGATTCATAATGGTTTATTAGTATTTTGAAAATGTGGAGTTTCGGTTTTAAGTTATCAGAAAGAAGGGTGAAAATTTGATCTTTTATTATTGTATAAAAATTGCATACAATTGGTATTTATTTGTCAGCAGGAGATTAGTTCCACAGACTAGGGGCAATACGTGTTCCTCTGGACATTTCCCAGTTTTTAGTACACTTTATTTTTTTTCTTTTAAACTATTAGAAATTTATTTTATAAAATGACATATTTTGGAGATCGGATAAATGATCTGTTGTAATCTGATTTTTTATTTGCTACTTTTTTGTATATTGCGGAATAAACGCAATTGAAATAAAACTTGTTTTTTAACAATACCCTGTATGTTCCTCTGGTCACTGTGTAATGTTCCTCTGGACAGTGAACAATAAATGTTTTCTAAGTCATAAACACAATAAAACAATAACAGGAATATAGTTTATTTAAATAATAGAACAGTTGCTATAGTCTAGAATATTTTTCTTGCCATAATTTTTTTCTAGATTATGTACTGTCATCCTAGGTTGGTAAAACCTATTTAAGAGTCATCAATTTTTTATATAGGTGACAAAATATTCACAAAAAGGACTACTAGGGTAAAATGAATGGCTTATTAGTCACGTGCCAAAGTATTTTTCCTGTTTTTTGCCTACACAACTCCGCTAACCTTTACAAAACAATATTTTATTGTAAAAAAGATACTTTTATTCATGCGGCATTTTCCAACAAATCGTGGTTAAGGAGGTGTTCCCTCGTTCTTCCTAATTTACTGCGTAGCACTAAAATATTAATTAACAGTTCAAAATCCTCAATATTAATCTAATATATAAAATTCTCGTGTCACGGTGTGTGTTATCATACTCCTCCGAAACGGCTGGACCAATTTTGATGAAATTTTGTGTGCTTATCTGGTAGGTCTGAGAATCGACCAACATCTATTTTTCATACCCCTAAAAGTAAAGGGTGTTCTACTCTGAATTTTTATTTTATTTTTTTGACAAATTTTTTTTTTTTTTTATGGTGAGGCATTAAAAAATACATGCAACCCTAAATTTTCACCCTTCTACCATTAACCCCTATTTTTTAAAAGTGATATTAGTAATTCAAACCGGTGTCAATTCTGACCCGATGAGAACGAAGCCAGCCTCTTTTCTCTTTTCTCTGAGATTAAATTTTTTACTAATCAATTACTGTTTGATATTGTTACTACAAACATGATTCACGGTCCATGCGGTAATTTGAATCGTTCATCGCCTTGCATGGTAGACGGAAATTGTACAAAGGGTTTTATTAAAGATTTCACCAACGATACGGTCACATATGTTGAAGGATATATATATATTTTTTTACGTTAATTCCACGCAGGAGGCCCTGAGGAAAATAATTTCCCTCAGGGCCTATGCCATCTGGGATGCTGAGTGGAGGGTCTTTTTGAGGAGAGGAAGGAATGAACATTGGTCTTGAAGAGACCCATGTTGTAGGAAGGAGGAAACACAGAGGCCGGCAAATCATTCCACAGCCGAGCTGTTGAACACAAGAACGAGTCGAAGAAAAGACCCGTTCTCATGTGGCAAATGTCAACCGTGTACAAATGTTGGGCACGCGTTTGGCGTATTTCCCAACTATGCACCGGTGCCGAAGGGATCAATGATGCTAGTTCCTTGGAGCATCTTCCATTGTAATACCGGTAGAACAAGGATAGCATTCCCACCCGACGCCTGAGCTCTAAAGATTGCAATCCGTCTGTTAAGATGGGAGAATCTATCAAACGGACCGCCCGTTTCTGCACAGAGTCGAGGGTATTTTTCATGTATTTTGGAGCTCCAGACCAGAGGTGGCTGCCAAATTCAACCGTGGGGCGCACTTGTGATTTGTACAGGGTTAGCAGTTGTGTACTATTAAAGTATCTGCGGGCCCTGTACAGTACGCCCAGTTTCTGTGAGGCTAACTTTACTCTGGCTTCGATGGAGCCCCCATATCTGAGCTGGTCACTTAGGGTTACACCAAGCATTTCAATGGAGGGCCTGTTCGACCATATATATATGCAATATATCGTCGAAGAAATACCGATAATGGCGGACAATCATTCATTAAAAATATCAGTAACGTAGACATTGACATTGACAATCGTTGGGTGGTACCATATGCACCTCTGTTGAGTAAAAAAGTGGGAAGGAAAAAGGCATGAGGGGTGGGTAGGAATCTGGAGGTCATTGTATCCGGGAGTGAATCCATCCCTCCAACTGCGGTATTTTTCATACCCCTAAAAGTAAAGGGTGTTCCACTCCGAATTTTTATTTTATTTTTTTTGGACAAATTTTTTATTTTTTTTATGGTGAGGCATTAAAAAATACATGCAACCCTAAATTTTCACTCTTATAAAATTAACCCTTATTTTTTAAAAGTGATATTAGTAATTCAAACCGGTGTCACTTCTGACCCAATGAGAACGAAGCCGGCCTCTTTTCTCTAATTTTAAATTTTTTACTAATCAATTACTGTTTGATTACAACACATGATTCACGGTCCAATCACGGACAATCGTTGGGTGGTACCATATGCACCCCTGTTGAGTAAAAAAGTGCGAAGGAAAAAGGCATGAGGGGTGGGTAGGAATCTGGAGGTCGTTGTATCCGGGAGTGAATCCATCCCTCCAACTGCGGTGCAAGACCATTGCCTTGAGCGGAATTGACCTTTTACCTTGACCTTTCCAGCCGGACTCTTTCGACCCATTGGTTGAGAGAATCCGGCTGGAAAGGTCAAAAGGCCTCCCTCAACCAGTCTCTCTCGATCCGGTCCGCCACGCAGCAGGTGGGCAGACGCATCCGCCGCCAAGACCCGCACAAAAGTCACCCTTGCTAAATCACCAAACGTAGCGAACCGCTTGGGGTGACCTATGGCAGAGGTGTTGGTTATCCAATAAATGGTTCCCGGGGCGGCGGCACCCGTACCCGCTTCGTTTCAAAAATTCCCGTAAGTAAGTGGAAAAGTAAGAAAATCACAAAAAATATAAATTCATACACAACGCCATACACTCTGATACTGACAAAAACAAAACACGGACAATTGGGCATCGATAATTGCTTCATTGTGTAATTTTTAACTTAATAAAAATACTTAATTTAGTTCAACAGTTATTGATTCTGAGGCGGTACGAAGTTTGTCAGGTCAGCTAGTATATTCTATATAAGCTGTACATAAGAATATTGTAGATTGTTCCTCTAGACATGTCCAGAGGAATAAGCAAAAAAATGTCCAGAGGAACACGGGGTGGTCATTTTTTATAATTTCAAAAGATTCTCATTTTGAAGTTATGTCATTAGAAAGATAAATACCCTCGCGGTTTCTTGGAAAAACATGCATTCCAAAGTAGAGTTTAAATAATACAGACTTTTAAGTCTTCACAACATATAAAGTCACTCAATAAAAAACAAAAAAAAAAAACTTTTTCGATGAAAAAAATATAATCATCGTCTCTCACTTTAGCTTTGACAGGAGAGAATGGAGATTAAATCAGTGTTATCAACTTTAAAATGTGCATTTGTTGGCGGTACTTAATCAATACAAAAATTGATAGTTTATGAAATAACACTCCTGTCCAGAGGAACACGTATTGCCCATACAACAAATTAAATTATCATGAACGCATTAGCGTAGCAACAACATACACATATACCAACACATAACATACCCACCAACCTTTTATATAATCAAAGCCACCAACATTGTGATTTAGCATTTTTAAGGTGAAAAACAGTGGAATAGGAAATAAATACTTTTTTTAAATATCATAAAATAGTTGAGAATGCAATACCTTAGCAACATAATAACAGCAATTCATTAGTTTCTAGTTAATCACAAACTTGCAATTTAAGGCACGGTAAGAATGAGCAAAATATAATCTTTATAATCTAATCTATAATATAATCTCAAATAATAATCTGAATATGTAGACGAATAACAATATTAACGTATTTGGGCCATGTAGTAAGTGGTTTTGGTACTGTGTAGGGTCTGTGGATTATTATCATTCTGGTGGAGTAATTTGTGGCGTGAGAGAGTTTTTCGACGTATTTTAAGACAATATATTTACAATATCGCTTGTTGGTAACACGTGTTATCATTTTTTGAGCTTTGTGAAGGAATAGGATCAATAATACTTTGTGTACAGCGAATGACAATTATCTATAGCAGAGATTGGCAGAGAACATAGTATACTGTTTTAAGTATGCAGAGTTTTTATTTAATTTTTTGCATGCGAGTACGGCACAAAAGTGCCAACTGCTCCCATCTGGAACCAGTGAGAGTATGAAATCCCCAATTGGGGTATGTTGTGAGGCTGAAAGTAGTGGGGAACATAGGGAAGGAGATTGAAAAAAGGAAGATGGGGAAGTTTCTGGCTATTCAAGTCTGTTCACCAAGCACGGCTAAAGCCAATTCAAGATCAAAGTTTCTATTATTAATGAAGGTCAATTTCAGGGCGATGCTGAGAGTATCGTATACTGTGGGATGTACTGCGAATATATTATGGATTTTTTATATTTAATTATCTGTGGAATAACACAAATTATTCAATTGGAATTTAATTGCGAACGCCGGGATTTGAACCCGCGATACTTCGACCTAATGCAAAAGCTTTTTGAGTTTTTGTCTTTGAGGTCAAACTCGACTTGTACCTTTCGCGTAGTGGCGATTTTTTTACATTTGAGCAGGTTATATTCTTCATCAGCAACGCATTTCTCTTCTCTGGGACTGAAAAAAGGCATAATACATTTAAAGCCTATTTGCATATTTTTTGGATTTTCCATCGTTTTTCCTATCGTCAACAGTACTAGATTTAAATATTTTTCTAAGTGTTATAATTGCATAATAGTTTATGTACCTATGCGAAGAGTAAGGGAAAAATTGCAAAATGTTGGTCACGTAGTATGGGTACGTTCCCTAAGTACTAATCCCATCGTATATTATGATTATGATAGATTATGATACATCAAGAACTCTAGGTATTTTATATGGGTGACTCCGTTTCTAGTTTGGGTATAAACAAGAATAATTATTCGACAAGAGTTACAAAATTCGCAACCGCCATAAACTTTTTTCTCAAAGTTATGCTCATATCATCCACACAATTGCAACAAGACATTAAAAAAAACACCACAAAGCGAACGCTATAAAGCTTTCTTTAATAGTATATTAAAATATAAGTGGATAAACAAGTCTTTAAAACTCAAAATAAAGCAAGTGTTTTAAAGACCAGTTATCCACGAATACTTTACGCTATTTTTTTTATTGGTACACTTTGAAAACATAAATATTGATATTATTATTAAAAATTTGGAAATAAGAACTTTTAATGAATTCGTGATGTGACATCACAATATCTTGTTGTCATGGAAATGAAAAACACAAACATTAATTTGCAATCTGTCACATAAGATTAATAGTTGACATCACAGTTTATACTAGTTATTGTGTGTTGTAAAATGAGTTCTAACATTGATAATTTAAATACCAAAGCAGAATCGCGGTTAATACCTGAAAAATCCAAAGACGTTTATAAAAAAGAATATGAAAGGTTCATAATATGGATGGAGGAGCAAAACTTAGTAGATGTAGATGAACGAGTTGTGCTTGCTTACCTTCAGAAAATGTCGGAACAGTACAAAGCATCGACTATGTGGGCCATACATTCGAAATTGCAATGTCTGTTGAGGATAAATAAAGGGGTTGATTTAAAATCATTTGTGAAAGTGCATGCATTCATGGAGGCAATTAGCAAGGTTGACGTTGCTAAGAAGGCGTTAAAATATTCCTGTCAGATTTATGGTTAAAAGTTGACATTTAGACTTCACATTTTGTTGATTTGTTGATGTTGCCATGGTAACTTTAAAAAACGCGCGTTCCATAAAGTGCGATTTAAACACGCTAGAGCGTACTTTAAATGAGTAAAAAAGGGCACCAATAAAAAAAAATACCTATACAGTAGAATGCCGCTTAATTTCGAAGAAACTTCGCTGAATGCGGACAATTGTAGAACTAACTGTAATAATTATTTGAATAGCGCATACAATATCGCTTCCCCCATTTCTGGAAACATTTTGTATTACGGCACAGTAACTGACTACGGATAGTTACTGCATACATGTGGCCAGGGGCGTAGAAACCCCACGGGCAGGAAGGGAAGTTGCCCTAGGGCAGAGCCAAAATATCAAATTGTTGGTGTCAAAAGGGACGAGAACGCCGATTCTCATTAATTGTAATGGATAAGCTTTTTGAGTTTTTGTCTTTGAGATCTGTCTCGACTTATGCTTTTCATGTAAAAAATTAACAACCATAACACCACCAATCAAAATGCTGTAACTTCATTTCATTCCATATTATAATTTTTTATATTTATTGTACGCTCTATTATATCATCATCATCAACTTCTTCCCCGTATCCTATTCGGGTCGGGGCCCATTGCATCGACAGGGCTCCTCCATACGTCCCTGTCTTGTGCTGATTGTTCGGCCTCTGTCCATGGTAGACCCATCCTCTCTTCACACAGTTTCTGGAGTTTTTTGCTGTATTATATAATTTCTGAAATAACTCCCACACCAAGCTCAAGAGCTAGCTCTCTTAATTGGCATATAAATCCCTGAAAATGTGTATTTCACTAATTTGTTTTTTCCATAGTATTATGTTTATTGCTGTAACAGTATAATACATAATTTAAACAATACATAAAAAAAAAAAAAATAAAATGAATTGTTGCGATTTTTTTTACCTTTGAGCAATTTATATTCTTCATCAGCAATGCACCTCTCTTTCCTGGTTCACATAAATAAGTAAAAGGCATTATACATAAAAAGCCTATTCATTTTTTTAAACTAAATCCGTTAAAAATTTGAATTTGAAATTTTTTTAAATTTGCACTAATACTATAATTTTTTTTTTTAGTTTACCCGTATGAGCGATTCCAAAGTAACTTTCAATCTAAATGAAAACGTTTGCTCAGTTTTCCACCTGTGAGTAACGACTAAGCGAGGGAGCTTGTGAGCATCTTCTATGTTTTTTGGGAGATTGACCGCGCAAAAGTTCTTTATTTGGATTTACTATCATTTGCATAGATTTTTTTGTAATGAAGAGAGGCTGGTTAAATAGAGTTGCCCCGGGTCTGTAAATCTGTCGCCACGCCAATGATTTCAGCACAGACAGAAATAATATTCAACCGTACAGGTATAAACTTTGTTAGACAAAGCAAGGCAGTATCTTTTTAATTACAGATTTTTTTTATTATTCGTACTGATTTAAATTTTATTTCCTCGATGATAGGCAAATAACAAACATGCTACCTTTTATCGAGTGTGTTAATAAAATGAATTACGGCAATTATGCATTTTAACACACAAGTTGCCCTCTTTTAAAAAATAATTCCAAATCAGATCATCCGGATTTTTTAATTTAAGAAGACAATATACCCTAAAATATATTCAGAACCTTAACGACGTAAGTAAAGAAGCCGTGTATACAAATTGCGCGATCCGTGCACTGGACGGACCTACTGTCGAATTTGCCGTATCAAAGAAAAGAAGAAGAAGATAAATAATGTGGGAATCTTAACGACGTAAGTGAAGAAAGTGTGTAAACAAATATACGCCGGGGCACGGCGTATTGTACGAACGTACGGTCGAATTCACCCTAGCAGGCCTGGAGATTCGACCTCTATGGCGCGTTCATTTTAATTAATTCTGAAGAACGTGCCTCAAATATTTAAAATGTGTCTGCATGTTGTCCTCCCTAAATTATTAATTCATAGCCTAGAAAAATAAAATCTGGTGCTTACCGCTAAGTTTATAGTTGAAAAACGGGTTATATAGTTTTGGAATCGTTGTACGTAAAATATATTAATGGTAAGGTACTGTTTTTATTAATCAAATATCTAAATAACTTGCATTTCTTGTGCGGCATGAAAATAAAAAAGTTATTATAGTTACGGATTCGCCGGAAATGATTAAAATATGAGTTTTGAGCGTACAAAAATTATTAGGATTGTGTACCGCCTTAAATAAAAGCGGACATATTATCTACTGTTATTTTTTCCATTCCTGAACCAATGGGGACACATCAAATATTCAATATGTCAGTGCTATTTGCCAAAAAGGGTATGAAGAAATCAGGATCACGATAACGACGCTTTTCAGTATTTCAGTATTGGCGGCTTGCAAGATTTTTTGTGCAAAATATATGTGGTTGGAAAAAAGAAAACATGGCAAACCACCACATTTTGGATGTGTTAAAAAAATGTTTAGTTTTCTGCGGCTACAATGTTAACCAGGGCTATAATGAAAGTACTTACCTAGTTTAAACTCTAATGGTCTTAGATTAATTAATTAATTAATTTTTTAAATTTTTTTTTAAAAGAAAGACAAACATTCCCGGGTTACGAATAACATAGATACTAATAAACATGTTTTAAAATTTACACGTTATTTGGAATTACCCAAACAACACACACTTAGGAATGATTAGTCCATATGTATACACTTCCGACAGAGGTTTCTTTGCTAAACTAAGAAACACCCTTTTCTCTTGCTTCTGCTAACAATTATTGTGCGCAAAAGGACACCAAGTGCATACTTAGATCGAATTTGAATTCTCAAAAGATTTTGAATTTATTTGAAAAGTTTTGCTTACACTGTCTACCATTTCTTTTAATGTTAAAACGAATTTTTTTCATTTCATCGAATTTTCTTTGCTGAAGTAAAAAAACAACTTTGAAATATAACTTGTAAATCGTTCAAATATGGATAAAAAGGAAAGTAATTTATTGGTTTAACCTCGATGTTTAAGATCAGATGTTCAGATTTCTAGGAACATGTTTTTTCACGAAATAACCAAATGACTTTGGAAAAAGTAAGTTTTACGATTTCTTTGAACAAAAAACCTTTTTTTTATGATTTCGTAGAAACGAATAAATGCAGAGAAAATTTTGCAGTAGTTTCATGAATAAATTGTACCTACAATGCATAAATTATTAACAGGAACCCTCTGATGAAAGCGGAGTCATAATTGAAAATCTTAGCCCGTAAAATTTGAAATCGCTGCGCTGATGAAAATGAACTGCAGGTAAAATAGGTACCGCTTAAGTCCAGCAGATGGGGAGGGTTGGTGGTAACCACTGAAGTGAGGGACTGTTAGCATGTTGGCGTCACTGTAAGCTCGGAGTTTGTTCATTTATTTCTTATTTTGAGTAAAATTGATCATAGATTAAAAATACAGACATTCTTTCTTGGATAATTTTGTTTTATAAATTTTCAATTTTAATGTACATTATTAAAGACGGATTGTTTCACAGAATTTGAAATTTCATAAAAATTGATCAAATTACAAAGTTGATTTTCAAGTTCTTAAAATGTTCTATGAAGTGTTCGGTTGTTTTCGGTTGTTTCACAAAACTGAAATAATAACATAAGTTGAATAGAACTTTCACATAACTTGAAAGTCGTCTTTGAAATTAGTTGAATTTGTCAAGGCGTGTTAACTTTGCAGTCCAAACGTATAAATAATACCATTCAATGCATTCTGCACATCGCTGAACACGTCAGAAATGTGGGTAGATTATACTGCATCCCAATGAGATAAGCTAAAACTCACCTACAACAATGCTTACCGCCAACTATTCTGCCTACCGAGACACTGCAGTGCTACGGAAATATTCCTGGAGGGATGAGTGCACACTTTGAGACCCTGGAAAGCTTATTGCGCAGACTGTGCCAATCGAAGAATACAATCATCACTGCCATGATTGCCTGGATGGTGTTCTCTCTCATGACCCCCTCTTTGATGGCGACGGCAGACGGTAAAATATCCCCCATAAACGGCTGCTTGCATTCATTCTTATGTTTAATATTTTTTTTTGTTTAATTTTTCATGTTTATTAATTTTTTGCATTTTATGTATGAATTGTTATTTACTTTTTGGTTTTCTTATTATTTGTCTCCTTCTTTTTGTTATTTCTAAATATGGAATTCTGGAAAAAAACTATTTCTATTATTATTTGTTTCTATTATAACTTGTTTATCGTCATGAAATTTTTCATTTAATTTGGAAGCGCATCATATAATTCATCATATTCATTGGCCGAATGTAAGTGTCCTAAGAGTGGAAGGTAATTGAAGAAATAAACCAATATAAGGTTGTTGTGGCGTGTTTTGTGGATCGAAGTTAGCACAATTTTATCTTACTTCGGGTGAATTTTTTTGATCCAACATTTTCAAACATCAAAATTCTTTCTTGAACAGATTATTATCAGATTCGTTGACTTGTTTGGGATCTTACAGGTATATGCGTGCCATGGTAAACTCAATTATTTGGTACTTCTTGTAATTTTTTTTTTTATAAACGGAATTTATTTTTTGTACCAATAATGACTTTCATTGGCCTATCTGAAGCTAAATATAAATACATATCGGGATACACAAATATGCTCTCGTAATATAACGTCTCCACTCTATCTAACTGACGAACATACATTGACCTAATGAAATCTGCAACAGCGTTATCGACTGTCCTGACTTACTCAAACTAATTAATTTTAAAATACCACCCAGAACAACTAGGTTCAACGACTTATTCCACATTAACCGGACACGTACTCAAACTAATTAATTTTAAAATACCACCCAGAATAACTAGGCTTAACGAATTATTCCACATTAACCGGACACGTACAAATGGTATGCTGGTGTCAGGGATCCAATCAGAAGAATGTGCGAATTGTTTATTAAAAACTACAACCTTAAGGATTCCGATATATTTTATGATACTTATAGCACTTTTGGTAGAAAATTGAAGGCTGTTTTGCTATAAAAAAATAAAAATCATACATCATTCACTATACTTTTTATGTGCTTCTTTTTAAACAATTTTCGATTCATTATTAATTATGACTTATTTTTAAACATGTATAAAAATGTATTTGAAAATCTTTATTTATCAAGTCAATCAGTGAGACATAGTTGGGGTGCGAATTTTCAAGTTATTGTTCATAATATTGTTTTGTTAATTATTGTCTGTATCTGTGTTTTTTTTCTTAAATAAATTAAAAAAAATAGTTGAAATGTCTTGTGTAAATGTTGATATCAGAATTAATACCATAAAAGCAATATCGATCACCTTTCTATAGATTACCTGTTCGGTGGTTAGTGGGGTCGGATTTAGCAGGGATATGGTAGGAGTGCAGTGGCGGATCCGGGGCCGTAATGCACTATCGAAATGATTGAGTGAATTCTGTTAATTGGCTTAGTATTTGCTAAAATAGTCCAAAACGAGATTAGCGTGATCGAACGGATTTTATTTTTTTTATTTTATTTATTAATTGAATGCCCTCAGGGCTTTTATAAAAACAGTATATATATATAACTTACGTTTAAATTACAAAAAAACTATTATTACGCCCATTTTCAAAACTGGTTACCCCACTCTAAGCAGTAATTATAGACCAATTTCGCTTACCTCAAATATAGCAAAAATATTTGAAAAAAATTGTTAAAAAACAGATGTTTAAATTTATAAAAGAAAATAATATATTAAATGCACATCAGTATGGTTTTAGAGAAAATTTGAGCACTCAAGATGCTATCGTAGATTTAACAACTGAAATATATAAATATTTAGATAATAAAAAAAAATGCATTGGAATATTTGTCGACTTAAGAAAATCATTTGACAGCATAACACATTCTAATCTTATCTCCAAACTAACGAAAATTGGTATAACCAATAATGCCTTAACATGGATTAAAAATTACCTACTTTATAGAGAGCAATTTGTCAAGTTAAATGGTTTTCTGAGTGATTCACAGACCAGTAATTTTGGAATCCCGCATGGGACAGAACTAGGACGAATTCTTTTTATCATTTATGTGAATGATATTTTTAAACTCACCATAAATTCAAAAATAATATCATATGCTGATGACACAGCGATTTTAACTCAGGGACTAAACTGGATTGAAACTCAGAAAACGGCTGAACTAGATATAAATATATAAAAAAAATGTTTTGATCAAAATCTACTATCTCTCAATACAGAAAAAAACTTTTGTAATACCATTCACTCTGAATAAAAATGCTACCCCTGAGAATCTAAACATATGTACATATATACTCATATAATTGTAATCCAAAGTCATATCTGTCTAAACCTAACTGCTCTTTACACACTGTTAAAACAAATATAAAATACCTCGGTGTAATTATAGATAGTAACATAAAATGGAAATTACAAATCAATACAACAGTAGAACGGATAAGAAAATTAATTTACATTTTTATTAGAATACGTAACGTATTAAATATTGGATTATCAAGAACCATCTATTTTTCCCTAATTCAATCAGTATTACAATATGGAATTGTTGGCTGAGGTGGTGCTTTCAAAACTTCTCTTTTGCCTTTAGAAATTATCCAAAGAATATTAATAAAAATAATTCTAAAAAAACCACACGATTGCCTTACCATCAAATTATTTCATTAATTTAAAGTCCTTTCACTTCATATTATTTATAAAAAAATTACGCTTTTACAAATATACAAAGATTGTTTCAATAATGTGAACTTAACTATTTTTTCGAACAGCAAGAGAACAAATATCCTTGGTTCTCTGACTGTACCGCGCTGTTACACCACCACAGCCCAACAATTCTACAAATATATTGGAGTTAAATGGTTAAACGAATTACCCTCGAAATTAAGATTGGAAAAAAATTACCAAAAATTCAAAAATTCAATAGAAACTCTTTTTATGTAACTTATCAACATTACAACTCAATTATAATATTAGTTATCCTTTTTCTCTCATCATTTTTTATCTCCTCCTCTTCAATCTGTTGTTTTTCTTATCTATTATTTGTTTTATATTTATATATAAAAGAATATTTAAATATAAATATAAATATGATTTTTTTCTTATTTTCTGTTAATTTTTTGTTTTATATATTAAAAAAATATTATTTTTCCTTTGCTAAATTGTGATTAAAATGAGTTTATCCGCCTTTTTAACTCGAGCTTTGCTCTTAAAATGGGTGTAAAAAAAAAAAAAAAACCGAACCACTTGGACTGACCTATGGCGGAGGTGTTGGTTACATAATAAATGGTTTCCGGGGCGGCTGAATCTATTTTCGCCTTCCTATAAAGTAGCGGTCGTTTTAGATTAGACTTTAATGTTCTGTACCAGATATCTCCCTAGAAAGTAGTGGTAGTTTTATATTAGACATTAATGTTCTGCAGCAGATATTTCCCTATAAAGTAGCGGTAGTTTCAGATTAGACATTAATGTTTTATAGCACACATTTCCCCAGAAAGTAGCGGTAGTTTTAGATTAGAAATTAATGTTCTGCAGCAGATATCTCCCTAGAAAGGAGCGGTAGTTTTAGATTAAACTTTAATGTTTTGTAGCATATAATCTCCCTTGAAAATAGCGATAGTTTTAGATTATACATTAATGTTCTGAATCAGATATCAATAATTACAGGTTGTCTTAAACTATACTGAACATTATTTATCTAAGAAACTTCCTTTGTACTTCTCCAATGTTGCAAGGGTAAAGAGGAGACCATAGAGAAGGTGTATTTTCTATCAGCGATCTCACAAGGGAGCAGTACAGTAGTTTCATTTACTCGACGTTACGTACGAGTTTTACGAAACCTAAAATTGAATTGAATGAAACATATTTGTTAGATTGTCAAATAAATGTAATGAAATAATGACGAGAAAAAAAATTTGGTTGTGTGTGTGAGTTGACATCCACTATAGAGGAAAAAGTTATAAAGTAGATACCTACTTAATATGCAATCTTTCATTTACATAAAATAAATTTAATATAATTGATGGTAGTTGGTATCAAAACTCATTATTGAAGTTGTTGGATGGGGAGTGGAAAAGATAAAAAAGATTGGAGCTCGATCAGAAGGATAGAGTTAATTTGAAGATAAGAAAAATAGAATGGACAAGTGGAAAAGTGATGTACAGGTATTTTGGAGTAGACTTGTCTGTAATCCCAGCGAGAGCTCGTACGCACGTTATAGAAGTTTTTCACACGTTTCGCATGAAAACAATAATTACAGAAGATAGAAAATAGAACTATGAAGTCGTGCGATCTCTCTCTGGAATTGGTAAACGATGATAAACAATATTATAAATTACGATTTTAGATTTTCACGGCCAAAAATATTTTTGTTTTTAGTTTTTGGGGTATTATGCCGTGTTGCGCTACCTCCTTCTTTAGCCAACGTTTTGGATAGCGTTGCACTGTCCGAAACGTTGGCTAAAGAAGGACAGCGTTGCAGTGTCCGAAACGTTGGCTAAAGAAGGAGGTAGCGCAACACAGCATAATACCCCAAAAACTAAAAACAAAAATATTATAAATTATTTAACATCTGTATTAAATAATATGACACTGTTACTTACATTTGTTTTGTATTCGTTAAATATTAACTATTAAATGCTTAAACACCACTGTTTAATGTTTAGTAGCCAAGATTTAACAAAATATGAAATCCTAGATATTGTATATTATTACAAGACTAATATTGTAGGTAGTCACCAACCGATAAATTATACACTATATCCGTTAACTCTTTTAGACCTGCAATAAAGCTGGTAGTTGTAGAATATATACGATGTTCGATAACAATTGGTAGAGTTGTTTAAAAAATCTTGGTATGTATGTGTGTGTTTACAATGGTTTAGAAGTTATCGTTAGTTTCATTTGACAGAATATTAGTTCACATGAAGAATGTTTTACATAAAATAATAAATCAAATACTGTAGACCAAAAAACATTATCAACTATAACATGCGTAAAAAATAAACATTGAAAAAAAAACTTAAAAACGCAAAAATATCGGGAGTCAATTCTATCGAGATTAAATGTAAAAATTACATTTTGAAATAAAAAAATCAAGCCATAAAATCAATCTATTTTTTTAAACTAAAACATTTATGTATTAACAAATTCCTTTTAAAACTTAAAAAAAATATATATTTTGGTTTGACCGAGATTTGAACCTTCCTACTCAGTGATCGGAATCAATCGCGCTACCAACTGGGTAAAATCCCGAGTTATTAATACCGACACCTAATTCGTATATTAAGTGATGTATTGTCATCGAATTTCAGAGACATGCCTAAATGCCGTATATGTTTGCAAGTGTGTGCGTGATTCATACCAAAGTTGATGGAATGTGTTGCACTTCATTCATACATTCGTTAAATCAAGAAAAGAAAGGTGAAAAAAAGATGTATTTTAAAATGATTACCGCCGGAAATTGTAGCTTAAATCCACTAAAAAAATCAAGCTTAAAGCCGAGAAGTGGTTTAATTTCCACTTTCAAGATTCCATTTTACCTAAACGAGTTCAATCAAGAAAGCAAAGGTGAAAAAAAAACAGATTTATTTAAAAATGACTATCACCGGAAATAGTAGTAAGATCAGGTTAAAAAAAAAATAGTGCTTAAATCCAGATATACCGGCAATTGGAAAACGAAAACCGGCAATTTTTATTCGCTGTGGACAGTGGGGAAAAAAACCGAATTTAATAGTTTTTTTTTTCAAATGTAAACACGGTCTGAAAGGGTTAGGAGGGATAAGAGGAGAAGCGATGTTTATGGCAGGCAACTTCCCACCGGACTCATTCCAGATTTCTGATCTCGCCCCGAGGATAGATTGAATAATACTTTAAGGACCATTTTGATCCTTAATAACGTTCAAACGTTTTATTGACAGCTTAAAATGTTTACACCGTCACTTTACTCGCCTTTGTACCTAATTAAATAAATAGGAAACTTTGCAAATTTTGATAACATTATCAGATAACAAATAATACTAGGGAAGATTGGTGAAAAATCCTGGGAAATTAATTTGTAGAATTTATGAAACTGGAAGAATTTATAATAAAATATATCTGCCTCAGGATAATTGCCTTTCAAAAGAAGAAATTTACCACTCGAATGTTGGTTTATTTCTAACTAATACATCTGCCAAATTATTGGTTAACTAGTAAAAATGATTATTAACGTTGAATTAAAATAAAAAACTAGTGAAACAAAGGCGATAAAATGTATTGCTGCTGTGGAGATTTCTAACGCAAGGATCTTTCGCAATTCGGGCGATTGCTCTAACACCAGAATCTCACTCAATTCGGGCGACCGCTCTAACGCCAGAATCTCACTCAATTCGGGCGACTGCTCTAACGCCAGGATCTCAGTCAATTTGGGCGACTGCTCTAACGCTAGAATCTCACTCAATTCGGGCGACTGCTCTAACGCCAGGATCTCACTCAACTCGGGCGACCGCTCTAACGCCAGGATCTCAATCAATTCGGGCGACCGCTCTAACGCCAGAATCTCACTCAATTCGGGCGACCGCTCTAACGCCAGAATCTCACTCAATTCGGGCGACTGCTCTAACGCCAGAAACTCACTCAATTCGGGCGACTACTCTAACGCCAGAATCTCACTCAATTCGGGCGACTGCTCTAACACCAGAAACTCACTCAATTCGGGCGACTGCTCTAACGCCAGAATCTCACTCAATTCGGGCGACTGGTCTAACGCCAGGATCTCACTCAATTCGGGCGACCGCTCTAACGCCAGAATCTCACTCAATTCGGGCGACTGGTCTAACGCCAGGATCTCACTCAATTCGGGCGACCGCTCTAACGCCAGAATCTCACTCAATTCGGGCGACTGCTCTAACACCAGAAACTCACTCAATTCGGGTGACTGCTCTAACGCCAGAATCTCACTCAATTCGGGCGACTGCTCTAACGCCAGGATCTCACTCAATTCGGGCGACCGCTCTAATGCCAGAATCTCACTCAATTCAGGCGACTGCTCTAACGCCAGAATCTCACTGAATTCGGGCGACCGCTCTAACGCCAGGATCTCACTTAATTCGGGCGACTGCTCTAACGCCAGGATCTCACTCAGTTGGGGCAATTGCTCTAACGCCAGGATATCTCGCAATTCGGACGAATGTTCTAACACCAGAATCTCTCTCAATTCGGGCGACTGCTCTACCACTTCACTTAATTTCACAACACATTGAAAACATATTTTCTGAACAAGGCCAACACGACACTTTTTTTACATTTACTACACACAGGAAGCCCTGAGAAAAATAATTTCCCTCAGGGCCTACGTCATCTTAGGGGATGCTGTGTTGAGGGTATTTTTAAGGGTGGGAAGGATATGAAGTTCTGGAAGGAAAAACATATGATGTTCCTCAAACTGCGGCGCAAGATGATGGGTCGTAAGAGTACGGTTGGAAAGGTCAAAAGGCTTCCCTCACCCAGTTTCTCTCAATCCGGCCCGCCACGCAGCAGGTGGGCAGACGCATCTGCCGCCAAGACCTGCACATACCTAACCCCATGAACCACTCAGAATGACCTTTGGCAGAGGTGATGGTTATCCAATAAATATTTCCCGGGGCGGCGGTACCCATACCCGCCTCCCAAATTGAAAATATTAAAATTATTTCCCAAAAAGCTCGTGGCATAATAAGGCTGACCTTCTCCCATGTGATTTTTGTATTCAGAAAATATATTTAAATCTACCATATCATAATAATTTTCAATGTATGTATTACTCGAAGGGTCCCGCCCCCACGTAATCGATATCCTTATAATATCCATTATATCATATTCTCTTTCATACTACCATAAAATGTATTAAAACCCTATTTTCTTTTCGGATAAGGTATACATGACCAATGATGATCTTATATATCATATTTTGTAAAATATATACCTACGTATAAATGAAACTCATATTCTTTAGAATATTTTTTTTCTTTAAATCCGGAAACGTACAAGTTTCACAAATATTACGACGTACCAGATTTTTTAACCAGTGATTTCTGACATTATTTGGAGTAAAATCTATACTGAAATTTTAGTCTCCGGTGACATTTTTGATGTTTTTTTTTTTTTCAACCTAAAACATTAAAAAATCCATAGGCATTTGATAGTTGGGTCGGAGGAGGGGCTTGGGCGGTTGCTCAAAATAATGTCAGTAATTACTGGTTAAAGTCAGACAAGCACGTGCTTTAACTACCTTTATTTTAATAAACTTTTTTTTTACATGAGCTCCACACAGGAGGCCCTGAGGAAAATAATTTCCCTAAGGCCTATGTCATCTTTGGGGATGCTGTGTGGAGGGTTTTTTAAGAAAAGGAAGGAGAGGAGAGTTCTGGGAAGGAAAAGGGTTTGAGGGGTGGGTAGGAATCTGGGGTTCAGTGTGTCCTCGTCATCCGCCTCCAAGACCTAGACAAACCTCACCCCAAACTGCTGAAAACGTACATTTAAAATATCGGAAAATATGATAACAATATAAGTACTGACTTCAAAACAAATTATATCAAAAATATTTATAATACATCTGTAACGATGGGTTTATACCTGTGATTATTAACTTCAGCAAGAGGTATAAACTTATAAATTAATATATTTTGAAACTGGAATAATGGTTTGAAAATTCATCACATTTTTGATAGCCAACAATCGGCGGGCGCTACCTTTAATTTATGGTATTACTAGCTGACCCGACGAACTTCGTACCGTCTCAGAATCAATAACTGTTGAATTAAATAAAGTTTTTTTATCAAGTTAAAAATTACACAGTGAAGCAATTATGGATGCGCTACTGTCCGTGTTTTGTTTTTGTCAGTATCAGAGATGGCGTTGTGTACAGATTTATATTTTTGTAATTTTCTTACTTTTACAATTACTTACGGGAAATTGGGAGGCGGATACGAGTGCCGCCGCCCCGGGAACCATTTATTGAATAACCAACACCTCTGCCATAGATCACCCCAAGTGGTTCGCTACGTTTGGTGATATAGCAGGGGTGCCCGGGTTCATGAGGTGACTTATGTCCGGGTATTGGCAGTTGATGCGCCTGCCCACCTGCAGCGTGGCGGGCCGGATCGAGAGAGACTAGTTGAGGGAGGCTTGACCTTTCCAGCCGGACTCTCTCGACCCACTGCCTTGCACCACAGTTGGAGGGATGTATTCATACGTCCGTCACTCCCGGACACGCTGACCCCCAGATTCCTACCCACCCCTCATACCTTTTTCCTTCCCAGAACTTTCTATCCTCCCCATTCCTTAAAAAGATCCTCCACACAGCATCCCCTAAGATGACATAGGTCCTGAGAGAAATTGTTTTCCTCAGGGCCTCCTGTGTGGAGGTTATGTAAAAAAAATGCGTTTCATTTCAGAGATTTATTATAATTATTGTATTTTTCCTTTGGAGATGTGCAGACTGCAGACATAATACGTTCACCATTTGTCTCATTTTCGACTATTGACATTGAGTGTGTAAGAAAGAAGGGCAGCATTATATGATTAAAAACAAATGCACAACAATCAACGCATAGACATTTGACATTTTTGAATGTTTGGAATTCATGCACAGTTCAATATTATACCCCTCACAATATTGCTGCAGTTCTTTCAAAATAGGAGAATTCGTTCCATACAAAATGTATGGGGAAAATAATTTTCTTTATAACTATTTATTTCGTTAACTTTTGTGATGTTTTAATAGTTATTATACTATCCGGGGCGGAGACAAATCCAACAAATCAAAGATCATCAAAATCAGCCCAGCCGTTCTCGAGTTATAAATAGTTTAACTAACCCGACTTTGTTTTATATATTAGACTTTGTTTTATATATTAAGATTAACAGTCCCTATTAAACGCCGATTTAATCATTTTGCTGAAATTATTATCAGCTTGAGATACTGATAGCATGGCCATTATTATTGACAGCCGATAACATTTTTATCCCAAGCCGAAACGGTCCAGGAGTGTTTTGTATTTATAAAAGCTTTGTGTCATCGGGTAGATTGTTATTGCAATACAACCATAAAAGTGCAACAAAGCTTTTACAGTTAAAGGTCCAAAGTTGTAAGCCAATTGGCTGTTTTACCAAATGCATCTCTATTTTATTAACAAAAAAAACAAGTCTGTGCTAGCTGAACTATTTGTCAATGATTTTAGTTTGAAATGGGTCCACGTGACAGGCGGCTTAATTCTGTTTGCGACAAACTGCTAACTAACGAGACACGTAGTTGTTGCTGCCAGTGGCGCTGTGAAAAAGAAAATTTATCAAAATATTAGAAAAATCAAATTTATTACCCAAAACATCCAAAACACGACATTTTGAAGACCCCCCCCCCCCTAAACGTGTCACGTAGTATGGGTACGTTCTCTTATGTACTAAAATGGGTGCACATTTCGTTAGACACTTCTAAAACTAGGTTACTATAAACTACAAAAGGTGGGACACAACGCATTTTTAGTTATCATTGTAATATTTTATTTTCACGTAGGTATTGAAAAGCATAAAAGACTTTTTTGTTGCCTTTGTCTTTTTCCACGGTCGAGTGTCACCCCTCCTGTCGGGTGGCACCCGGGGCGCACCGCCTTTTCCTCAGATCTGCTGCGTTGTCACTGTGTATGCCACTTACCATATATTTAATAAATGTCTGAGTGATGGGGTTTTCCCTGACAGGTGGAAGTTGGCCTACATCATACCGGTTCACAAGGGTGATTTGCGTCAACGAGTGGAAAACTACAGGCCAATATCCATTCTCTCGGCGATCCCTAAACTATTGGAAAGACTTGTCTATGATAATATATATCCCCAGCTTGCCGGAATAATTACAGACCAGCAACACGGGTTTGTCAAAGGCAAATCTACCGTGTTATTTATTCAAATTTACTTATTTATTCAAATTTCTTGCATTCTAGCATGGATCGAGGCCACCAGGTAGATGCAATTTACTGCGATTTCAAAAAAGCTTTTGATAAGGTTGACCATCTTATTCTTATTAAAAAAAATGTAAAACGGAATTAGGGGAAACTTATTACGTTGGTTCGTCTCATACCTAACAAAACGACAGCAAGCTGTATCGTTACGAGGACATACTTCCATGTGGGAACCAGTTACTTCTGGCGTGTCACAGGGATCAATCTTAGGTCCGCTGTTATTTATAATTTTTATTAATTCCGGTACTGAATGTTTCATGCACTGTTTATTTCTGTTGTACGCCGATGACATAAAAATATTTGCCATCGTTGGGAATTTAAATGATTGTCTACTCATCCAAAGAGACTAAGTAAGGTTCGAAGCGTTTTGCAATGAGAACAAAATTTACCTAAGTTACAACAAATGTAAACAAATAAGCCTTACTAAAAATCACAAAGTTTTCATAAACAATTATTATATTGGTAATTATTCACTCGAGCGCGTATACTGTATAAGAGACCTCGGCGTACTTTTTGATTCCAAACTTTATTTCGATGCGCACATTGAAAACATTGTGAATAAAGCTAACTGCATGCTAGGCTTTGTTATCAGAAACGGCCGTGTATTTCGAAAACCTGAAACCTATCTAGTCCGTTCTCAACTTGAAAACTGCACCTCCATATGGACTCCACTTTACGGTATCTATAAAGAAAATATTGAAAGTGTCCAAAAGAAATTCCTGCGTTGCCTCAATTACAGAATGAGCGCACCTAAACGGGGATACACAAATGTGCTCTCGAAATATAATGTCTCCAATCTATCTAACCGGCGAACATACCTTGACCTAATGACCCTGTATAAAATCTACAACAACGTTTTTGACTGTCCTGACTTACTCAAACACATTAATTTTAAATACCACCCAGAACAACTAGGCTTAACGACTTATTCCACATTAACCGGACACGTACAAATGCTGGTGTCAGGGATCCAATCAGAAGAATGTGCGAATTGTTTAATAAAAACCACAACCTTAAGGATTCCGATATATTTTTTGATACTTATAGCAGGAAAAAATATAACAAGCAGTAATTGTTGAATGAAACACTAGTATATATTGAATTATTTGGCGGGTATTTGATAAGCCGCCATAGCTCAGTGGTCAGAGCATTCGACCGGCAATCGGAAGGACACGGGTTCAAGTCCCGTTGGCGGCAAGTATCTTTTTTCGGGAGATTTTTCAATGTAAATGAGTGTTTCAGGCTGACAATTATTGCTTGTAATAATTGATACTTTTAGCACTTTTGGTAGAAAATTGAAGGCTGTTTTCCTATAAAAAAAGAAAACTCACATATCATTCATTATACTTTTATATGCTTCTTTTTAAAAAATTTTCGATTCATTATTAATTATGACTTATTTTTAAACATGTATAAAAATGTATTTGAAAATCTTTATTTATCAAGTCAATCAGTGAGAAATAGTTGGGGTGCAGGCGAATTCTCAAGTTATTGTTCATAATATTGTTTTGTTAATTATTGTCTGTATCTGTGTTTTCTCCTTAAATAAAAAAATAAAAAATAATATATATATATTTAAAATCAAACAATGTAAGCAAATGTCTGATTGACATAGTTGTTTGTTTTTCTATTTCTTAATAATATATTAAGCATCAACAAGTTTGATAATCGAATAATTCTAACCCAAAATACATAATGAATACTCTATCATTTAAAAAAACAAGCGTTCAACATAGAACATATAAATACGATACACATCAATCCCGTCCATTGAAAATATTTGAATTAGATAATATCACAAAAAATATTTAAAAACAACAAAGATTTTTTTGGGAGTAGCGTCCACCACTGGGTTGGGTGCATGTGCAAACTAATTTAATAACGACTAGTGTGCCTCTAACGATGTGGCGGCACTAAATTCGATGTTCGGTGGCATAGATTTTCTGCAAAATTATTGAATATTAACCATTCACTGAATAACGCACGATCTATGGCGAAATATGGATGAAATACAACTTACAATTATTTGAAAATCTGTAATTTTGACGGCGCATTTTTTTACGTTAACTCCACACAGTACTACACATACTCTCAGTATGGCGTGAGACCAACATTCAGAATTGAAACGGCTTGAAATGGCTTTGGCCGTGTTTGGTGACTAGATATGATTAACCAGAAACTTTCCCATCGTCCTCTTCCCCAACACCTTCCCCTCCTTACTTCCTCACAAAGTACTTAAATTGGGGATGCCTCAAAGTCTCACTCGCTCAAGACGGGAGTACTCGGGACTCTTGTGAGGTATTCACATTTAAAAAGGAGACCATATAATTTTCCTTAGTGCCTACACCATCTTTGGGGATGCTCTGTGGAGGGACTTATTGAGGAGAGGAAGATCTTATTGGGTCTTGAAGAGACCCATGTTCTAGGAGGGAGGAAAAAAGACCAAAAAAGGTTCCACAGCAGTGTTGTTGAACCCAAAAACTAATTGCAGAAGCCACCTGTTCTCGTGTTATAAATGTAAACTGTGTACAAATGTCGGGCGCGTTGGGCGTGTTTCCCGAATACGCACCGGCGCCAAAGGGATCAATGACACTAGTTTTTCGGAGTGTCTTCCATTGTAATACCGGTAAAACAAGGATAGCATGCCTGTGCTCTAAACATTGCAATCCGTTTCTTAAGAGAGGGGAATCTATCATCTTCTGTCGTCCGTTTCTGCACGGAGTCATGGGTTTTTTTCAGGTATTTTGGGGCTCTAGACCAGAGGTGGCTGCCAAATAAATTTTACTTAGACAGGTTATAAAACCGATCAACAATAAAAAAACTGTTTAATTGGTAGTCGGAACGCTTCTTGTTAGAACAGGTGAAGCAACCAGAAATACGATTTTACGAATGAATAATATTTTTTCTGTTGATATCTCATTTTTTAATGCACCTAAATTCCTGACATCACAATGGGGTATATTCATGAATTCCATTTCAAGCAACGTTTTAATTCTGAATGGTAGTCTTACACCAGGGCAATACTGAGAGTATCTTTCACTCTGGAACCATACCTCATTTTAGTTAAAATTATTACATTGCGTAAAATAAAATGTATCTGCGTACACAGGAATTTGAACCCGCAACATCCGGATCACGACCACGGACGCCGTACGATTGAGCCAAAGATTGCGATGAGCTGGACAAGTTGATTGGATTCCAGATGACAGAACACCAAATTTTTTGAGCATGTGCGTTCCCCAATGGAAGCGACACAGAGGCAGGCCGAGGAAGAGGTGAATAGACTGCGTGGAAGAGGAATGGAACTGGACGGAAAGTACTGATTACAAATAATAGCAAAGTCAGTTAAGAGCATATGAGGGTATGTGAATGTAGAGTAGTCGTATAAATCAAATAAGCATTTAACATTTAAATAGCACTTGTAATAGTTGTGAATGATGAATATTTGGAGCAGGTGGATGAGTTTGTGTATCTGGGTAGTATGTTTACGAGAGATGGGAAGGCTGAAAGAGATATTGAAAGAAGGGTGAATGCCGGTAAATCCATTAATGGTGGACTGAATGCCGTTGGCGCTAATAAAAAACTGTCAAAAAAAGCGAAGCTAGCAGTCCACAATGGAGTCCTGGTACCTACCCTGATGTATGGCAGTGAGGCATGGAACTGGCAGAGGAAGGATGAAAGTAAACTGAATGCTGTTGAAATGAGATCCCTGAGACGTATGTGTGGTAAAACAATGTATGATCGTGTGAGAAATGTGGATATCCGCAAAGAATGTAAGGCTGATGTAAGCATAATGAGTAAGATTAAGAAAGGGACCCTCAGATAGTTTGGGCATGTAGAGCGAATGAACGAAGGAAGTAGTGTAAGAAGAATATACGACGCGAATGTGAATGGTAGAAGAAGTCGGGGACGCCCGAGGAAGACATGGCACGATCAAGTGAATCAGATACTTGAGTCGGGTCATGTCAAAAGTCAGAATAATAGAAGAGAATGTATGAGACGATGTATGAATGTGAGTGAGGCAAAGAGTGTGTGCCAAGACCGAGTTGTTTGGAGGTCCGTCCTCTCTGCCTACCCCTGCGGGGAAACGGCGTGATGGTTAGTTAGTTAGTTAGTTAAAACTTTCACAAATGCGATAATAACAGTGCAGACAGTTATTATGTTGTAGTTTTTAATCGCAATCATTCAGTTACTATTTATTATACTTAATTTATATATAAATTAATTTATGTATATACTTAAAATCTTCACTTTAACCATAGAAATAAAAACAAAAATCAATATCATACCCACGCACAGGCATTGCCTTTGTGGGATTTTTTGTTCATACATTTATTGTATTAAGCTTTTTATATCTACTTTACCTTTTTTATGTATCTTTTATATGTATTGTATCAAAAAATTTCAATAAAAAAAAAACACTGTACCTACTTACAAGTTTATTATAATAATTTACATCAGTACCAAAATTTATATTTATAAAATATTCGTATATGAAAAGTGGGAGCGAAAAACGATTGACAAGGCTGTTATGTCTTCGGCAGTCTGAAACAGAATGGTTCCTCTTAATTTGTCCCGGCAGTCGGTGACTATGTGGAATACTGTGGGATCACTATTGGCGTGCGAGGAGCCAATATGAATGATTCCGTGCTTCAAAATAGCTGCATCGTTCGCTACCACAAGCATTTATGGAAATAAAATATATTTTTTGATGAGGTCGAAATCCCACCCTGTAATGAAGCGTCATTACGACGAAAAATATAAAGATTTTTAAAACTTCCCATAAAACACTTCCGTTCTTCCAAAAGCTTGTTTTCAACATATTCTCGCAGTCATTTTGTTTGTTTGTTTGAAGTTATTTATTTATCTAACCATTTACCAGCATTTAAGTGTACATAAATATATAACCGTAAATCTAATGTAATTGAGGTTGTAACGAGTAGTAGGCCGTGGGTCCACGTGCTACATAATGTAAGAAGAGGAATACGAGGCATCGCCGGGTCATAACTCATATTATGAGGCTAAGAGAGGTCACACTAATAGGTCCCCGAGGCTTCGCACCGTGGAAAATTGAAGGCGTGCCATAATGTGGTGCGAACCCTTGAAAAATATAGGCTCTCACGCACAGCATCCGGTAGAAAAGTCGAGTATTACAATTTTTGCCGAGGCTTCCAAAAAATCATTTGAGCATTTGTTTGGTTGGGAATTTCGAAAATATATATCTTTAGAGGAACGGCTGCGCAGCTTTTCCCGTAGAAAACTTAAATTTAGATTTGAGGCTAAAATTATGAACCAAATTTTAAAAAAATGGGTCAAAATATATAACAAGAATATAGTACGAATATGTGCTATATTATTTTGTTTTATTTAAAAAATATAAACTAATCGATTCGATTTTTCATAATTTTCTAGGAAACTATTTTTCATATAAATATACAAAATAAACAAAATTAAATAAGCTAAAAAAGCATCTTATGGGCGTATATTGAAATCAGGCGAATTTGTGGTATGTAAATGAAAATTTCGACCCAAAAAAATTTATTTTATTTTTCGTTATACAGGGTGTCCGGGGGTAAAGTGAGAAAAAGGTAACTTTGGGAGGTGATTCTAAATGATATTATAAATAAAAAATAAAATGAACTTTTTTCGAAATTCCAACTTTTATGGGTAGTTTTGTGCAAAAAAGATAAAATTAAACCTTTTTTATTTTCCGCTGTCACGATACGGGCCAATCACAACCATGCTATGTTGCTACAATCGTGCCCAGCAGGCTCTCAGCAAGTAAGATCGTACCTCACACTAAGGATTTTTAGTAGGTATGTCTTTTTGTAAGGGAATAAAAAGTTGGAATTTCGGAAAAAGTAGTTCATCTTTTTTACTCCTTCCATCGTGTAGAATCACCTCCCAAAGTTAATGCACTTTACCCTCCGGACATCCAGTATTAGCATAGTAAAACCACCAAAGTTGTCTATAAAATTATGCAAAAATTTATTGTTTTTTGGACTACATATCGAATTAAACACAAATAAATAAAATAGTACGTATCCGTACCAAATATATACAGAGTGTCCCAAAAGAAAGTATATACTTGTTTTGCTTTCTGTGAAAACGCAACTTTTCCGAGGGGCGCGGGGGGTATGTAAATCAGTAGTCTGGCTCTTGGGAATTTAGTCGCTATGAAGCATTTCTCGGGAGCGACCGCGCGCTGTGCGTGCGTGAGTTTTACAAAAATACTGATTCGGTGACTGTAGCGCGTAGAAGATTCTGCAAATTTGAGGTTTTCGTCAATTCAATGATACGTCAAGCATTCCTCACATTCGAAAATGGGTCAAAAAGTTTGAAGAGATCGGTACAACGCTGGCAAAACCAAAATACGGGCGACCAAGGTCATCGCGAACGGTAGAAAACGTAGAGAGTGTGTATCAGTCTTTTCGTGACGACTCAAACTTTCGATTCGGAAGCGCGCAAGTGCTTTAGATGTGCACAGATCATCGTTACACAGCATTTTGCACAAAGACCTAATGCTACACCCCTACAAACTTACTGGCTATAACCAAACAACATGTTTCCAGCAAGACGTAGCAACATTACATACGTCCAACACGTCTCTGCCATAAGTTGAAATTGAAAAGTGAAATTTTCACTGGCAAATTGATCTCCAGGAGAGGTGACATAAATTGGCCTCCTCGTAGTCCTGACTTAACCCCTATGGACTTTTTCCTGTGGGGTTATCTCAAATCTAAAGTGTTTTCCAAAAATCCGACTTCCCTGATGCAATTAAAAGAAAACATCCGTCACGAAATGGCAGCCATCGCGAAGCCTAGCTGCCCAGCCGTCAAGATAAATTTTACTCTTCGATTAAATTAATGCCGCGAACGCGAGGGTTTAATTTGGACGATATTACTTTTAAGAAATAAATCCCCAAATTGTGTATTTTAGTATTTAACAAACATTTTTTCGATAGAGCCCTTACTTTTGTTTAAATCAATCCAATAAATATATACTTTCTTTTGGGACACCCTGTATTTGCCACACTTTTTAATAAAAAAAAAGGTTCCATGACAATTGATCCGGCGACATTTGGTCCGGCGACAGTTGGTCCGGCGACATTTGATCCGGCCGACACTTGATCCGGCGGACAGTTGATCCGACGGACAGTTGATCCTACGGACATTTGATCCGGCGACAATTGATCCGGCCTGATATTTTTTCTTCAAGTAAGTATGTAAAGAGGATATACGGCTGTACAACCAAAGTCGATGTACTTACATCTGAAGGCATCTTGAGTGAAAATCCGCTGTAAAAATATTTTTACTAACAATAATTTCGACTCTCCGAAGAAACATGTGGCAATACAAAATACGACATACTTATACGTGCAGTCAGTTTAACAAAAAAACCGTAAAAGATTCCTACTTGCGCATAACTTTTTTATCTGAAAATTACACGAACTGCTCTCAACCGTTACGAGCCAGTGAGTGCCAATGGCATCCCCAATTTTGGTATGGTGTGATACTGAGGGTAGTGGGGAGGGGAAGGAGATGTGGAAAACGTACCTGGCTATTCAGATCTAGTCACGTCATTTCAAGTAATCCGATTAAACCTACATACACTGTACACCAGCGAACAAATTACAAAAATCATATGATATAAATTTTTTTACATTTTTATTTTTTAGAACTTTTATCAAAACACAAGAGTCCCAACTGCTCCCAACCGTCTGGAGCCAGTGAGAATATGACATTCCTAATTTTGATATGTTGTGAGGCTGAAGATAGTGAGGAGAGAAGGATATGTGAAAAATTTTCCTGGCTATTCAGATCTAGTCACCAAACACGCCTAGAGCCATTTCAAGTTAAGTTTCAATTCTGAATGAATACTGACGAATAGCAAAATACGACATTCTTATATGTGCAACATCTACTTAAGTTTTAGGAGGCGGATATGTTTACCGTCGCCCCGGGAACCATTTATTGGATAACCAACATTCCTGCCATAGGTCATTTCAAGTGGTTCGCTACGTTTGTCTTGCACCGGAGTGGAGGAGGTGGACTCATACGTCTCTCACTCCTCGACACATTGAGCCTAAGATTCCTACCCACCCCTAATAAATTTTTCTTTCTCAGAACTTCCTCTCTTTCTTTTATTAAAAAGGCCCTTCACACAGCGTCCCCAAAGATGACATAGACCCTGAGTGATTTTTTTCCTGATATTTTTATGTTTTTTTTTTTTATATTTTCCTTTATGCGTGGAGCTATTGTAAAATTTAAAAAATGCAGTCGGCTTGGGAAAAATAAGCTTTACTTAAGGTTTCTTAGTCACAGTGGGGTTAAAATTGTGACTGCACGTATAAGTATGTCGTATTTTGTATTGCCGCATGCTTCGTCGGAGAGTCGAAATTATTGTTAGTTAAAATATTTTTACAGTGGATTTTCACTCAAGATGCCTTCAGATATAAGTACATCGACTTTGGTTGTACGGCCGTATATCCTCTTTACATACTTACTTGAAGAAAAAATCTTCTAAAGGATCAGGCCGGATCAATTGTCACCGGATCAAATGTCCGCCGGATCAACTGTCCGCCGGATCAAGTGTCGGCCGGATCAAATGTCGGCGGGATCAAATGTCGCCGGACCAACTGTCGCCGGATTAAATGTCGCCGGATCAACTGTCATGGTACGTTTTTTTTTAAAATACACACATAAAGTTGAAATCAGTTTTAAGTTTACAATAGTTATATGGTTTATGGAAAGCGTATAGGGTCTTGCTGAAGTGGATTTTTTATTTTATTTTAAGTGATTCTGTCGATATTAAATGTTCACTTAATTATATGATAGAAATTATCCTTAACAACGTATACATACGTTACTATAAGGGCAAGAGATATGGGTACCTATATATAATTTTCAGGTGGCTGATCGTAGATTAATGCCAACGATTAATTACAATCGCAATAAATAATAATAATAAATATTCGTTTGATTTTCAAAACAATGTTGTTCTTAATGTAAGAGTTTATAATTCTGTAGCGCAGTTTTCGTTTAAATGAGACCAGAAATATTACAAAGTATGTAATCATCGACATAAAATTCAATAGGTGTGCCCCTTCGACCAGATTATTGATCGATGGTGTGCCCTCAAGAAAATGTGATTGGAGATGCCTAAAACCAACCTATCTTTCAGCAGGATCGTAATATGATTTTTAAGTTTTAAAGTTAAGATCGTAATATTATTTATTAAACTAAGTTTCGCCAATCATATCCACCAAATTGTTAAAAAAGGTATGAAAACACTAGGCTTTGTATTAAAAACAACTAAAAACTTTGATTCCATAAATGCCATTAAATTATTATTTGTATCCCTACTTAGAACCTTAATGGAATATAACTCAGTAGTTTGGTCTCTATCTTACAAAATTCACATTAATAAAATTGAGCGATTACAAAAAATATCGTATTTTATACATTTTTTATAAATTTTAAATTAAATATCCCACTAAAGGACTTACAGTATAAATTATTATTAAATATTCTAAAAATACACACATTAGATGACAGACGTAAAATAAACGACTTAACATTTTTATTCAAAATACTTAACTCTTAAGTTCGACTGTTGCGAACTCCTGCAACTCATAAAATTACGAATACCGACAGTAACTACACGACAAAATACACTATTCTACTGCACCATCCGTAAGCGGAACTACATTGCTCACTCTCCGATACAACGATTTCACACTATGGGAAATCAGTACTTAGGTGATGTTGACATATTTAACATAAACCTGGCGAATTTTGTGGATCTTGTAAAAAAATAATTCCAAAACATATCTCTATTTTTGTAAACCTCTCAAATTGCTGTATTTTTTATATTTATGAATTATGTGCATTTTTTATCTAATTTTATGTTTTATTATTTCTTTACTGTTTAAAAATCATCTTTCATTAACCAATTGTACAACCAAATATGTAAAATCACTCTGGGCGTTAAATAAATAAATAAAATAAAAATAAATGAAAATGATACATTACTCAGAAACAATACAGCAAGATACCGGTCTGAGCGTTGATCTTCTCCATATTTTTGTACCGCATAAAAATATTTACACTTAAGAATAGGCCACCGCACAGTGGACGGAATGAAGAAAAAACACGAATTAATTCCTTGCTGATTAAATATTAATGCAATTTTTTTTTTTTTTTAATGAATTAGAACTATTTTGAAGTAAAAATTATTAATTTACTCTTCTGTAGAAATTTACAACAACAAAATAATACATTTTGAAGATATACAAATATCTAGGCAAATAAAACATATTAAATTTTACAAGAAAAACTTTCTTTTTATAACTTTCGAAGGTTATTCGCATCATGTAATATATCATTGAAGAAGATAATAATAAAAATCTAAACGAAAATATGAAAGAGAACAAGACACAGAAAAATAGACGAAAGGTTTTGGGTTCGAGTCCCAGTCGCGACCATTATCTTTTTTTGTTTTTCTGTGTCTTGTTATCTTTCATATTTTCGTTTACATTATTATTATTATCGTCTTCAAAAAAATATATTAATTTAAAATATTATATTTTACATCTATGAACACAGAAAGACGGGCAATAATTAGGTACACACATATTTTAATCGAAAAATGGTAGAAAATCTATGTGCTAAAGGTGTCTCCATTGTCGTTGGAGTCTAAATCATCACAAAAATTTCCAGAACCGTTCGACGAATTTTTAGTAGGCTTAAAACTTCAGGAGGTAAACAGAACCTTTTTTTAGGAAGTGGTCGCAAATTGCAAATTCATTTCTTATAATCTTGGTAGTTTCTTTTTTTAAATTTTAATCTGATTGGTTTGCAGTACCTTGTAGATGAAGCACGTGGGTTTTGCATTATAATAGTCTTGCTTCTTGAGTTTTCTTCGCTGTAGAGCTGAAGTGGCACCAACGACGTTGTAGGGAGATTAGAGTCATCATGATAATCTCCATCACTATATCTCTGCTTGTAGTGACTGTGACTACCATAACCATCACAGCCCCATTTGTACAAACTCATTTTTGCTGCTTATTGGAGTTCATCAAGAGTGCGAGACTCTAACAGATCATGGACTTTTTTTCTTCCTTTATCTAGAACCACTTTCTTGAAATACTTTTATTGGTCTACCTAAAGATTTGGATACAACCATAATTTCTTGCAACCACTCTAAATTATGTTTTTCAGACCTCAGAATAATACCTGCGGCCTTTTCTCCATTTCTTCATTGATTGTAGTGAAAAATACTTAACAGTTTTGTAAAATCTGGGGCTTAAAATGTTCAAACCTGCCACTGTGTGGTATTTTGTGTTAGGTAATTAATTTTTTTTTTTTTTAATGTTCTTTATTCAGTAAAGTTTATACATTACAGTAAATGGATAATTTTTTGGCCATCACACTAGGCACATGCCCGTGTTGTAGTGGCCAAAAAAAATTAAAAACTTCTTTCATTTCACAGAAGTGGCATTTAATATACCAAGTACATTTAATACCTCGAATAATTCTCTCCGGGGAATGCATATAGGCCTTCCTGAAAATAAAAACTTTGTTCAACGGGGGACAAAAAATGATCACAATTTATATATGATATTAAAGGTGAAACTGTAGTCTACAATGTGTATATATTCATAAATGGGAACAAACAATATTTTGTTTCTAAATGCTAATTCAAATAAGCATTTTTACAGAAAAAAAAAATAGTGGAACATTAGATGTTAGTTCAAATCTCACACACATGAGATATTAATATATAGTATATTAGATTAAATAGAAAATTTCTTGAAGAATGTCAGACATAACAAAGTTTTGAAAATATATCTAAAAGTCACTTAATACACAACCGTCTCTGCTCACGCGTAGGAGAGAACGGAAAAACGCGATGCCGAAGATCAATTTTACGACATACTTTGCGACCTTGCCCAACTTCCGTTAAGCGTTAATGACATATTTAAATAAACACATAAAGTGCAGAAACTATTGTGTTACACTAAAAAATAACGTTTTAAAACAATAACGTTTGCAAAAACCACTTAATTCGCGTTTTTTCTCGATTTCGTCCACTGTGCACCGGTGACAAAAATAATACTTGTAATGAAGTTCCGGTTTAACGTTCACATGTAGAATGCTTCCACTGTGTTCCAAAGAATGCGAACCGTTCGTTAAAATGAGGAAATCTCTCAGATTTGTTACCAAACCCAATAGTAGAGCGCCAGTTATAGTCTTAGTAACGCAGGAACAATCTGTTAATGTTTTAGATGAAACAACTCTTTTTGTGTCACCAAGGCCAATCTTTCAAATACCATGTCCAAGCCTGAACTGTTTATACGATTTATAATGGCACATTATAATCGAGTGCCAAATGAGGTTCGTTTCCAAAAAGCGTTAGGAGATTCGCGATAAGATTGTTCATTAACTCGTTATCGAAAATTATTATGTTGCGCCACTTTTGCGCCATGTTTTTCCCTCCAGGGGATAACGCATTTGTTTATTTTTCTCCGGTACATAATCTAGTTTGCCAAAGCGAGTAGCATATTATGTAACATAGGGTTTGTTCAATCGATTTGCAAAGTACACAGATTATAAGTGGCTTTTGTTTGCATGTACTTAAAGTGAATTGAAAAATACATTTTAAGTTTACATACATTGATTTTACGATTTGCAGGTTGGCTTTTGATATCTTTTTTAAACATTTAACATACCTGAAAAAAATAGCTTAATGAGGCTGATTAAAGAGGATACGAATAAGTTCAATATCTTGGTGCAATTTACCATATACTATTACGAGAATAATAATATTTTGGTGAATGAAACTAACAATACGTAAAATAAAAAATATTTCTTTGATAATGGCAAATTCACTTCATGACGTCGATTTTAATAAAATGAAAAAAAAAAACAATAAAAAATTTTGTCGATTACGAAAAATGTTGATAATTTTAATTATAAGTGGTGTATATGTCGTAGGCCGGTCGTAAAATCAGTCAGATAATGATGCGCCTAGCCATATCTAGCCATATCTACCGCGGCAGAAATGACGGCAGATCGTGATGTGCCTGAGGCGCATCACAATCTGCCTGCTAGTGATTTGATTTCATTTAATTAAAAAAATATATCTTCTGTTTATAGTTGTCGTCTTTTACGACCTGCCATTTGTTATTTACAAAACTGTTTTTATAAGATTCATCATTGTTACATATTGATATAATTAATTTATTAGTCCTCCATTTTGCAGCATACGAGTCAAATGTGTAGGCCAGTCAGTGGTGAGAGGTAAGGTTGATTACACCGACGTGCGTACATGAAAATTGTACAACCCACGTCAATAGTGATTATCCCTTGTTAAGTGTGCGGTACGATCGATCAGGACAGAGGCAAAAAGACCATTGTTTATTTATTCAGATTGGTTCAGTAGAATGTGCTCCCTCTTTATCCTGCAAACGTCCTTTTGTATTACGCAATATGGCAGGCTATATAAACAAGACGTAGCTTATAAAATTAACTTCAAAGCATCACAATCATTTCTGCTGGTAGAACAAAAACTCTGGTATATTTTTATCCATCATTAGAAGCATTGGTCTTGCGATTCTAATGACAAAAATATGATAAAAAAACAGGTTTTTATGTTTTATCAGAGAAGAGTGTAACGTGAATTTCTTGGTAGAGCATCAGAATCTCCCTCAAGTTTGTGGGAAGGAAAATACAGTCTTTATCTTCGGGCATTTTTAGATAAATAAAAGAAATAATTTAGCAGTACAATATCACCTATATTTTAAAGGTATGGTGTATACATGGGTGCCCTCCAAGGGGTCAAGAATTCCACATTTCCTAAAGAAATAATAAAATAACACATAAGCAAGAGAGCATACCTGTGGACCGTAATTTATCTAAATTAACCTGACTCTAACGTTGACGCGAACCACTGTTAATAGGCGGCCAGGAGCACACTGGGTCTCCATGGACAGGAACCAGGAAAGGCCCCAGAGGATGGGGACTCCTCCTCAGGGAACAGGAACCAGCATCAGGCTCAAAGTCCCGGTTGTGCGTACCGGTGAAATCTCGGTAGACTCCGTTTACCGCGCGCCCTTCATAGATCAGCGCCAGGCCTGCATCCGCCTCAAATATCGAGTTCCGCGAGGATAACCCTTCTCAAAGCCTTGTAGATCAGCGCCAGGCCTCCATCCGCCTCCAAATATCGAGTTCCGCGAGGATAACCCTTCTCAAAGCCTTGGCCACGTTAATATCATGAACGCCAAACAAAGGATTACACCGATTTTCCACAAACAAGTTCGAGCGTGAAGGTGGGCACATCGACAATATGGCGACTCCACCATTTAAACTTTTAAAAATCCCGTTTCACTCACGGAAACAACACGGCTCGCGGTTATAAAATAATCCATGATTCTTCTTTTAATGGGTAAAACCCGTAAAGGTGATACTATCACATATTTAACAAGCAACTTAAATAATTCGGCGACTTGTCGAATCACCGTCGGCTCCCCTACACGACGAGAATTCAAAAAGTCCTCTGGAAATAGATGGCGCTAGTCGCTAACGGTTAAGAACTAAGAGTTACGGCGATCATAATAAAACGTGAGCGGCCAGGTGAGTTTAAGATTAACTAGGTCAAGACAATATTTATTTAATCAAAATAAATATTATCGTGACAAGAGATAAACCCACAAAATAAAGCTATAGGCGTGAACGTGTGCCCGAAAAAGGGTCATATTTGCCTTACTTTTGAATTAATTGATTATACTTTTCCAAATATTGAAATTATTTCTTTTTTGAATATTGGCGATCAGTTTTGTTTTTAAAGAAGTTTAGATATACACTTCTAACACTTATTAATACTTTATATTTTCCATAATTTTTTTTTTATACATTAGAGCAGCGAGATAGTAACTAATATCTGTAATATATCATACTATACTTGTGTATACTTAAGAGTGGTGTGCAGTCCATAAAGGCTGAAAAGCTGTGCCTATCCTAAAACGAAAAATTTTATTAAAGAAAAAGATAATAAAAATACGAAATGTACTTTTCCATGATAATTTCACACAAGGAAATTGAACGCTCATGTTGGTCACAACAATTTAAGACTAATAAAATGGACATTTTCAAATATTCACTCCACAATGATTTATCAAAACTAGATAATTAATTTGTCTAAACTAGAAAAACTACTCGCAGCCTACCTTTGGTCGTCGATCAATGCACGCCAATGTAGGATTGTTCTCAGATCGTGTTATTTATGTTTGCCAAATAATGATCATAAAACGACAAAAATCATTTTATTAATTATTAATTACCTCCCGCTCTATTCATATAGTTATTTTCCCTTTGAAAAATGTATTATTCTGCAGCTCTAATTAACTCAATATCAGTGAATTTTAAGACCTTTATTTAATATTGGTGTTTTCAATCATTTTGGCTTAAGACGGAAAAATTTCGACCCCAAATTTAAGGGATGATTTTGCCATTCGATTGTTGACTGCGGTTTTGTTCGGATTTACAAGTAATGTGGCATTATTTGACAGGTGACGCGCAAGGAACCACTGTCATATAGGCACAATATAAATATGTATTTTAAAAGAGATTTTTGTTTGTGCGGTTATGTGCTGTACCGTTGGGCACTGCGTGGTAAGAGGGGACTGCGGGCGGATCTTCCAAACTATTTAGTTTGAACCACTATCATTTTGCACAGATATATTTAAAAGTGTGCTCTTTAAAATGATTAGCCAACACATATTTATAACTATATAATGTATAAATATATAAAAAAAGTACACAGATTCGGATTTTACTAATTTTATATTCTTCATTACAAAATACGCTAAGCTACCAGGCGGTTTCTTAGCGCAGTATTCCAGTCTAGAAGCCCGAATTTTGGGCGTGTTTAGACGGTCGATAATATTTATTTATATTTAAAGAGCGTTTAACCAGCCAGCGGCAGAAAATCCACATTTCGTCGAAAGTTGTTCTTACGGTCGTGCAGGCCGGTTACAATGAGAAGAATTAATTATTCTCCCTACCAGCTTTTTAAAATTATAACTCAATATCGATTTTATTTCATTCCAAATTTGCTTTAATTTATACGTACATCCAAAAATGCTGAAAGGCGTGATGATAAAACTATTAAAATAATGTACTTTTTGTAATTATTTCTTGATTATAAGTATTTATCATTTTTCCATAATGTCTAAGTTAAATAAGAATGTTAAAAAAATCTCAAATATATTAGTTTGTAAGTGCGCAAATAAATACACAAACGGACCAATTTTCGCCAAGAAGCACACGTACGTATATATTTTTTAATTATTTTATTTAAACTAAAATTAAAATTCCAAAACATGCCATACCTAGATAATGCGTTTATTTATTTTACTCCGTGATTATATGATTTGAAATGGGTGTGGTATAATACAAAATCTTTTTTGAAAATTTAACAAATCTACCAACGACCTACGGTATAACCTTATTATACTAAAAATAAACATATTTTCTCAAAATTTAAAACATGCGAATGCTAGATAAAATAACAATCTTTCGAAATCCATTTACAATTTTTTTTGTGGAAAAGAATCAATACGTCTAAAATCTGATTTAAAAATGACATATTTCTGGTTTTCTCTGGTAATACCCTCTTAAGAATTCACAACAATGTTTTTTCGAAAAAACATGTATTTCACGAAGTTACATGCTGTTTGATTTCTACCCTTATGGTCATCTGAAAAAATAAATAAGGTAGATTTTTATCAGTACTAAAGTCATTATGGTAGGAAACAAACAGAAAATAAAAAAATGATGTTTTTCAGTTCTTTTTTAAAATATTCTGAATTTTTAAAAAATTAAAAAATTTAAATTTTTGATTTTTTGTTAGTTCCTACCATAGAAGGATATATACATATAAAAAAATTAAGCCAATTTTCAAAAAAATTGTTCAATTAGAAATTGAGATTTTGTGACAAACGTTTCGAAAAAAGCAGTCAAAGATTCCGTCTAAACCGGTCGAACTAAAATAGCTATAACATTTAAAATAATTCGAATTTTGAAAAATCCCAATTAGGAGATATTTTGAATATCTAAACTTTTAAGAAAAAAAAAAATAGTAGAATTCCCCCTTAAACGTTTATCGGTAATTTAATTAGTTTAGGAAAAAAATCTTTTTGCCAGTTGTGATTACAGCTTAATTGAATTGAAACACCTTCACAATATTGTATTTGTCCGCATTTCTTGAAAAAATTTGGTTTTTATACGAACGAAACTATTTTTCTTATTCATATTGCATATTAATGAGCGCAAACAATAATATTTTGAAGCATATCTTGCAAAAAGGATTTTTTCCTTAATCATTAAATTACTGCCTTCTTTTTAAAATTTTATATAAGAAGATATATAATTTGTCAAAAGAAACGTCACTATCCCAATGACAATTATTTTATTAATTTTTCTTCAGGCAGGTAGGTATAGAATGGAAAAAATGTGGATAACAAAATCCACGTTAACACAACGGTTTTACATTTGAATGAAGACTCATTACTGAACCATTTAAACAGCCACCATCTTGAAACGGAAACGGAACGTATCAACAAATTCACCGACAGATGAAATGCTAAACGGTCGAGTTGAAAAGGATTCGCTCATTAAGAAAAAAAGAGCACAATCTGACCTACACGTCAAACTCCAGAATTAAACATACTTATGTCGTTGTCGATGAATGCATGCTTGATGTGAAATAGTCCTGCGTAATACGTAAATTTGTTCAAGATCAATAAAATTGAAATTGATAAGAAGGTTCTCTTTGATAAATTGATAAATGAGTAATAAAGTAAGTAGATTTTAAAAATTATTATATTTTAATATTTAATTAATAATTATAACAATTCCCTGTAAATTTATTTATTTGGCATTATACCTATCGCTCTCATTCAAAATTTAGGCATGTTAGATTTGTCAAAGTATTTATATATAAAAATGCAAAAATCAGTCATTTTAAATACATGTAGGATTACAAAAGATTTTTTAAATATTTATATTGAGGGATCAGTAGGATTTATAGGACCAATTAGGAGTTTCACCGAGCCGAACACTCTGATATAAAAATATCTGGAGTCGTGGAATTATTTTTCCATTTGGTATCTGGTAGGTTGACATGTTGTTCTTGCATTATTTTGTATTTATTATACTTATATATGTAGAGCAATTGCATAACGTGATTTGGCTACATGATCATTTATTTTGTGGAAAAGTGTGTGAAAGAGTTTAGTTTTTCCTGTGGGGAAGATTTAACCCGGACATAAAATCTAGTGCGTAAAACCAAAAGAACAAAATATTAAAGAAATCAAGAATACTACGAGAGCAGGCAGAAAAGTAATGCACACATGCTTGTACAGCTTGAACTGAATGATCTTCAGAAGCACGCCAGGTATGTAAGTGATATTCCTCTTCTATCCGCAAGTTGGAGGTCATTAAATTAATTCAGTGTATTTTGAGAAGCAATAATTGTTGATGAAACACGAATCGGATGTCCAATCATTTATACAGACGATAAACTATATAATTTTCTGATTATCTCTGATTATTTTTTGGCTATGATTCTGAGGCAAATATTTTATAAATACTTTCAGCTTCACTAACATACCATGATTTTTCACGGGCTTCCGCTAATACAATATAAAATGGCAGAACCTGTTCCAAATAAATTAATTCTTACTATCATATCCGATCAAAGTTATTTATTATTTCGGATAAAAGCTCTCTTGGTTTTTCATCAGCTGACCTCCGCAATCGATCTCCAGATTCTATGAAGGTACATATTTCAGAGTGTTATGTCCGTGATACCTTCCGTTGAAACTTCATGCTAGGTATAACAAACTGCGGCAGGCTATGTGGGGCTGAAGCTGGGGTTGGGGCCATAATACAAGTGACGCTTGTTTGTCTGTCAACATCCCGCCGAGTGCGGAACAAACTCTTTCTTGGGGTATTGTTTTGAGAAGGGCTTTGGGAATTTCATATTATTAAATGTGTGCTTTGTTTTTGTTGAATTCGAGGGGCCAGGTTTGTTTGTTTTATTACGGGCGGAGTGCCGGCGGTCGAATAATAACGTTATGTTTCCTCAAGTGCATGGGAGTGAAGCAGCTTGACTTTGAAATCTTATATGGCTATTTTCTAAGGGTTGGAAAGGGTAGTTTTCTCACTTGTCGTCTCAGTAATTTTTATAAATGTGAGAAAATATTATCATTTATACATTTATTTTTTTGTACGTACATCGAACCCTTGTAGCAAAAAGGATCTGACATTTAGGCGAAAATTTTCTATTTTTGCATGAAAATTCTTTCGTTTTTTTCTTTAACCCCGGGGATCTTTAGATATTTTAATTTACTTTAAAGAATCCGCCAAATTCAAGACACATTTAGAGATATTCACGGTTTAGACTTATTTTATCTTAAGGTTCGCAGATTTTTTTTACGTTAACTCCACACATGAGGCCCTGAGGAAAATAATTTCCCTCAGGGCCTATGTCATCTAAGATGCTGTGTGGAGGGTTTTTTTGAGGAGAGGAAGGAATGAATAATCGTCTTGAAGAGACTGTTGTTGTTGGAAGGAGGAAACACAGTCGAAGAAGGAACCCGTTCTTATGTGACTAATGTCAACCGTGTACAAACGTTGGGCACGCGTTTGGCGTGTTTCCCGACTATATACCGGTGCCGAAGGGATCAATGACGCTAGTTCCTCGGAGAATATTCCATTGTAATACCGGTAGAACAAGGATAGCATTCCCACCCGACGCCTGTGCTCTAAAGATTGCAATCCGTCTGTTAAGATGGGAGAATTTATTAAACGAACCGCCCGTTTCCGCACAGAGTCGAGGGTATTTTTCAGGTATTTTGGAGCTCCAAGCAGATAAAATTATGCAACAAAGTAAGTATTATTTATTTTTTGGACAACGTTGTTTAATTTGTAATTTACGAGCAACGTAGTTCTATTGAAAATATTTACTTCATATTTATTCCATACAACAACAATGTTTCATTTGAAAATTTACGGGCAATTTAGTTTTATCCGCAATAGATAAAATATTTATGGTGTGACATGGTTTCATTGAATAAGAAAATTACATGCAAAAAATGACATTTTTCCATCCATCCGTTTTCTTGTTAAGGTTGTTTTGTTAAAACCCTTAAAAAATTTAGCATTTTTTACAGAAGGTCAAACTATTTTCACATTACAATAAAATGCAAATATTTGAAATATTTCTGAGTACACTTAAAAACAGAAAACTGTTTTGGAAAGGTGATGAAATAAGCTGTCAAATTATGGAATTCGAAATAAACATTTTTTTTTAAATTGCAAAATTTTTGCATATAAACATAAAAAAGTTTTCAAAATGGCTCACCTCACTTTTTTGTCGCTCTATGTAAAAATAATTTTTAAAAAATTCCCGAAGTTACAATTTTTTTTTTCAATTAGCTATTCAAAAGTTTGTGTACATAAAAGTGAACATTTTACTTTTTTGGTGGCTATTTTTCAGATTGGAATATAAAGCTTGGTGTTTTTCCTTTCTAACACCGATTAGAACATATTTCTAACTATGATAGTAAGGGAGTTACAGCGTTTTATATTAGACCTGTGTGCGTTGGGACAAAAATGGTCTCCTGTGATTAAACGGGTTAAATGCTACGTTTTCTTTTACATTGAATGTTCTGAAACATAAAGCTAGTTCAATGTAATTACGTTCATCACATTCACTATTTCATAAAAAAAGTTAATTTTCATTATTTAAATCGTGATTCAAACAACTTTGAACAATATCTCAGTTTCGGGCAAATGGCAAAAAATAGAAACTAGTTGTCCCAAGGGCACAACATTGTAGAGAGAACTTGGAATTGACAAAACTTAGTACCTAAGGGAACGTACCCATACTACGTGACCATTTTTTGGAATTGTTAACCCCCCCCCCCGGTGACCAAAAACCTAAGCAACCCGCTGCTCATTTGTACCAAGCGTGACATTTTGAAGACCCCCCCCCCCCCCGAACAAGTCACGTAGTATGATGGGTAAAATGCCTGTTGTTAATGGGTTATTTTTATAAAAATGGAAGATACTGTTAAAATGTATTAAAAATTTTAGCTTAATGTTTTTGGTTCTGATCGTCGCACGAGTAAATAATTCTATTACTTTCATTAATAATTATAATTCCAAATTTGACCAACAATAATTATTGTCGGTCGAATTTGGCTAATGCTTCTGTCCGCTGAGATAGCTATCAGAGACTCGGGAATCCCTCTAAAAACAACAACAACTTGTGGGGTGACAAACGCCATCCGCACAAACTATCGTTTTAGCGGCAAACCAAAAATCGTTATTAAAAAATATTCGTAGACATAAAAAAATCATTATCTTGTTAATTTTTTCGACAGTAACAAAATTGTGATATATTTATTCCGTTTTTTTCCTGCCTTCTTGCTTGTCTTCTTACCTTGTCGAGCGAGAACCATAATGCAATCTATGTAGGTTGTGTTCTACGACCACCGAAGGTATTCTGTTCTTAAGTTTATGGGAACAATTCCAAGAGTTCAAGAGGTGGGTTGTTTTACGAGTAGTCCGGAAAATTTCAGAACTGTGTTGGGCTGAAAGGTTGAAACTTAAACAACTACAGTTTAGTCAAAGACATTTTTTTATCCTGCGAACAGTTTCTATACGTCTTCGTAAACGAATTAAAATATTATGTGTTGTAGTTCCTGGTTTGTCTCACAAACTATCTTTAAATAACAACTTAGTGTTTTACAAAACACTGGATTTTATTGGGAAAATTAACGGCCTCCTTGGTCGAGTTCGACGGGTTCGACGGTCGGGTCGACCAGCAATCCGAAGGTCGCTTTGCAAGTTAATTTGTGTTATTTCACAATTTAGTAATTTAAAATAATATAGTATTTTTGCGGCACGTACCAGAGTGGAAGATACTCTCAGTATCGCCCTAAAATCACCATTCAAAATTGAACCGTTGCGTTGCTTGAAATGACTTTTGATGTGTTTGGTGACCAGATCTGAATAGCCGGGTCATCCCACCTTCCTCCTCTCCATCTACTTCAGTGTGTACTCAGACAATAAATGTGTCATGAACAAGTTTTGCGACCTTTTAAATTTCATTTAAAAAAAAAACTCATATCTTTTGCAAATACTCTACACCAAACCAAATATCCTGGAGTAACAAGTATGCAAGTAAAAAACAAACTGTCAATTTTGTGTCTAGAAAAACCGAAATATTTATTTTGTTTCAAATATAAAACAATTTTATCTGGTTTAAACCATTGTTTTATTCGGTAATCAATAGTACATATATATTATTATAGGTAACTTGTAATTTATTCGATAGCTTTAAGCACTCAACAGCAATTTAACAGGGTAATTTATATCAATAATATAAATCACCAGAACAAATTAAACAGAAGTTCTAACTGCTTCCAATAATATGTGAGCCATTAATTTGGCGCACTTCGTCGCTCGCGAGTGAATTCGGCTCATTAACTTTCTTATCTATTCACGGCAGTTGAAGATTCAATTAAATTTGTCTTGTCTGTCTCTCGAAGAATGCAATTCGGCTCCGTGAGTTGGGACCGTGTAATAATTACACCAGAACGTTCTGTGTACATTCATCTGCCAGAGATAGCTTCATTGCTTCGAGTATATCACTCCAGACTGCAGACTGCTCTAAGGGTATTACCGTCAGCCGGGAAGTAAGGGAAGAAGCGGCTGCAGGAAATTGGGTTGTTTATAAACCGGCAAAGAAGATCTAGGATACCAGGAGTGCAACAATTGCGCGGGATGACTGATTAGATGCAGCGGAACATTCGAGTCGGATGAACTCTTGCAGGAGTCGAGCAGAAATAAGTCTCGTAAAAATAACAGCTTTTACTGCGCGGAGCAGAGGGGCTTTAAGTGCCGAATACGGACTCGGATTTAGATGCAGGATTTAATAAATGCTCTAACAGCTGTACCGTTTTATACATCTTCCCGCTAGGATAACGATAAGTCTATCCGGCGCACGTCGTTTAGTGTTTCATTTCATCTCTTCAAATATCTCTTCGTGTTCTCATTTAAGGAATCGTTTCAGCTCTTCTATTTTACACTATTACATTAGAATTAGATATTACATTATAATAACGATCGGGAATAGGCGTACAATAATAATATAGCAGTTGCATACCACCAACAGACTTTGTTTTCTAATTGCTACCAATGATTTAATTAACCCAACTTTATTAAGTAATAAGTGTTAATCTACTGATAAAATAATTTTTCTTGTTGAATTTAAATGGAAGAACTATATTAAATGGTCTCGTTATAAAAATAAGTAGAATGTATGAATAATCGTTATCCAATGGAAAAACCACATTAACCTTTCTGTAGCTTTTGCACATCTTCTACAACTTGCGGAACATAATTGAAAAAAAAAATAATTGACAACGTTATGTATATTTCGCTTTAGTGCAATCGCTTTTACTGGACGGAATAATTGGACGGGGTAATTGTATACGAAATTTCTTATAACTTACACCATTAATTACTGTTAAAAAATTATAATCATTCTAAAAAAGCCGGATTAGTTCCCTACCCTGGAAATTAGTTCCCTAGTTCCCTACCCTACCAAACAAAATGGCATTCTCCAAATCTACAAAGAATATTTGGATTCGGTTTGGAGATTAGGTTCAAAACAAAGGGATTAATATCCATCCCAATGGTGAGAACCACAACGGCTCAACATCATTATCATTTCCTAGGTATGGTGCAATAAATCAATATCTAATAACAAAAATAAAATAACAAATAAAGTAAGAACAATTTAAAATTCAGATAAAGTCTTTTGATTTAGATAAAATTTTGTAAAAAAGACCAATTCTCTAAATTTCTTAGTTTTACTTTCATAATACAATTGATTGAAGTATTGTGTTATATTTCATTTATTTTTATTTGTTTTGCAGAAACAAACAGTACATAATTACATAGTAGAAAATAGTTCCAAAGTTATAGAATTTAACACAATAATTGGTACCAATGACATGTCGCTGTTATGTACTTATTTTTTTTTATGTGATAAATTATGCATTTTACCTAAATTAAGAAAGTAAATTATTGAAGGAGAGGGGTGTGTATGAGTGTTTGCATGTGTGTGTGTGTGGATGTGTGTGGATGTGCGTGTTATATGTGTGCGAATTCAGTGTGCTAAAAATGTTTTTCTTAAATAGAGGGAGGGAATCAAAAAATATATCAATATTTGTGATTTTTTTAATTGAGTTGAATCTTTGAAGGATGCGGAAAATGGAGGAGTTGGCTGCAGCGTTCGTATTATTACCGGTTGTGTAAAAAAGATTGGTGTGGCGAGTTCTTTTAGATGGGATGTTAAAATTTGTTTGGGATGGAAGTTCTGGGTAGTCTATTTCGTTATATATTATTTTATGGAGAAATGTCATGTCAGCTACCGTTCACCTGGATTTCAGGGATTGGAGAATGCAGATATAATTATTGTTGTATTTATAACCGAGATACTTTATAAATTTATTTTGTATGCGCTCTATATTATTGACGTGTTGAGTGTATTTGGGATTCCAGACAGGCGATGCAAATTCCAGAGTACTTCTGACTAGTGAGGATTAAAGCATTACTAGAGTATGTGGATTTTTTAATAATTTACTCAGACGTAGTATGAAACCCAACATTTTGTAAGATCTATCAGTGATTGAATCAATGTGCGTATTAAAAATAAGTTAACTGTCTAAATAGACTCCAAGGTCCTAACATTAATTTTTTGAGATCACGGGTTCATCGCAGAGTGAATATGGAAAGTTAATTATATGCTTGTTTCTAGTAAAGGACATAGTGTGGCATTTAGAAACATTGATGTCTAAGTAGTTAGCTGTACAATAGTTGCAGAGCCTATCTAAGTCACTTTGTAGCTCTTTACAGTCAGATAGAGAGCTAAGCGTTTTATAAATTTTCATATCATCTGCAAACATTCAAAATTTAGAGTAAAACATGAGCCAATGTCATTAAAGTATATATTAAATAAGTGAAATTTAGAATAAAACATACGTTACTTTGATTATTTTGTATAAAACTTCATTTATTGAGATAACTTGACTACGATTGCTAATGTATGATTTAATCCATCTAAACAAGTCACCGTGTATTCCAAGACAAGTGAGTTTATTTAACAAAATTGAGTGGATAAGTCGGTCTTTGAGAAGTCGGTGTATATAGCATCGGCCTGCACCTTTTCGTCCATATTGCTCTGCAAATAGTTGACAAATAGGGAAGGTTAGATGTTGTAGATCGATTTTTCACGAATCCGTGTTGGTTCTGTGTAATTGTTGTAGTGATAGTCGGGTTACAGTCGCATCGTAAACGATTTTTTCAAGAATTTTACTTAAGATGGGAAGTTGAGAGATAGGTCTGTAGTTTGTAATGTTATGTTTGTCACCCTTTTTAAAAATGGGAGTTATTACGGAAGACTTCCACTTATGAGGAAACGTTCCTTAACTTAATGATTTTTTTTAAATTGCACTGACTGGAGGAGTGATGTATTTACTACAATTACGTATGAAGATACCAGGCAAAACTACCTAAACCAGGTCCTTTGTTAATGTCAATGGATGAAATATATTTGTAGGTGATGTCGTCATTGATTGTAATTGAGGATATAGCTATGTTATTCAGCGGATCAGGTTCGTGAACATCACATGCTAAATTTTGGTTGTGATCAGTGAAGACGGTAGAGAAATAGTCAGCAAACAGATCAGAAATCTCCTTACTATTGTGTGCGCGATTACTAGTGTATACGATTACTAGTGTGTACGATTACGAGTACTAGTGTGTGCGATTCTCGAGTCATATGTTAGGTGTTCAGGTATGGTAAGAGATTTTCTTTGCGTTTTGATAAAGCTCCATATTTTTATACATTATTTTGTATAGCATATTCTAAGTGTGAAATATAATTGTGGTATGTGAGGGTAGCGATTTTCTTTTATCGTTTTCGGAGCAGTGGAAAGGTTTCGTAATCTAGTAGCTTCTTGTGGCGTTTCCAGGCTCGAAAGAATTTGAGCTTTTCTTTTGTAATATTGATAAGAGCCGATGAGTATCACGTTGGGAATTTGTTTGGTTTCAGAATTCTCTTTGGAACAAAGTTATGAATTAAGTTAACAAAGTTATCTATTAAGGGGTCAATGATTATGTAAAAGCTGTTAACCACCGTGTTGACGTCCTGTGCGTGTGAGACAGAAGACTAGTCAGTTTTTGACAAAGCATCGTTGACTAGGTCATAGTCGACTTTTTTGAATAAATTGATGTCTTGTCTGGGGTGGGGAAGTAGTTGTCGGAGAGTGAATATTAAGTTCCACTATTAAGGATATATGATGTGTATCCTCCTGAACCAGAGGGGAGTCGGCAGGAGAGACGCAGACTGTGGTGTTACAGAGCACTAGGTCAAGTGTTCTACCGTGCCTATTTGGAATGTGGTTGTATTGTTTTAAATCCGAATAAGATAGGCAGTTAAGGAGGGTGGTGGAACAAAGGTCAGTACCGCGGGGATGATGTGTGGTGTTCCACCTGATATTAGGCATGTTGTAATCTCCAATTAATAGGAAGATATCATTTGGATAGTTTGTGGTTAGATCGGATATTCTGGATGTATGACTGTTGGGAAGAGATAATCGCTGAGTGTTTGATAGCTTTGGACCGACTCCAGGTAAGTACGAACAACAGATGTGAATATTAAATATACGACGTTTTGGGTCTCTTAGTACTAGTAAAATCCAAATGTCCTCAGCTTCCGAGCCCCACGACTCGTGTGAATGTACAGTAATTTTTTTTAATACCAATTGTGACACCACAATCTTTGGTTTTACCCGTGAGGGACGTGTCTGTCAATTTACAATATTTTATCATTACACTGCTATCTGTTTACCTTATCATTTCATCCAAGTACCATAACTTTATCGTTACATTATTATTTACAACAGCAAAAAATTTGAATGGCTTTCGAAATTGTATTCCTATATTTTTTTTATTCTGTCATTAGAAGGATATAAATATGCGTTTATTGTTGCATTATGTTATGTACAACACTTCTAACAACATTGCAAGCTATATCATACATTCATTCACATACATTGCTTACACATTTTAGAACCAACATTATACAGGTAAATTGGTAGGTATACCAATATGTTATCACAAACCTAAAGTAAATTTATTAATATTATGTGTACATATTTCAACTATATTAACATTCTAAGAATTAATTCCATTTCTTCTGCTTTCTAAAGTTTAGTAACTATTTTGTTTTTGTTTATTTTTCTAAGATTGTAATGAACTTTCTTTCGTTTTGTGTATCTGTTTGTATTATCTTATCTTTTATTATTTATTTTAAGATTTATTGGTTTATTTTTTCTTGTATAGTTTAGAAACTATCATGTTATTTAAGTTTATTATTATTTTTCTGCTTTCAGTTTATCATTTACTAGCAGACCCGGCCAGACGTTGCTGTGGCTAACGAAACACCACCCTGCCAGCTGCCCGCTGCCCGCTGCCTGAATTGAATATTTGAATTTATCGGCTTTTCTCTACTATAATAAGCATGTAAACTAATTAACTCGCCACTAATTATACAATGCTTGCAATGCAACACTGGATATTTGAAAAGGGAAAATCAAATACGTACTTACTCTAGGACATCTATTTTCCAATTTCTTTCGTAGAACGAATTTCAAAAGTGACTATAGTACGGCCCGCCAGCCGTTTTAAATCGCACAAAAATAAGTTTTCTTTGAATTTCTCGGCTTTTCTCTAATATAATTTACATGTATTATAAATATAAACATTCCTCTTCAAGCACTCTATCTATTGGTGAAAACCGTATGAAAATCCGTTGCGTAGTTTAAAAGATTAACGCTCAAATACATTTTGAGCGACTTCATTTTAAACTATGTAATAATGTAATGATGATTTACTTCAAATAATGAAATGTTTTATTTATTTCATAAACAATAATGGCGCTACTCCCCAATTCACACACGAGTAATCATTTCTATATTGAGTTGGGCAGTTTCGTATAAAAAAATCATTATAATTAGTATAGCACAGCTCTAATTAATTTCAACATACCTTCAAGACGCACATGCCATGCATCACTATTCCACTCTTAATTAATTAACGAATGCAGCAAATAATTCGCCAATTAACCGTACTTGATTATACATGAAATAAAATTTACCTAAACTCGCCGAATTTTTCTCGGATTCACTGCCCAAATTTAAAAGAAGCACCATGTTAATACCATAAACTGTTTAATACAATAATATACAATACATATCCCTTCACAGATCACACATCTCACACCGACAAACATACTCACACATACACACACACACACCTGTTCACTTCGCACATCACCCGGCAAATATAGGTACATAACAAAGAAACGTATCTTGGTATCCACTACGAAATATTATTTAATATATCTAAATTGTTTCGTCAATGTAACCAATGTACTATTCGTTTCCATAATGTAAAATAAACAATCTGTGTTTTTTAAATGCAATTTAATATTTACGTATACCTACTAGTATTCAAATGTGTAATATATATTTTATTATTTACTCCAGGTAGGTAGGTACCCAGGAGATTGTGAGTTATTTCGATGTGGCCTTGATCAGAGCTTATTGTCCGTTTGAGTTGTCAATAATACAATCTTTGAGTTCCACTTTCGTGGAAATTTTAGAGCGGATTAGAAATAATATTTTGATCTGTATGTGCAGATGTTATTAATGTACACGGGAGGGCAAAAGACCACCGCGAGAGCCGGGAACATAATGCGGAATTTCAGGATTCTGTGAAGTGGAGTAATTATTTGCAAAGAGAAGAATAAGGGAAGGAAGGCAGCTGGACGGTTAGGCTACGGTGAGGAGGGTCAGAAGAAAGGGGAAGCAAGGGTGAAAGGTTAAGGCCTCAGTCATAGCGATTTGAGACGCGATCTGCGGTCGATGGCGTACAATAATTCCCGTTATTCGAAATTTTTTTTTAAGTGAAACTTCCTTAGACCCGTTAGTGATTCGGAATTCGGATGAAACGGAAATGACGTCTACAACACCAGTGAATCATTATACTTCTACCAAGGCTCATATTGCTTGAGATATAAAATGGAAACGACGTGAGGTCTGCGCTCATTGGCCTGCTCACTGCGCTTTGATTATGACCTCATTTTCAAAGCTCCTTGGTTCTTCATAGTTCGAGATTTTTTTGGTAAAGTTTCGCTTCTACCGCGTGTTAATTGAACTCAAATTTTCTTACAGTAGCTCCACACAGAAGGTCTAAGTAAAAAAAATCCCTCAGGGCCTATGTCATCTTCTGAGATGCTGTATGAAGGTATTTTTAGGGAAAAGAAGAATAGGAAAAGAAAAAGGAAAAGAAAAAGGTAGAGGAGTGGGTAGGAATCTGCTAGTCAATGTGTCCAGGAATAACGGACGTATGAACCCATCCCTCCCACTGTATTGCAAGACGATAGATTAGGTTTCCCTTAACCAGTCTCTCCCGATCCGGCCCGCCACGCAGTAGGTGGGCAAATGCAATCGTCGCCAAGACCTAGACAAAACCTCACCCCACGGGCACCTCTGCTAAGTCACCAAACGTAGCGAACCACTTGGAGTGACCTAGGGGTGTTAGTTATCCAATAAATGGTTCCTGGGGCGGCGGTACCCATATCATAATGAAAATTAACATAATTTAATAATAAGATGACTTCCCAGTAATTTAATTAGCGTGATTCTCAAAATCACCTTTGGGGAATACTTATTTTATTTTTATTAGATTAGTTTTAAATTTTTATGCCTCATTTCAAGACATTATTTCACAAACAAATAAAGAAATCCGGATTCAATAAAGGGCTAGCGAGAAATTAATTATTACTGGATTGTTGATTCGAGTCTGATATTACAAGTTACCAACATATAACACGATGAAAATCTTTTACGTAGAACATTACTGAATATACATTATGCTCATGTATTCAAATTTTTAATCCGTCCATTGTTAAAATTTCAATGAATCATACAATGAGTGACATCTATTGTATGTTTATTATACTTAATTAGTTTAATTATCCATCAGAAATCCCAGTTTCCAACTCTGCCGTCAGAGGCCTCCAGTAACGATATTTTTTTTTAATACCGACAGATATTTTTTTTCCATGGTGGGGTATCATGCTGCTTGCTTATAAAATGACTGTGTTTATTATAATCTTTCTCTCTATTATTCTTGCTGTAAAAGATCTTGTTAAAGAACTCTAGGGTTACCTAGTAAAGTCAGAGTTGGGGACCGGGCTGTAATTATATTAAAATATATTTTTAAGTATTGTTGGATCTAGTTGTCAATCGTCTAAAATATTATTTGTGAATAAATGACTCGTCAGCAAAATCAACAGTATTTTGAACTCTAAAAATGACCCAATCATAAAAAACCTGAACATCCATATTTATTTATGCTAATTTAACAAGTTCCATGTGTTGATTTAGAATGATAAAAGTGAATAGTGTACATATGTGTCGTTTGAAATTAAATTTATCATTAAATTGAAAGAACATTCATACGTCCGCTTGTACTTGCAAATTAATGGTATCCATTTCAAGAGCAGAAAATTGCGCATCGTTGGGTGAACCGGACTCCCTGAAACGCTTTGTGAAACAAAATTTTACTAAGAACCAGTTCAGTGGTGTAGCACGCCCCGAGCCAACCCCCCACCCTCTGCTAACCGCAACCCCAGGGACACACGGAAAACTGAAATTCCTACTTCCCGTCTACAAGGGATGTAATTATTATTATCATGTCCTGGAACCCAAAATTAGAAACAAACTAATTGCTACGGTATGTGACTTTTAGTGGACAATGATTTCGAATATTCCTCGAAAAAGTTAGAATAATAAATCAAGTATAAGTGGGTCAAGAAAAGAGCATTCCTGATTTTTTTTAAATGTTTTATTAATAAAAATGTTTCCATGTGTTTGGGACTGGTTGTTTCGCAGAACTTGAACAATTCATCATTTTCAAAATTAATATTCAAGTTTTTTGAAAGTCCTGTTCAAGTTCTGTCATTATTCAAATATCGTGAAGCAACTGGCCCACGATCAAAAACCAATAACTTAAATAGAAGATTAGCTAACTTGTGTAATCAAAGAGAAAATAGTAATAATTCAACTCTGCAGTTAATTTACAAGTCAAATCAGAGAAATAGTACTTATTATTCACGCATAAAACATAAACCCACCTAAAAATCAATGTGTTTCAAATTTTACACAACTATTTACGATGCTTTAATGGTTTTTATCTATGCTAATATTATAAAGAGGAAAGATTAGATTGTTTGTTTGTTTGCATAGAATAGGCTCCGAAACTACTGAACCGATTTGAACAATTCTTTCACTGTTGGGAAGCTACACTATCCCCGGGTAACATAGGCTATAATTTATAAAGCTTCCAAGAAAGGGTATGTGGGAGGGGAACGGGGACGCACGGGAAAGGTGATTCAGGGAGAAACAATGTATTTGTCATTGCAACGCATGCCGTGGTCAGTAATATAAAATTAAAATCATCTTTATTAGAACCTAAGTCCTAAATTGTATTATCGATACTGCTTTAAATTTGACTAACAAAAATATTAAACAAAATCATGCAATGTAACAGGTATTACGGTAGGCAATTGGTTGGTATTATACAATGGCAATTGTGGCTTTTTAGTCAGCAATAAGACGAATATTCTTTCCTAGCTGGTTCCCGGCATGCGTTGCTATGCTATTTAATAAAGAATTTTTTTCTCCCTGTGTGTCCTTTCTCATTTGTCTCGTTCCCCTTCCGCCTCCCCTTCATCTCAACACCCCCCTTTCCCCGTCCCGCGAACCCCCCTCCCGAGTTACCTCCCCCCTCCCGCGAATCCCTATCCGAGTTCCCCTCCTCCCTCCCGCATTCCATACATTCAGTCCCGGTGGATTCAGTTTTCAAACAGCTCGCGTGTCACCTATTGCAATTTTTTTTATACACATTTCTTAATGCCAGAGCTCACCAGTAGTTCAATATAAACCTTGTCCCGATAATAACGAATACAACAAAAAAAGAATTATCCAATTTGGTGCAGTCGTTTGGAAGTTTTGAGGGTACATACATTTCGTAGATTCATTTTTATTTATATAGATAAATAATATGTTAGCCTTAAAATGAGGTTCTGCCACGTTATATATGCTTTTCTTTGAAAATATTTCGTGTTCATGTTACATAATAGGTAATTATGTACAGGTAGGTAAATCATTTTAAAGAGACCTTTGCTTGAATGGTGGTGTAAAGGCAAAACATTATAAAGATGACAAGTTTGAATGTACATGTACAAACTGATAGTTTCGAAAGCTTCCAAGAAGTTTTTCGATCTAGTCTGGAAGACCCAGTCCTCTCTTATCAAAAAATACTGGTGCGTAGTGATTTACACTCACGATTCAAGTCGACAAGGTATTTTTATATTTTATTTTAATCCTTTAACAAAAACGAAATTATTATTAAATTAAATATGTTTTTTAACATCCAGTACACACAAGGAAGCATTTCTAAATGATTTACGTGTACTTTACCCATATATGTCGTTTAATGGAAATCAACTTGTACCTAAATTTAAATTAATCATAATCATCATTGCCAAAATAAGTAGTATGCCCAAGTTTTTCAACACGTTTTAAATCGTTCATAAATAAATAGAATTTAAAAATGATTAATACACTTTTTTATGAAAAAGAAAAAAAATCTGTTCCTACTTTTCTGGGGAATCTGTTGAGATAAATAATAATTTTATGAATTAATTTTTTAACTTCTTAATACTCGAAATTAATTTTCACTTAAATGTAAAAAGTGGTAAAGCTCATGAGAAATAAATGCGGAAATAATGGTTCTATCAAAAATAAAGACTGGGTTTGACTATCTTATTTTCATTCTCTACAAAAACAAACGATTCTCATTATTCAGGCATATCCACTGTAGGTAGATGAAGTCTTCATAATTTTATAAATATTCTAACATAGACAGGTAAACAATATTTAGATGACGAAACCCTCAAAAGTTGTAAAATTAACAAAAAAATTGTGATTGTATATAAAAAAAAATTGTATTTCTATTGTCCTTTTCTTTACTTTTTGTAGACCGGATTGTACCGACATTATGTCAGAATCAGCGACTAGATGTCAACACCAGAGTTCAAATCCAATACCAAGGTATTTGAAATCTGACTTCGGAGATTAATCAAAGAAATATGTGTAAATATATCAGTTTATTACAGCAATTTTTACACTTAAGACCATGATTATGAAGGCAGAAGTTACCTCAATGCATTATCTACTAATACAACATTAATTTGGGAGGCGGGTATGGGTACAGCCGCCCAGGGAACCATTTATTGGATAATAAACACCTCTGCCATAGGTCACCCAAAGTAGTTCGCTACGTTTGATTTCTTAGCAGGGGTGCCCGGGTTCATGGGGTGAGGTTTGTTCAGGTCTTGGCGGCCGTTGCATCTGCCACCTGGGTGGGCAGAATCGTGAGATAGTGGTTGAGGGAGGTCTTTTATCCTCTCTAGTTGGAATTTCTCAACCGATGGCCTTGCACCGTAGTTGGGGGGATGGATTCTTACATCTGTCACTCTTGGACACACTGTCCCCCAGATTATTACCCATCCCTCATACATATTTCCTCCCCAGAACTTCTTCTCCTTCCTTTCCTTAAAAAGACCTTTTATTTTCCTCAGGGCCTCCTGCGTGGAGCTAATGTGCTGTCGAGTTTTAAATATCCGTGCATATTGTTTGCAAAAAATGCATGAATTATTATTCGATGCGAACGAATACGGAAAAATACTGTAGGAACTTGCGATAAGCCGGGTGATAACTACTATAAGCTAGTGTTGCTAGTAAGCCTTTTTTTCGTATGAATGGTGGTTTTATACCATTGATATAATAATCTTCACCATAGTTAATATTTGGGGGTTTAAGATCACAGGGGCCTATCTACAAAAAAATAGTTTTGAGATAAACGCAAATAAAGATTTATATGCTTTGAAACTTAATGAATACTTTTTCAAACTCTAGAAAATGTATATTTTTATAAATATTAATTAAAGACATGTGGTAATTAAAAAATATATGTTTTGTAAAAATAACCGAGATGTGACTTTGTGTTCCTAACTATTCAGCAAGAATTTACAAGGGAGTTAAAAATTATAAAGACCTGTCTATAGAAACATTGTTTGTAGGTGAAAGTTTTGTGCTTTGAAACTCCGAAAATAAAACACAAATAAGTGTGATACACTTTTTTATCAATAAAAATAGCAGCACACTACTAAGATATTACTTCCAGAACTTGAAAATAAAACTTTTTAACAAACATTTTTTTTAAATGAAAAGGGATTTTACGAATTAAATCAAAAACAATTAATAAAAAAAAAAACATTAAAAAAATATAAAGAGATACAACCAAAGAGCGCTTATTATTAAAAAGCACGTAAAAATGACAAAGCTCTTCTGGATTCCTACTTAGGGATAGATAAATAATACAAAAAGGATAACTTAAAAAAAGCAATGAATTATCGTTATCATCTGAGGCGTAGCCAGTTAAATAGCAACGAAATATAAAAAGTTTAGTTTTATCATTAACTTTACACAGAAGGCCCTAACGAAAATAATTTCCTTCAGGGCCTATGTTTTTTTATTTTTTTTTTATTTTTTTTTATTGGTTTTCAAGGTACAATCCCGTTAAACCGCAATAAAACAGTTTGTCAACAGGATTTTAATGTTCAGTTACAATTTAAACATTACATAATATTATTACTATAACCATACAGGTTATAGCAATTAACACATATGAATTAATATAAACTATCTCTATTTAGCAGCCATTGTTTCAGCATATATCTGAATTTATTTGAAGAATCGCAATTTTTTATATTAATTGGTAACATGTTAACTATTTTTGGCACGTTATATTCCAGGGTTTGCCGTCCGTAGTTATTATTATATTTTGGAACAATCATTCCTTCATTCTTCGTGAAACTTGTATTATAATCATGTTCTACTTTCCTCTTATAATTAGACTCAGACATATGCTGAATCAATATTTTGTACCATAATAAGGCCTGTTATCTTTGGTGATGATACACAGAGGCGGGCAAATCATTGCACAGTCGGGCTATCAAACTCAAGAATGAGATTTTTTTTCTGTTTCCCATTTAAAAATTTCTCATATCAAAAAAATGTATAATGTACACCTTAAATTCAAAACGCTTATTCGCCGTGAAATGTATCAAAGTATTCAATGGATTTAGAATTCCTATTTTAACCGTTCCGCGGCGTTCAATCAAAAGCAATCATTGTTATTTGAATCCACATCAAAGATGTTCTGAGCCTGTTTGATGAGGCTCCTTACCACCGCAGGTATCAGCCATCCATCCACTTACACCATCCACCGTCTCCAGTTCCTACCTCAGGCCGGGCGCATCATTACTTCAAGTAATGGCCAATTCCATCCCCTCCATCCCCTCCATCCCCTCCATCCCCTCCATCCCCTCCATCCCCTCCACCCCTCCGAATTCCGGCAGCCTAATTTGGGACCAAGGAACAAAGATAGCAACCTGAAATTGTTATTAGTAGTATTGAACGGTAAATTATTGGGCACTCAATTTTGAATAGAATGATTTGTGGGCAATTCAAATTTTGGTTAAAATTGTTACTGAGGTAGTTATTATAATATGTAGGTACGAGTATGTGCCAGCAAGTGCATGAGTGCTTTTTGTAATAATATACTAGTTAGAGTCAAAATGTACATAGAGCGACAGTGTTGCCATCAAGAGTAGGGTGAAAAATACATTAAATTTTTTTGCACTATTTGAAAAACTAAATGGGCCGGTTTTTCTTCTTATCAATGTAAATAATATTACGATCTTTGCGTTAAATGTACGATACATATAAGTGAACCATGTAACGTAGCAATTGATATCAGGATTGGAGCCATGTAGGTATGCAGTTTCTAGATTTTTTTATATATGTGTATATATATATTTTTTTTCATTAAATATAAGGACAACAATTTTTTTATTACAAACTTACAGGTAGTCCAACAAAGTTGTCACAAAACAACATGTCTGCTGGTTCTAAGAAATCAAACGTACAATTAAAATATAATATATGCTTAGATTGTTTGCATAGGATAATCTATAATTATTCTGAATTAATTTATGAAAATTATAATGAAAAACTTAGTAAATATCTAGCGAATTTGTAGCAATATTTCAGGGCAGGACTTTTTATGAAACTACGGCTGAGTTAACCAAGTTAAAGTTTTGAAAAAATAATTATCACTAAATTTTCATTTGCCAGAAATGCGCAAGCACGCTCTGTTGTTCGTAACAAAAAAGGCAATTTCTCAGGTGTCGTAAGCTTCCACAAAAGTAAGTGCAAGCTTACTGCACACTGGGGGTGGTTTAATTACTACGAAAAGGGGAGCGCTTCAGGTAAAAAAGCCACCCTCTCAAGGCTTTATCTGTACCGGGAAGCGAGCTTTTCATGAAATATTATTATAAAAGTAACGAACTTTAAATGCAAACGTAAAAATGACAGCTTTCCGAGGAGTTTTTTTTTTAGTCTGGAATCTTGGTGAAATCTTTCACACAAAGAATTCTTTATTCTTTCATTATATATTTAAGGATTTAAAGTCAAAGGTTAGTTACTTTCATGAAATGATTCATAGTATAAATATTGTAGATAAATTAACATCTTTATGCATACATGCTGAATAAAAATATTTATTTTATTTATTTTCCATGTTCTCCGTAAAACGGTTATTCACCAATACATTATGGAGAAGATTACAAATTAGACAAAAAGTATAGCAAAACACATAAAAAGGTCAGTTTCACTACTTTGTGACATACTTCAAAAGATAATTGTTAAACTGCCTGTAGGTTACGTTAAAAATGTCGATGGTCAATGCAGACTCGTTGAGCAGTTCAGTCGCTCTGTTGACTGGCGCGTTCTGATAGGCAGAAGTCCTCGCTTTTGGAGCATAAAAAAGGGTATGGGACCTTCCACGAGTATACTTGTCTGGGACATGTAAGTTAATCTCTTTCAAAATAGGTGGATTATGCATAGTTCCAGAGATTATCTTAAAAAAATGTTTTCCCAAAAATATTTTTCGGCGAGCTTCTAATGTATTAAGATCGAGCATTCCTGCTAAGAATAAGGATGGATACAGGAAAGGGTAGTACATATATTCCCTCATGTATAGGTAACGCATGAATCTCTTTTGTACTTTTTTCTATTTCGAGAATATGGTTTTGCTCAGAAGGGGCCCAAATAATGGAGCTATATTCCAAGATACTGCGAACAAGTGCTTCATACGTTCTTCGGATTGCGATTCCGTTGGTAAATGATCTTGAATTACGAAGAACAAATCCAAGCATTTTGTTGGCACGGGAGACAATATCAGATATATGGGATGTGAAAGAGAAAGATTTGAAAATTATTATTGTTTATAAGAAACCCACAAGAGACTTCGACAATGCATCCAGAGTGAAGAGAGGGTATTGATTATATTATGAATAGATCAGAAAGAAATGCACAGCCAATTAAAAAGTTTTGATAGTAAGCCTTACATAATTTTAATGCGTACAACGGATGATCGACGAAATGATGTCATGAACATAGTAATCAGAAGTCTGTCAAAGCCTTTCAGAAAAGACATGCACGATTTAGTGAATAAATTTTGCCAATTTTGTCAGAGGCACTGCTGAAAACCAGCTATACAGAAAATACAGCTGAGCATTGACCTCATTGTCAATGTTATAAAACCATGATATTGGAATGTGTAACTTGTAATCACGTGTAATTATCAATTGATAAAAAGAGGTTTATTATTATTTTAAATTTCGAATTAACGGAAGAATACGATGATATACAAGACGATCTACGAATGCTTACCAAAATATAGAATGAACGTGTGTAACGAAAACACTGTGTAAGTACTCAGACGGAACTGTGCGTTCGATGGTTTCTGCATTTCATTTCTTGCGTAAATCGCGTGATAGTTCTTTTACGTGGAAAGATTCCAAAACGTACAACAGAGTTTTCTACCACCCAAGAATAATATTTAACGTTTTTTTACAGTTTTACGGTGCTATGGTTTTATAGAATTACATTTCGTGATGAAAATTAATCTTGTAGTTATAAAAGAAAAAAAAACGGAAACACCTACTCGACCATACAAAAAAATATAAAATGTTACGTGTTTATAAATGAAGGCCAAAAACGGTAATATAATCATTGTTTTCGAAGCATACCGACGTAATAACGCTTTTCCATGTTAAGGTGATAAATTTAAAAAAAAAAGTTATTTTGTTGAAAATATATCATTTTAATGCTAACACAGCAAATTTAAATTCAAATGATAAATCACTGCACGCAAAATTTTATACTTTAACCCGTGAAAATTGTTTCCTGATAAATTGTATGGCTTAGTAAAATAAGTATTACTTTCTTTAAAGTTGTGATATTATTTGTGCCATGAAAGTTTTATTATTCAGGACGCCATTATGTTAAATAATTAATTATTTTTTATCGATAAAGATGATCGATAGTTCATGTATTCATTCTCCATCATCTATAATAATGTAGAAAATTTTGTAGACATTTTATTGAATGGAGTTACACAAAATGGAATATTTTATTTGGTCATCACCTGTCAAATTCTACACATTACTTTTTTAGTGCGTACCTCTCTCTCATAATGTATTTATTTATTAGCTTTGCTGAATGTTTAACATATTCGATGCATTAACGTTTGTTTTAATAAAATCACGTTAATCCTCTGACACGTTAATGAATGAATACTCTTCATAGACTGATGGATAACATCAATGTGCAGAGTACCTACCTACAATAATATCATAAATGCTGATAACAAATGAAATTAAATTACGTGGTTAAAAATATCTAGGCATTTTGAGAAGTCGTAAAACCGTTTGATATCTTTGAAATATTATACTAAAATAGTAAAAACGGGTTATTTCAAACAATCATAATAATTCATCAAATATTTAAAGTTAAATTTCACGTCCTTTGTAAGTTCTATTCAAATTCTGTTATTATATCACTATTGGCAGGTTGCTACATAAAACTGAAATAATCAATTCTTTTACAGAATGTGCAAATTTACTTTTTTAAACGACCCATTCTAAGTGGTATAGAATTTGTGTTTAAATGTATCATGTTTTCCAATCTGTGAGGCAGTCGTGGGTACCATTTTGGGGTTGTGAGGAGCCATTTCATGAATAACTAACATCACCGCCATAGGTCACCCCAAGTGATCCGCTACTGGTGATTTAGCGGAGGTGTCTGGGTTTATGAGGTGAGTTTTGTCTAGGTTTTGGCGGCGGATGCTTTTGCCCACCTATCGAGTAGCGGGTCAGATCGGGAGAGAATGATTGAAGGAGATCTTTTGACCTCTTCAGCCGGACTCTCTCGACCCATCGCCTTGCACCGCAGTGGGATGAAAGGATCCACACGTTTGTCACTCCTGGACACATCGACCGACAGATTCCTACTCCCTACATCCTACATCCTTCCTCTCCTTCCTTTACATATTTTTCTTTGTGCCTCTCGAAAACAATTTCCGTCGTCCTTCAGACAATTCAGCCTAAGGATGTTGTGTTGACTTCCACACCATATCTTAACTCAGGTTACATGCAATGCCTACAGGGACCGTAAGCTTCTTACTTAATATGTTTAAAAAAATTTCAACAAGTTGGTGAGTGGTAGTTATTTTTTCGCCTGGTATTTTTTTTACTTAGGATCTTACATATTTATGTCACATCGTCTTTATATTTAAAAAATAACAATAACAAAATATGAGCTAACTTTGCAGTCTCCACTCTCAACAATCCAGTTTGCATCTTCCACGTATTACATTTCTTAGAAGGGGCTTTCATAAGCTCATGGTTTCTGAGGATGTTCCTAGACGAAAACCATGTGAATATATTATATTCAACAACATTGGAAATTGTCATAATACGAAAATATTTCGAAATTTACAAAATAACTAACACAAGCCCTTACACTATTCATAATGCACTTTGCGTATTACGCATCAGTTTTCCGAGAATTGCCCGCATAAGCCCATGGTAACTAGAGATATTTTCATAAGAAAGTCATGAGTTTCATCCCGTGCTCAGAACGGTCCAGGCATGAGGAGCCTACGTAAGACGCTACACGAGGCTTTTCACTCTGCCTGACTGTCGAGGGCCAAGGAGCAGCGAGTTTTAGAAGTGCCCAGTCCTGGAGATCGTGACCTCAATTTGCAGAAAGACTATTCCAAATAAGAGACAACATTTTCCGGTAGGTACCTATATTGAACACACAAGTTGTTGTACCTATATTGAACACACAAGTTGTCGTGTGTACCTAATAACTATGTTAAATTACATACAGTATATAATATAATCGGATATTATGGTTCCTATTTTGAAAATAATTTTTTTGTTGAAATATTATATTACAAGAAGGAAACCTATTTTAGCGCTGGTTTGAACTTTTCGCACAATTAGTTACAAACCGACACCAACCTAAATTAATATTTTTGATGATTAATTATATAGTTATAGAGTTATAGAGTTTTATGGCTCATGTGAAAATGTGGTAAGATATAAAATAATTTTAATTATTTGATTTTTTATAAGAAAAACTCTCTTTTATAACTTTTGAAGGTTATTCCCATCGACGTAATATATCATTGAAGAAGAAAATAACAATAATAATCTAAACGAAAATATGAAAGAGAACAAGACACAGAAAAAAGACAATCGTCGCAACTGGGACTCAAATCCAGACCTCTTGTCTAACCGGAACGTGCGCGTTAACCAATTTCGCAATTGCCACCTTCTGTCAAACCGTCATAATAGTCAATCTCATATTTCAAATTTTAGAATTAACAATATTCAACTAATTATTTTTCCATATTATGGGCAACTACCATTTTTATTGAAAAAAATCATTCTAAGAATTGGTTTGTATCCTGGATAGCGTCTCGGATAAAAGTATCCGAATTTATTCAAATGAGATTTACTATTATGACGGCTTGACAGAAGGTAGCAATAGTGAAATTGGTTAACGCGCACCTCCCGGTTAGACGAGAGATCTGGATTCTAGTCTCAGTTGCGACCATTGTCTTTTTTCTGTGTCTTATTCTCTTTCGTATTTTTGTTTAGATTATTATTGTTATTGTCTTTTTCAACGATATACTACGTTGATGGGAATAACCTTCAAAAGTTATAAAAGAGAGTTATATAATTTTCTTATAAAAAATCAAATATTTTTTAATTATTTTATATCTTACCACATTTTCACATGAGCCATAAAACTCTTTTCAGGTGAACGTAAGTATATAATTAATCATCAAAAATATTAATTTAGGTTGGTGTCGGTTTGTAACTAATTGTGCGAAAAGTTCAAACCAGCGCTAAAATAGGTTTCCTTCCAGTAATATAATATTTTAACAAAAAAATTATTTTCAAAATAGGAACCATTATATCCGATTCTAATATTATACTGTATGTAATTTAATATAGTTATTAGGTGTACACAACGTTCCAAGATGTGTTGAATATCATGGTATTTAAAAGGAAATTTAGAGTAATTATTCCAAGGCCTCTGATTTTTTCTACTCGTTGAAAAGGATCATGGTTCACATGATTGGTTAACATTTCTGTGAAAATATTATCGTATTACATTTATTTATGTTTAGAAATAATTGATTTTCTACACAATATCCATAAATCTATTGATATCTTCTTGATATTTGTTTTCAATCATCTGGTGAGTATTTGTATATTTTCATATCGTCGTTAGTTTTTATGAAAATATGTTATAATGATCAAACAAACAACATAATAAATTATGTTATATTATTTCTGGATTTCACGTATGAATCGTGCCCTGCCAGTGACGAACATTACGTAGATACATTTTTTTTTACATTAGCTCCATACAAGTCCTAAGTCATCTTAAAACACGCTGTATGGAGGGTTTTTTTAAAGGAAAGGAAGGAGAGGTAGTTCTGGAAAGGAAATAGGTATGAGAGGCGGGAAAAAATTTGGGGGTCAGTGTGTCCAGGAGTGAATCCATTTGAATCCATCTCTCCAACTCTCCAACTGCGTGCAAAGCGATTGGTCGAGGGATTCTGACTGGAGAGGCTAAAAGACCTCCCTAAACCAGTCTCTCTCGATCCGGCTCACCACTCAGCAGGTGGCCAGATGCATCGGCTGCCAAGACCCGGACAAACTTGATCCCTCAAACTCGGGCACCCCCGCTAAGTCCCCAAACGTGGCGAACCACTTGGGTATCCAATAAATGGTTTGGGGTACCCACACGCGTCTCCCAAAATAAAGTTTGTGTTGAATTTTGGATTCTAGGGAAAAAAGGTTTAATAAATAGTATCTATCGCTTATTTTGGATAACAAACCATTTGAGATTTCTAGTAGATACCTTCCACCACGATCCCTCGAAATCTGCTTCTATATTAAATCCAGATCTGTAGTCAGGCATCTTCATCAATGAAAACCAATCTTAGCTGTAATTCAAATGTTTCACGTGGCAATGACATGGCAGTTGCTTCCACAAAGAGAATAAGTTTCTTCTGATGCCACTCATTGGATATGTACCTATTGTGTTATTACTCCTTTAGATTATTGGTACCAGATTAATATTAAATGTTTATTTCAAGAATTTCCTACTGTTTGCTATGGATTATTATTTAAAATTAATGTTTCAGCCGAAAATCATCGGCATATATTTGTTTGTCATTGTTAGATAAATAATTATGGTATTAGTATCTACGTAAGAAGGTACAATCATAACTCATAACAGCGTTGCGCCAATATCATAACATCTTAATGTTGTGTTAACTTATTAGCTGAATTAAATTCAGTGTTTCTATTAAGTTAAAAATTACACAATGAAGCAATTATCGATGCGCAACTATTTTGTCTGTGTTTTGTTTTTGTCAGTATCAGAGATGGCACGGATTTATAATTATTGTGATTTTCTTACTTTTTTATTTACTTGGGGGAGTTGCGTTTCATTTTCTTTATACGTATGAGGGGGATTTATTATAAATATTGTCTTTTTTCTTTGGAGGGGTGCAGACATACGTTCACCGTTTGTCCCATTTTCGACTGTTAGTGTGTAAGAAAGAAGGGCAGCGTTATATGTTTAAGAACAAAAGCAAAACAATCAGCGAATTGAAATTTGAGTTTTCGAATTTTTAGAATTCACTCATTACTCAATATTATACTTATCACAATATTCCTGCAGCTCTTTCAAAATATGAGAATTAGTTCCATACAATATGTATGAGTAAAATAACTTTCTTAATAATTTTTTTTGTGAATTTTTCTGATGTTTTAATAGCTATTCTGCTATTCGTGGCGGAGACAAATCCAACAAATCAAAGATCATAAAAATCAGTCTAGTCGTTCTCTAGTTATAAATGGAGTAACTAACCCGACTTTGTTTAATATACCATGTGTAAAAACTATTTATGTTTTCTTTGTATTCTAAACACACCTGTATGCACTAAAACATAAAAATGTAAATGTGTGTAAAAGCCCATAAGGGCGTTAATGATTAATAAATAATAATAATAATATTTTATATTAAGATATTTTATTTTTATACCGATATCTTAGATAATTAGAATCTGACAGCAAGATTTTCGCACCGATAATGGTTTTCCAGATATTATAAGAATAATAAAAGTGATGTAGTAATATTTTATGAATTTTTCACAGCACAAGGTTTGTTTTTCAACAATTCGAACATGAAAAAAACTTTGTTTGTGAATGAGTTTCCATTGTCAAAATCCGTCAGTTTTGTACAAAATTCTCGGCGTGTTGGAAAATATGGCTCGATTTTCCCGGCACAGAAAACAGAGAGGCGGCCGCCTGTATGATTCAATCCACAAATCAATTATCTGGAACACGGGGTGTATGAAGGGGGTGGCATATCCCCGAAGGCTTATCCGGGAGGCTGTATTGTGTGCGAGATTGATAATCCATTATTATGATGATTAATCAATGCAAACAGATTAATAAAAGAAATATTAAGACTTCAGGAATACCTACACACGAGGTTTTATAAAATATGTGGAATCATTGCTTCTACAACTACTAATTTTAAATAGATACTCAGTGAAGCATTTGCATAAGTACCAAATGAATTGTTTATTTTATGTGCAATTATTTTAAGGATCAATTAGGGATTAGGCGCTTTTAATATTTTCACCTTTACGGAACGGCGACAGGACAAAAGAGGCAATAAACATAAGTTTATAATCACAATAATTCAGCAGCTATTTCTTATGAATTAATTAACAATGAGACACACAACGTACGTATGTCTGTTTCCTCCAAAGTAATACTTTTTCCTTTGGAGGAAACAAACATACACACATACCTCCGCCCCGGGAATCATTTATTGGATAACCCACACCTCTGCCATCAGTCACCCAAGAAGTTCACTACGTTTTGAGTGAGGTTTGTATAGTTCTTGGTGGCGGACGTGTTTGCCCACCCAGCGTGGCAGGCCGGATCGGGAGAGACTGGTTGAGGGAAACCTTTTGACTTCCCCACCGGACTCTTTCGACACATCGCCTTGTACCACAGTGGGAGGAATAGATTCATCCGTCACTCCTGGGCACACCAACCCCGAGATTCTTACCTCCCCTCATATCTTTTTCCTTCCTTTTGCCTCATATCTTCCTCTCCTTCATTTTCCTAAAAAGACCCTCCACACAGCATCCCAAGGGGAAGGGAAATTGTTTCCTCATGGCCTCCTGTATGGAACTAAAGTTAAAAAAATATATTTTTCATCTTTTCTCTCACCATTATTTAATGTTTAAGAAAGAGTTGCAGCAATATTGTGATAAGGAACGGATATTTATTGCCTTTACGTGCCGTCTCCGATCCGTAAACGTGGGAATCTTAAAAGCAGCTATGTATTGTCGTATTCTAAATTAAAAGAAAGCCTCAATAAAAAAAATCGTTCCTTGGCTGGCAGGTCATGAACCATCGTAATCATCTCAGCCCAGTGAAAATTGTAAAACCTTTTTTTTCACATTATGAATATGAAAAATTCATCTCAAAAACCATGTGAAACTTAAAGAATAAATAGTAAAAGTCTGGCTCTCCCTGTATGCTGAAACTTACTCGCATATTGAAAAATCCTCTTGCAGTTAAAAACTTGAAGGTGGCCTTTCTAAGACTTGGAACAAAGACAAACTTTTACGTTGTAATATTGTAGAACTGTAGAATCTTGCACTTTATAAATGATGGAACGGCTTTTGACTCTAAGGACTAAACATTGTATTTAGTTGGACGACAAATACACTGCATTTAGATGAAAAATAATACACTTAGCCTTTAAGTTTTCATATTTATTTTATTTCGAGTTCATATCATATTTTTATGTGGAAAGTTATTTATTAAGAATATATTATCATAACATAAATGGTAAAAAAACAGTGGTTACAGAGTAAGCAGACATCATATACCTAAACGAATAGGGAAATTTACAAAAATGTAAGTCAAAAATGTCCACAAGGAAAATAGTGTCTAGTCAAAGCCTGAACAAGATTTTGGTAAAGTCCAAGAGTCGTTTCCATAGAAAATGATATAATATTTATTCGGAACAAATACAAGTGATTATGATTTTATGTTTATTTATTTATATATCTATCTATCTATCAGGGAAGATGTGTTATGATGGACACTGCAACGCTGTCCGAAACGTTGGCTAAAGAAGGAGGTAGCGCAACACGGCATAATACCCCAAAAACTAATAACACAAATATTTTTGGCCGTGAAAATCTAAAATCGTAACATATTAATTTAGTTGGGCGAGGCAACTCCAGAAACTGGGTGAGGAGAGGATTGGGCTACCATGGACAGAGGCCGAACAATCAGCACAAAACAGGGACATATGGAGGAGCCTTGTCGATGCAATGGGTCCCCGACCCGAATAGGATAAGGGGAAGAAGATGATGATGATGATGACATATTAATTTGAATACAATTAAAATAGAAAGATGATTTAAAGTGTGGGTAAATACCATAAAGAGAGTTATAATATAGACGAAGGAAGAGATGAAGTAAAGTAGGTCGAATCTATTTAAGGAGTTAGATTATATAGGATTTTACTATTTTAATTTATTTAATATGGGTAAGGACATATGTAAATTGATATTTCTGTCTATTTGTAATCTATTTTACAGATGTTTGCAGTAGTGTGACGTCCAATACTTATAATCCATTTTTTTATATCTTGTTTAAATTTGATCATTGATTCAGTTTATCTAATTGTAGCTGGTAGTGTATTGTGTAGTTTGCAAGCTATGTATTTAAAGTGTTTTTATTCAAAGATGGTTTTAGAAAAAGGAGTTTGGAGAAGTTCTTTATTTTTGGTTCGGGTATTGTGTATCATTTGTGTTGCTTTGTGTAGGATTTTGTTGTTTTTATGTAAATAAACTAAGATGGATCTTGCGTAGAGCTGTTTAATGTCCATAATGTTGAAAGAATTGAAGATCGTTTCAGTGCTGGTAGTAAGAGGAAGTCTTAGAATTATTTTATTATTAGTTTTTGTGCTTAAATTATGAGGTCGAGGGCACTAGAATAAGTGTTACCCCAAGCTAAAATTCCGTATGATCGAAGTAAACGATGATTAATGGAATATCGTCATCAGTTGACCACTCGTCATCATCGAAAAATTCCACAAGTGCTTCATTTAGAAACTGCGGCCCCGGAAAATTTTAAATTCGTACCCCATTTTTCACACCAGATTCTAGATTAGTGAGATCTGATCGGTCTTTACTGGTAGTTGAATGCAATTTTTTCTTATCTGATCAAATTTGTCATCAGTGTCATCACCTTCTTTGGTCAACTTTTGAACTGAAAAAGAATTAAGAAAACATGTCAGACGTCCATAGCCCCACCATATCAAAATGAAACACCTTTCCTCTCCCACACTATCAAATCTAATGCAAAAAAACATTAATATGCAGGCTTGGGGCAAGTTGTAACAGGTTACTACTTGCCCCAAAATGTTGTTACAATTAGCCCCAAACCGAAATTACTAACATTTTAATTTATAAAAAAATGAAAGTACTATCCATGATCGTTTAATAAATTCATAACAAAAATTAATAGAAACATTTTTTAATTAGACGTAGTATGATCTTGAAATCAAATTTTATGAACTAATATTTTTAGGTTACCTGGCAAAAAATAGTACTCCTGCTGACAACCGGTCACGGCGCCCTCCCGCGCTGTACTGGCTGCACTTACGTCGTAGGCCATATCTTAAAGAGCACGTTGAGTTCAAAATCGAAACAAAATATTTGACACCGGCTGAGTTATTAAGCTGTTACTACTTACCCCCGTTACAACAATCCCCTCTCTCCCCTACCGGCCGACAAAACACAAAAGTCATCTAGCAGGTTAGAATGATAATAAAAATAAACTAAAAACATCATTATTTAAGAACATGTATGAATGACTGTTTTCAATCAAGCATTATAATATTTGCATTCAATATATTATATTATATTCTACAGAGGATATCTCTAGAAATTATTGACTCTAATATTTTGGGATTTAATTTGTTTTTTCATTGCATTCAGATTAAAATATATTATGTGTGATACTTGTGGAGGCAAACTTGGACTAGTATAGTTTTCAATTTGGGAGGCAGGTATGGGTACCGCCACTATTTATTGTGTAACCAACACCTCTGCCATAAGTCACCCCAAGTGGTTCGCTACGTTGATGACTTAGCAGGGGTTTCTGGGTTCATGGGGTGAGGTTTGTCCGGGTCTTGGCGGCGGATGCGTCTGCTCACCAGCTGCATGGCATACTGGATCGGGAGAGGGTGGTCGAGGGAGTCCCTTTGATTCCCCATCACCAGCCATACTCTCTCGGAACATAGCCTTGCATCGCAGTGGGAGGGATGGATTCATACGTCCTTCACTTCTGGACACGCTGACCTCCAGGTTCCTACCCACCCTTAATACCCTTTTCCTTCCCAAAACTTCCTCTACCTTTCCTATAAATAATTCCTTTTTAAATGGTTCACGGGGCGGTGGTACCAAGTTTAATAATCCAAGACACCAAGACTTGGATTATTAGACATGCCAAATCAAACGTCAACGATTTTATTAAAACCTTTATAAGTATGTATTTCCAATGGTACAATGTTAATTGTATTTTTTTCCTAATTTTAGTTATATTTTGGTCTTATTTTTGTTGTTATCTGCTTTTTAGTGCTTATATTATAAGCTGCGCCTGCTCTCAACACATGATTTCTTGGAGAGGAAGGTACCGTCGTCAATGTAATCGTCTACGCCTGTCTCGACACAGGTATATCCTAGTAAGACAGGCACCGAAAAACCCAATGTAAACATTCGTCAAAAAGATAAATAACTTTTTTTTTTAAATGTAAAATAAAGTTGAAAAAACATAAAAATAAAAGTATGGGATGGGTCAATATGTTTGTCTTGCCATTGTTTCCACGAAAATTGTGCTGGAAGCAATGAAAAAATGCATTTCACGCATAAAATTATTTTTTGATATTAATTTATTAACTTTTTATTTCAAATTCATTTAGATAATCTAAATAAACCTGAAATAGATTATTCAAAATATTGACCACCTGATCCAAAAACTCCTCCATTTTTAAAGGTGGCAAATATGCGATTTTCCGTGATATATTTTACTAATGAACAAGCATTTTGTCATGAATATGATAAATATTTTGGACATGGATATTAAGATTGAAAAATACGACGTTGTTGATGTTGTTGAAAAATTTCAATTTTTGTAAGAAGATTTTTTTCAATTTTGGGGAGGCTGTGCCGTAATGATAATGTCACATTTTTCAATCTTAGCTCACGAAAAGTCTAGAACTGCCTCTGGGTTTTGTTTTATTTTCACTAATAATTTTTCTGTGATGTATTATGATGAATAATACACTTCTGTCTTATTTACTCTGGATATTTATCTACTGCGGTTTGGTAAAACCATTAAAGCCACAAAGTGAAAACTTTATACAGGACGATAAAAATGACTATTTCGAAATTAGAAAAATTAATAAAAAATCTAGAAATTCACGTGGAACTATATAGTTGTTTGTTTTTCAAAAATTTGATATAAAATATTCCAATTCTAATAATAAATATGAAAGATTTGAGGGTTGAGCAATTTTCGAGTTGAGAAATTGTCTAAATCAGCAAAAAATATTTTACCATATTGTATTTCAACAACTATTCTACATAAAACCACTGAGAAGTAACATCCTACTTCCTATTATAATATTATAAAGGCGAAAGTTTGTATGGATGTATGGATGTCTGGATGTATGTGTGTTACTCTATCACGCAAAAACTACTGAATGGATTTTAAAAATTCTTTCACTAATAGAAAGCTACATTATTTGCGAGTACTATAGGCTATATATATTGGTAAGCTCTGGCGTTATGAAATTATTTGTCGTACGTTTTCTGTCCCTAACAAAATCGATTTATTGCAAACGTCAGAAAAAAAGCAATCCAATTGTCGCCTTGGAAACAATGTTTTTTTTTTAAATTATGCAATTTACCCTTAAAAGAGTGCTTTGTTGGCTACCGTTGAGTTCTGGCATTATGAAATTTGTATGAAAAATTATAATAGGTGGCATGTGAGCAGTTTCAGAACTGAATGTATTGGGAATGAATGTGTGGAATGCGAGAAGTGAGAGGGGAAGTGGTGAGAGGGAGGGGGTTAGGGGAGGGAGAGGGGGAAGGGAAGGAAGGGGAAAGGGGAAGGATGGAGGAGGGTGTGGGAGGGGTATGGGGTGGGGGGAAGGGGTTTGATGGGGGGGTGGTGTGGGGTGAAGAAATGTGGAGGGGTAGGGGGTGGGGGGAGGGGTTGGTGGAGGGAGAGGGGGAGGAGGTTGATGGGGGGAGTGGAGTGGAGAGAGGGAAGGTGGAGGAGGCGGAGTGGGGTGGGAGAGGGGGGAGGGAAGGAAGGGGAAGGAGTGGAGGAAGGTGGGGGGAGGTGGAGACCGATTTTTATGATTTTTTTTTATGTATATTTGGTATGTATGAGAATAGGTCATAAAGTATATTTCATACCGCTAGGTGATTGGGGTATCCCTATCCAGAAACTTTTTTTTTTCTTTTTTTAATTTTTTTTTTGTATTTTTTGGCATCTAAAAATATCTATCCTATAACCCCAAATTATCACCCTCCAACCCCCCACCCTCCCATTTGTTCCTCAACAAATTTAACCGTCGCGTCGTTCGTATTTCAAACAGAACGAAATTATTTATGTTGTTGAATGACAGATGGCGCTACGTCCGCCTCATCGAACTTTTATCCACATATAGAAATAGTTTATATGGCAGAACAGAATAGTTTATATGGTTTTCGGGTCAGCTGGTTTACTTATATATTAATAACATATATTGTTTTAAATTTGTTTGCCTTATCATAATAGATAAAATAATATGTGGAACCAAAATACTCGTATACAACGCGAAAACAGCATTACGGTATAAATAAATACGTAGATCAATTTTAAGTTGGGTTGAAGTTCGGTGGAACCCTCGTCTTTGCGCTGGACCTAATTCGGAACCACGGGCATAACAGCAAAAAAGCTCCGGTTCAGGTTCACGGGGGCGTAACCAGAAACCTTTTATATTTTCATTTTATTTTTAAGTGGTTTTGGAACCATTTGAACTTTCATAACATCACTAGCTTAGAATTAAGCAGTCATGGAAAAATATTTTCGCCGTCTATCTTTACGCATGAGAAACGAATCTTTGTTTTCAAAAACTCGAACCGTTAAAAACTGTTTTTTTTTCATTTATCGCTCTTTCTGCCTATCCAATCATAAACAATTTTCGCGTTTCAAAGTAACTACAAAAATAGTCGTTTCAATGAATGCTTAAACGAAAATAGGTCTGGGAAAACCGCATGCAGTTCACAAGGAAAGGCTTTCAGTTTCCAGTGGCGTATTTCTTACTGCTGTAACTTCTGTTCTGCCTTTTCCTCGACAATATCATTGGAGTTGCTGCTTTATATTATTCACTAAATAACTGCACTTCTCTTAGGTTAACCGTTCTATAAAATGCAAATGTACTCTAAGAGGCTAAAAATTATTGGAATACGGTCTTAACCTATGCGCTTTTATAATACGTATTATTGTATGTTTTGCATTGATTACCTTAAATATCTCTAGGATGTCCTAATTATTAAAAATACACGATCCATCGAACCTCGCTCCTATATTCGGCAATATCTGCCTAATACATTTTGGTTTTTGTAGCATTAAGTAGGAAACCAAGTAAACAAGGAAATTTAATCTAGAAAGGTTTTGCCGATAATGTCGATAACTTGCAAATATTTTCGAGCACGAGTATAAAACGCCAACTTAAAAGCAACAGTTCATTTTGAATAAAAGTTTTTAATTTAGTCGAATTGAATCGTTGGTTGTTCTTTAATAATTTGTGGCCGTGCTCGGGAACGATGACAAACTGTCGACAGTATCAATAAAGCCTTTATCACAGTGGTTGTGCTCTAGTAGTTGACACCCGTGTTTGAGAAAGAATATTAGCATTAAACAAAATAAACTTTACCACTTTGACACGATTAACTTTACAGGAGGCCAAAAGAAGAGCATACGAAGGAAAGTGTTTAGTGGCGACGTCCTCGATTGCTAAGTTACGAGTATGTGTGACATTCCGAAGTCTATTTCTCAGATTTTATCTTTAATTCTGCCAGCTTTCCTATGAAGGCAGTGAATTCACTGTCAAACCAAGTTTTCGACGTGTATTATATTATGCAAGTTCTGCTATCTTTTTCATTTAAAGAAAAATTCAAAAACCTGCATTAAATTTTGATTTCAAAATACCCCACGCTCACCTTAAATTTCCCTCCATCCGCGATGCAATATCAATCAGGTTTTACTCCCTCCATTGCCTTTCTCTGAACACCTGGCTTATCCAATTAAGGTGAACCCCTGAAATAAAATGAAAAAGGAAAATAGCTTTCCCCTACCTACATTGTTTTCCAATGCATTTTCCGGAAAGATGAAGTGAAGATAAAAATTCTTGGAAATATAAAACTTTAACAGAATTATTGAAGTAAATATGCGATGAGATTTAATATTGTCTATTACAGTTGTAGTGAAAGATCATTAGTGAGGTTTAGGTTGATTGTCATCCTTAATAATCCGACATGTATTGTTCTGTGTTTTTTAGCTCTTGCACGGAAAACATTGTAATAAATACAAAGTTTATGAATGTATTATGTTATATTATAACCACCATGTAAAATAAAATTAAAGGGGCTATTCCAACATAAAAAAGAAAAATTGTGTAATTTAGGCAGCTACCAAATTTGTTTTTTTACCGACTAAGATAGTTGCATGACTCATCATTTTTCCAGGGTAGTGGTTAGTTAACAGCTGCCTTTCCTTTTGATTGCTACCGGTCTTGTGTTTAGTTATTCTCAAAAGATAATTCATACTCGTCGTATGTCTACGTAATATGTCGTATTTTGACATTGCATTATTATTTTGCTTTGACTTAATATGGTCTTGGACATTTTTTAAAATGTTTTTCCTTGTTGAAAATGGGATTGACCAGTTGGTCACTGGGTTGATAAATGCGTCAGGAATTGCAATGGATTCAATTCCTATATTTTTTACGTTCCACACAGGAGGCATACAATTTCCCTCGGGTACTATTTAATCCCTGGGGATGCTGGCTGGAGGGTATTTTTAAGGAAAAAAGGGGGAGAAAGGCCAGGGAAGGAAAAGGTACGAGGGTTGGGTAAAAATTTGGGGTTATTGTGTTCGGGAGTGAAGCAACATTTTCCGCTTATAATTATGATAGAAGGGGTTCTTTAAATATTGACCAGACATTCTGTCTAAGGTTGCTCTTTATTTTTAATGAAAAATGTTTTTTTTTATTAATTTTAAGTTTCAATTCCATATTTGACAATATGATTAATTTCCTGACAGTACCTAAAATTGGAATAATAATGTGTAATAACTCTCGAACGGTGACCTTAAGATTCAACAAATATAATATTTACTGACTTAAAATAAAAATTTATATACTATGCACAGTCCCCGGCGTTGCCCGAGTTTAAGACAGATTTTTTCGAATTCCAATGAATACAGTGACCTTCCTTTTGTTTTAAAGATCAAATGTGCAAAATTTCATCAATCTAGAACTAAAACTGTGTTTGTTTTTAAAAATGAAATCCTTCCCAATTATATCCGGTCGCCCACCACAGACAATCGTTTTCATGTGAATAGATCACTTTTTGTGGGATTGTGGAATGACGCCAACTTCCCCACATTCCAAAAATAAAGAATAAAGAGAGAGAGAGAAAAAATTAGAAGCAACAAGGCATAAGTAGTATTGTATTAATAATGCATTTAAAAATTTGGCTGGGTTCAAAATGCAAGAGCTTAAAAAATCCATAGATCTTTGTCTCAAAATCAACAGACATCTGCAAGAATTTTTACAACCTTTTTTCATTATACGCACTGGCTCATTTTGCTGACGGGGACTGACTGGGATCTGTGTAATCTTGTGTGTAGCGAGATTCTTCTTACGTGTCTTGCGGACGTACAGGGTGTGCCGAATACTGAAAGACAAAATGTGACTAGTTTTATGAAGGGTACGGGGACCGAATCGCCGGTCGTGCAACAAGAAATACTGTGCATAATATATTGTATCGTAGCAAGAGGTGTAACACGAATTACGTTGACGTTTCAAAATAGCAAGTAGCTCTCTAAGCCGTAAAAGTTTTATTTTTATTTTTTTATTATTGTGAATTACCTACATTATTATTGAGCTGATCTGGGCCGCAGTGAACAACGTCCGCGTAGCCAACATCCGTTGAACGGACAGGGCTCGAGAAGAAAAAGAATTCCGCACAAGAATCCCAAATGTACGGAACCAGTGGCACTCTTCTGTCATCCCGTTCGGGGGATCTTGTGAGGTTTGGGAGGGGAAGGGTCGAGAGGTAAAGGAGATGGGGTAGATGAAGTTCTTGGCTCTCAGATCTGGTCACCCAATACTGCTAAAGCCATTTCTGAATTGTGAACTTTCACCAGGGCGATAAAAACATCTTCCACTCTGGAAAGTGCCACAAATATACTAAAATAATATATTATTTTATAAATAGCATGTTATTATTATATTGGTTGTTATTATATTGTATTGGTTGCTTTTATTTAAAATTATTATAAATGTAACCAATCTATTATGTGATTACTTTTTTTAATAAAAGTGTAGGTATATTTATAAGTATTATAAATTGATTTAAAAATTACTGCCTCAACACAGGCTAGCCTAGTGAAGCAGATTACTGAAAAACCAAAATTTATAACTATTTTATATTTTTCATTTATCTACTGTTCATATTTATATTTTTTTCTGTTGATATCCTTTTTACTTATGTAATTTTAAACCACTGTAAAAATTAACACTGAATATGTACTTTTTAGTTATAATCTTGCATATTTCATTCAATAAAGATACATATTATTATTATTAGTTTGTCGTATCGGTTCTACTTAGTTTTCGATACTGCCGTGAACTTAATATTTAAAGGCCCCAGCGTACCTAGCACGGTCGATCGATAAAGGTTTTACTATATAAATGTTTAACTATTACATATAATGTCGGTAACCGATATTGCCTTTAAATCGACAGCAAACAAACAACAGTTCACAACCTCTGAATATTCTTAATTTAATACAACGCGAACTTTTGTCTGTATGTTAGATAACTGCAGTCGTACTTGAATATGACGACGAGTTATTATCGATAACATATAGATATATATTGTATCGGGTAAAAGGTTGGCAACGGAATATAAATAAAGTAATAAAGTTGGGTACCTACTTGGGGAAGTAGCTAAGTAGAGCTAATTAAGATTAGGTGCTTTTTTTCAAAATTAGAACGACATAGATTGTTAAAACAAAAGCAAGTTGTCATGTTGTTGTGGTCGTCTTGAAAAATATAATACTTGATGTCTGTCCTGTTGTTTTATTGTCTAGAATTTATCCGATCTTACATATCTATAATGAAAAAATGAATCGCTAAATTTGTTGGTAAGCGCAAATCTCGAGAGCGCCTGAACCGATTTCACTAATTCTTTTTTTAGAATATTCCTTGAAGTTCGAGGATGGTTCTTACGGAGAGAAAAATTAAGAAAATTGCGTAGAAAATTAAATAATAACAGAAAACATCACACGTTTGACAGTTCGCGTGTTAGAGAATGACATTTTGCAAAACAATGAATGATTATGCAAACAGGATTCTATTTTTGAAATGTTGAAAAATTTATTTAAAGTACGTACTCCCCTAATACTTTGAATCGAATCAAGAATTTTAGATATTTTAAATAGGTATCTATGTTAGGTACCAAATTTAATATGCATGAAAAATGGAAATTTGAATAAAAATTGTAAAAGGTGGCACGCGGGCTGTTTAAGAACTGAATGTATTGGGATTGAATATATGGAACGCGGGAGGAGGGTTGGCGGGACGAGGGAGCGGTAAAGGGAAGAGGGAAGGCGGGAAAGGTGGAAGGGGAACGCGGGAAGGGGGAGGGGGACCTGGGAGGGGGAGGGGAACTCGGGAGGGGGGTTCGCGGGACGGTGAAGGGGGGGGAGAGTGGAGTGGGGAGAGGGAAGGTGGAGGTGACGGAGTGGGAACGCGAGAGGGGAAAAGAACGCCGGAGAAGAAGTGGAGGCGGAAGGGGAACGGGACGATAGGAAAGGACACTCAGGGAGAAATTTCTTTATTAAATGGCATAGCGACGCATGCCGGGACCAGCTAGTATTATATAATAATATTGATACCTCAAAACCCCTAGCACGATCGATCGATAAGGATTTTATCAATAACTTTCGGTAACTTCTAATCTTTCCCTAGCATGTCTGTAGATCGCCAACGAAAAAATAACAGTTCACAGTGAAAAATATATTAAGTGTTCTTAATATATTTGACGTCAACTGTTGTTTGTCGTTAGCAATCTGCAGTTGTCCTAGGGCACGATGAGAAGTAACCAAAAGTTTTCGATACAATCCTTAACGATCGATCGTGCTAGGGGTCCATAATAAAAAAACTTAAGCCCAGAACTTATCTTTAAAAACTTTAAAAATGTTTGAACAGTTTGAGTGAAAACTATGTAAGTTGCTTGAAAAACAGTCAAAAGAAAGATTTATAAACAAAAATTTTAACAAAAAAAAACCGACTTAAAAAAAAAAACTATTCCAAAACAAAATAATATGCACTAAAAAGTAAAAAAAATAATTGCGTATCTTCTACAACTTAATTTTTCTACTCATCAATATGTAGGTACGATTGTTATTTTTGGAGTACATACATAGTTATAGGTCAGATGTGCGTGTGTCACACGCGCGAATTGACGAGGCAAGAGGCGAGAGCGGGGCCGCGGCGGGAATGGAGCTGTCAAGTGAACACATCCACAAGCACATCTCATCTATAACTATGTATGTAGTTACAAACCTACCTTGGCTGACACCGACTCCTAAAATAACAATCGTACCTACATATTGATGAATAGAAAAAAGTAAGTTGATTATAAAGTTGAAGAAGAATAGGCAATTATAAATAATTATTAAGTCGGTTTTTTTGTTGTTGTTAAAATTTTTGCTTATTTTTTATTTTTAGTGAATCTGAAGTACACTAACTAATTTATCTGAATATGGATAGACCTACTAAACATGCTGCTCATATGAGACAGACATTACTTGACCATAACGTCGTTAAGGTAGGTGACTCAAAGATCCGGATAGCCTATAAAAGATTGGGCCGAGTATCGTTAATTTTCTCCTAAGAATTGAAGAGTTCCGTTACTTTATGTAATCAGAGCCTAACCAAATTCTCATCAAACCACCCTTGAATATCCTTTCCAATAAAAAAGAATCATCGAAATCGGTTGGCGTGATATTGAGTTGATATTGATATTTATAGTGATTTGTTGCGCACATACTTAATGCAAATTTAAGACTTAGGTATATGATTTTCTCATGGATGCCATTGTCAGAACTGGACCAAATTCAAATGGGACCACACGGAAAGCACCAGCTTTCAAATAAAAAAGAATCATCAATATCGGTTCACCCAGTCGAAAGTTCTGAGGTAAACATTAAAAAAAAAATTCAGTCGAATTTTTTATAATTTCGAAGAAGACTTATTAACGGCTGAAATTTATTTTACACCAGATTTGCAATTTGTAGAATTTTAATGCTATCTTCGTGAAGTAAATCATGAAAAACTTGGAATAGAGGTATGATACCATTTGTAAGATATTATACACACAATTGTCTGGATGAAACCGGTTCTTAAATGGTAGTTCGTTCTAATATAATACTCGTACATATTTCAGAACATAAATTTGTTATTTAACCTAACAACAATTTTGCTTTTGACGTTCTGTTTATTTTTGCACGAATATATTTTCCACTTGCTAATAAATGAAATGAAATTAAATTAATAAGTCAGCAAGCATATTTAGGTAATACACAAAACGTTAGTCGCGTTACGCTCGTCGTTGGTCGCAAACATCTGTTTCTTAGACGCTCACTTCTGAATGAATGCGACAATAGATATTCACAAGGAGGTTGTTTTGTTCTGGTGGTGGTGTTGGCTGGCTCTGGCCACTCTGTATAGTTTAGGGTAAGGGAGAGAGAAAGGGCAGGGGTCGGGACACGGGGCGGCAGATTACCCGACGCCGACGCCTCGAATCGCATTAACTTTATCGACTGGAAATACATTGGCGAAAGGCTAAATGTAGACGATATAATTCGGGTTTAACCGTATGGAATTTAATTTATTCTTTATTATACGTTTACACCGTGCAGCGGGATTTTTGTAAAGCGCCAGTACTAGCCGGGAACTAGGAACGGAGGATTTGGATATGATATATTAATAACTCGTGTTTAAGGGATGTTAACACGAGATTATACAAGGATCGGCGTGGCAAATTTAAGAGATACGATTTCATTTTTCAATGTGTTAAGCGAAATTGTTCAGAATCTTTTTCATTCACCGACCTGAAAAGAAAAGTATAAAAACGTGAGCTTGCATGATTGACATCATGATTGTCAACAGATGTTTCAATTCAAAATGAATTCTACTTACCTAACATTCCTAAAAATATTTAAAATTTTGATTCACTAATATTAACCCCTCGGGCTAATTAGTTCGGTTTTCGGAACAACTCATATAGTTCTCATAGAAAACGTTGTGTCTCCCTTACTATTATGATTTGAAATTATCTAAACGGTGTTAGAAAGAGAAACCACCATGCTTTATATTCAAATCTAAAAGTTAACTGCAAAATACTAAAAATTTACACCTTTATGAAACCAAAGAATCCGACAGCAATTTGAAAAAAAATTAAATTTTGGGAGTTTTTTTATTAATTATTTTTACATGAAACGCTGAAAAGCTGAAAAAGTGAGTTGACGAATACGTTTGTAATATATTTGGCACAGAAAATGTGTGATTTTTCTTTCGTTATCATTAATTTTAGTTAGAAAATACGTAATGTGAGCAATTTTTCAAACTTTCTCATGTTAGCATCCAAAATTTCTATATTTGAAAAAATTACAAGTACCTGCCTATAATATGTTAATTCGAATTATAAAATTTTAAAGCGGATTTTATCACAATAGTGTGTTTAATTTTCCGTTGCTTTCAGAAATATTGCATTTACTATTTTATTGCTAAACAGAAATATTTCCGACCAAATAGGCGACTTAAAAAGAAAGTTTGTAATTACTCGTTTGGATTCCCCAATATGAAGTTTTTTTTACATTAGCTCCACACAGGAGGCCCTGAGGAAAATAATTTCCCTCGGGGCCTATGTCATCTTAGCAGATGCTGTGTGGAGTTTTTAAGGAAACGAAGGAGAGGAGAGTTCTAGGAAGGAAAAAAGGTATGAGGGGTGAGTAGGAATCTGGGGGTCAGTGTATCCAAGCGAAACGAACGTTTGAATCCATCCCTCCAAACCGCGGTGCAAGAGAGGAAAAAACAGTCTTTGTCGATCCTGCACACTACGCGGCAGATTGGCAGACGCATCGGCCGCCAAGACAAACATCACCCCATGAACCCAGGCTGCTAAGTCACCTAACGTAGCGAACTAATTGGGGTAACCTATGGAAGAGGTGCTGGTTAACCAAATGGTTCCTGGGGCGGCGGTACCCATACCCGCCTCCCAAAGCGTGAGGCGAGTATAGGTGAGAGTTACTATTGAAAGGTCGAAAGGAATTAAAAAAGGCTGTGAAACACTTGGAACGGGTTGTTTAAAAAAATTTTGAACGATTCATCAAATGTTTAAGTTAATTTTCAAGTTCTGTGTAAGTTCTATTCGAGTTCTGTTATTATACCATTTTAAACCAGTTGCTTCATAAAACTAAAATGATCATAGAACGTAAAAGTTAAGTTTCTAGTTATATCTTGTTGCTTCTAAAATCGTTTCGTTTAAAAAAATTCAAAAGTTTTATTTGTTTCAAAAAATTTGAACAATTATTGAAACAACCCATCCTTAGACTTTAAATTGTACCGAACATCAGGATATTGAAAAGACTCATTAGTATTCCATAACTCATCATCTCTAGAAGATAGAAGAATTATATCCGACCAGAATTTTTTATACAATATCATCAAGAATTTACTAAATGTTTATTGGAAAAAAATTACATAAAACAAATTGTTAATTACAAACTCTCTACCCATGTGTTTTTCTCTTCTACGTTGTTTTTCTCTTTTTCAATCATGTTTTTTTATTTATTTATTTATTTATTTATTGTTTCTTTACACTGTAGGTAAAAATGTTTACAATACAATTTGTTACCTCACTAGGACAAGCCTGTGTTGAGTTTATTCTTGAACATAATCCTGTGACGTTAAAATATATTATTTTTATAAAGATATACAGCCTTACTAAAAAAAAACACAGCGCGACCAATTAACTGTGTTATTGCAATAACATAATTAAACCCCGTATACACTAAATCACGTTTTATTACGAATAACGTTTCTTGCGTGATCACGCTGTTAAAATGCATTAAGATCTGACAACATTGTAAATGGTTTTAATTTCCTAGGAAACAATGTTGTTTTAATTCTTCTCCGCTAGGGGCATTATTGGTGCACCTGTGCATATCGGCCCGCGATGACAAAACAGTTCGGTGTGTTTATGGCGGGATATGGAAAATTTTGTAAGTGCCTAAATGTTGTGATTTTACTAAATAATTTCTATTGTAGTGACGAATTTACTCTTCTGTTCACATAATTGATATATTTACCATATTATTTGTGTGGTTTACATCAGTTTAATCAAGTTATTGTACAAACGCCGTACTTTCAAAGTTGAACTGTCAGAATATTGTTTTTTATAGGTTACTTAAGATAAAATTTTCATTTTAAGATCTTTATTTTAAGAGAATTTCTTAAAAGTGATAATTTTTTATAATATTAAAATCTAATACATGTGTTCGTAAACGTATCAAAAAAAATTAACGTCTTTAGAGATGCAAGAAATCTGTTTTAAATTTCGGTATTATTTCTAAGTTATTTTTTTGGCAATAAAAAAATATTTTTTTTTATTGTATACACGATAAAAAAGTGAGTTGATAGTTTCCTTCCAAATTTATTACATAAAACGACTGTGTTTTTAAAATTTTGATTTTATTTAAATTTCTCTACATTTTGGTCAAAAATGTTGTGGGAGGAAATTTTTTTCCATGTTTTTCCGAGTTTGAATCATAAAATATGGCAGTTTTTGAAAGCTAAAGTGTATTTCAAATACTCAAATCTAAAAGGTAATTTATCTAGTTTTCATAAATGGTATTTGTTTTTACGACACCTTCAAAAATAAGAAATATATAAAACATTCAAAATACTATGGAAAAATTACAAATATCGTTCGGACATCAATGGTTAAAACAGAGATAAACTACCCTCTCAGGCCGTGGAAACCATGTGTATTTCTTTCAAAGAACAAATTTTTAATTAGTAATGTTTTCACATCCGCGGCCGTTTGTCAATTGAATAAAATTTTCACTGGGTTTTTTTAGTAAGGCTGATATAGTTTAATTACGCACATCTATTATGTATACTAAAGTCTGTGTTTTTAATTTCTTTTTCGTTTTAAAAAAAAAATATATATCTACCAGTCTTTTATGTTTTTTTTCTTTTTCTTATCTTAATTGTATGCGGAAACATAAATATATATATATAACTGTTTATTTCCCTAATAACATAAAATAAAAAAGGATGTGTTTGTATCTAACTGCATTCTAATAGGATTGAATACAACACTATTCAAATTTTCCGTTCTAGGGGGATATTATGTCGTTTCTCTCGCCATCACCATTCCATTCTTCGAAAATTGTCTGTTCAATACGAAAAAGAGACTTGTTTTATTAGATTACTAGCTGACCCGGAGAACTTCGTACCACCTCGGAATCAATAACTGTTGTGTTAACTTATTAGCTGAATTAAATTCAGCTTTCTTATTAAGTTAAAAATTACACAATGAAGCAATTTATCGATGTGCAACTGTCCGTGTTTTGTTTTTGCCAGTATCGGATATGGCGTTTCGTACCGATTTATCTTTGTTGTGATTTTCTTACTTTACCACTTACTAACGGGTATTGCGTTTCATTTTCTTTATCCGTGTGAGGAATATTTATTATAATTATTGTATTTTTCCTTTGTTTTCCATTTAGTGTGTAAGAAAGGGGGGCAGCATTACATGTTTAAGCCGCCGCTACCCGAATTTATACCGATTTCTTACATATCCCCCTTAAACACTTTAAGTTTTAAAGTTCTTAAATAAATATATGTTATTCTTGAAGATAATAAAACGCAAATTATATAAAATTTCCTCGAAAGAAAAAAATCGCAACCTTTGCTCCAAAAATTATTATAAACACGTTTTTTTCAGATATTTAACAAGTTATAAGTACGAAAAAAATCACATTGTTTCTTTAAATGCTGTTTAAGACAACACCCCGCGAGATTTTTGCTCTATTTTGAACTAGTCGTGTTTCATTAAACATTTTCATAATTTTCGCATCGATTTTATCGCTTTAAATATTAGCGCGCTCCTCTAACATTCGTAATTACATATCTCTTCATCTTCTTCTTTTTGAGCGCGGATACGGCACCTTAAGAACAAAGCAAAACAATCAGCGCACTGATATTTGACGTTTTTGAATTTATGGAATTCACTCACTATTCAATATTATATTTATCACGATATTGATGCAACTCTTTCAAAAAATTACAATTGAATAAATTGGATGTTACTAAGGGCGTGGGCAGTGATGGTATCTCGCCATATTTTATCTCAAAATGTGCCAAAAGTCTTGCATATCCTTTAACTAACTTAACATGTCCTTAAAAAAAGAAATATTTCCTACAAAATTCAAAGAAGCCATTATAATCCCCATCCATAAAACCGGTTCAAAAAGTAACATTTTAAATTATCGCCCAATCTCAATACTTACAGTATTTAGTAAACTCTTTGAGCGTATTGTGTACGATCAAATTTATATAACTATTGTCCGCAGCATACAAAATCAACAACATGGTTTTTTACAAAAAAGGTCAGTACTAACAAACTTAGTCAACTGTACTGAATACTTAACAAGCAATATGGATAACGGACACCAAGTAGATGTTATCTACACAGATTACTCGAAAGCTTTCAATAATGTTAACCACTCTATCCTCATTAAAAAATTACACCAATTAGGAATCCATGGCGACTTACTTAGGTGGCTAACTTCATATCTGCATAGAAGATAACAGTGCGTATCAGTTGAGGGAACTAAGTCTAGCTTTTTTACTGTGCCTTCTGGCGTACCGCAAGGTTCTCACTTGGGGACATTATTGTTTAATGTGTATATATTTGATATTTTTAAATGTTTTTTTACATGCTAACTACCTAGCATATGCAGATGACAAAAAATAAACTTAGTAATCAAATCTATCAATGACTGCATAAAACTTCAAGAAGACCTAAATCGACTTTTTGCATACTGTAAATTAAACAACTTAGTCCTAAACATTTCTAATTGCAACAAATTATCTTTTACGCGTAACAAAAATTAAATTTCTTTTAATTATAACTTTCATGATGCACAAATCCATGAAATAGAATCAATCCGTGACCTTGGGGTAGTACTGGATGTAAAACTAAATTTTATCAAACACATTAACGAAGTAATCAACAAAGCCAATAAAATGTTGGGATTTATAATTCGCATATCTAAACCTTTTTGCAATATTAAAACTCTGCATTCCCTTTACACCACGTATATCCACGTATATAGAATACTGCACACTCATTTGGGCACCGTTCTACCAATGCCATATTGACAGAATCGAAAGTGTACAAAATAAAATTTTTAAACACATAAATTATAAATTAAAATTACTCTTTGCAAATAATACCGAATCCTTAAAATTTCACAACCTTACTCCACTTCAAACACGAAGATTAATATCTGATCAAATATTTTTATACAAAATTCTGAATAACGGCCTGGACTCTCCTGAACTCGTAAATTATTTAAGAATTCACATACCTACAAGGCCAACCAGAGTAAACCATTTTTTTCATTTGCCAGCGTGCAGAACCAACCTTAGAAAAAAATCTCCAATCCCCCGTATATGCGCGCAATATAACACGCAATTAAACAATATCGATATTCTTAATAATACTCTTGTGAAATACCGAAACGAAGTCAAACGTACGACCACAAATGTTAATTAAATTAATGCACAACTATAGAAAAGGTACAGCATGAGCATCTCCTGTCCCCATCCCACCTTCCTCTGCCTCTTGCCCTTTCCTATTCCTTCTTCCTTCTAATATACTTATATATATTTTTTTGTTGTTGTTATTTTCATTTTCATTTAATGGTTATTACTAATTACAATTGTATATTATATCATAATAACCAACATTAGCATAAGAAACTGTTTTGGCTTACCTCATGTTTAACCTCTTGTATAACTCATCCTGCATATAAATTGCTGTTTGTTTTTTACAATAAATAAATAAATAACCTAGGTTTAGTTGTGTACATAATATTATGAATGGAATCAATCAATCTATTTGAAAAAAATAAAAATTTGAGTGCAGTTTACACACGGTAGAAGCGAAACTTTACCAAAACAATCTCAACCAATACTTGAAAAGTGAGGTCATAATCAAAGCGACCAATGATCGCAGACCTAGCGTAATTTCCGTTTCGTATCTCAACCAATACGAGCCTTTGAAAGTGACATCATAATCAAAGTGGCCAATGAGCGCAGTTGATGCGTCGCAGGTGCAGTAATCGTCATTTCCGTTTCTCAAAATCCAAATCCAACTTCTTCAAACACTGTGTCTTCTAATATGTGCATAAAATGAATGATAGATTCTTGTTAAACGGAATGCTCTCTATAGAATTATAATATTGCAAATGTTCAGGAAATATAGCAATGCGATGGTGCAATATGATGAACAACGCAAATACAAAATAACGTACCGATGAAGCACTTTAATAGTCGCTATGTAATATTAGCAAATGTGCAGATTGGTCAATAAAGCTCAGCAATAGTTCCACGGAAGCAATTCTTCACATCACGTCATTACTTCGATCGATATCAGCTTTGCGCGGAGAGTTTCTAGAAAAAATGGAAAACACACCTTTTAATCAATGAATAAATACAAATCAAAAATCAAGACAATAACATCGAAATTATATGACTCAACTTAACTAAAAGCAAAATGTATAAATTTATTTATAAAAACAACAAATTTTGTTTACAGAATAAATTTTGGCATTTTCACCAGCATTTGGTTCCGGGCAATCTGCCTAGCAAGGAACTAATATTGACCTACAAGACGTCATAACACTTGTGCATATTTTTAATATTTACAGTTATTTTGCAATATTATAACTATGTTGTTTGCTGTATAAATGTTTTTTTTTAAATATTTTTATTGAAAGAATAGTTTTATTGAAAGAATAGAACAAACAAGTCATGCTAAGCCAATTGAATTGGCTTGTCAACAGGTGCTTATAGTTTAGTTACATATACATTTTAAAAGTTATAATTTACATCTTATATATACAGATTCAACATTTTTTCATTCATATCAATAGAAATATTTTTTTTCCGATAGCCAATTTTTAACCTTATTCATAGAATTACATTGCTTTATAGTGTCAGGAAATAAATTAAATATCTTCGGTATGATGTATTCAAACGTTCTCTGTCCGTACTTATTATTAAATTTCGGAACTATTAACCCGTCGTTGCGCGTGAATCTAGTGCTGTATTTATGTTCTAATTTCTTTTTGTGCTGCGGGGTAAATATATGTAGTGTAATAAATAAAATAAAATGTACATCTGCAGATGTAGTTACCAATCGTTACTGGAACCATATAATAATTTCATACACTAAATTCAAGAGTCGTTTATGCATAACACTTCGTTTGCTTTTTGTAAAAGAATATACGATGTAAGCCATCATTTTCAATTTATTATGACAAGATGGTATGGGCCACTTAAGATCCAATATGTGCTTACAAATGTAATACTTAACCCTGCTAATTTGGCCTGATACACGGAAGGAGTTGCGAGTGTCACACATAGTGAGTGTTTCGAGTGAGAGCGTTAATATTTGCATGACTGCAGCGTTGTGAGGAGTTACGGGGTGGAGCTCGCTTCGGGGAAATCGTGTTGACATTACCCACTTGTCCCGGGGGGCTAGGGGGAATAGGGGGGCTTCATAATTAAGACAAGCTTACGTCATCCCGAGGAGCGACCCTGTTGACACGTCAGGCACCTTCAGACTTGCAAATACTTGAATCTCGCCGATCAGTAAATATCGTCTGTCTGAAGTCAAAGCGGATCATTGATTATTTATTGATGGTGACTCGAACTCTGAACAATGAACTCAAACAACTTAAAATTAGTATAATTTACTATTTACTATGGCCAGAAGACTAGTTATACGGGCCAGAAGAAATTTGCGAAAATAGGCCTAAGTTAAGTTACCATTACTTTGGGAGGCGGGTTCGGGTAGGTACCCCCGCCTTGGGATCCATTTATTGGTGATATAATGATTTAGCTGGAGTGCTCGGGTTCATGGGGTGAGGTTTGTCTAGGTTTTTGTGGTGATTGCGTTTGCCCACTTACTAGTTCTTGGATCGGGAGAGTCTGGTTTAGGGAAACCTAACCTAAACCTCTCCAGCTGGACACTCTCGACCCATCGACATGCACCGCAGTGGAAGGGATGGACTCATACGTTCGTCACTCCTGGGCACATTGACCCCCAGATTCCTACTCATCTCTCATACCTTTTTTATTCCCAGAACTTCCTCTATATCCTTTCCTTCCCCTCCACATAGCATCCCCAAAGCTGACATAGGCCCTCAGAGCCTCCTGTGTGGAGCAATCGAATTATAAAATGATCGAAGAAAAACTAAATCTTTCGTATAACAAGGTGGGTACCACATAATGAAGCCTGGTAGAGATTTAAAAAATATTTTACTTTTGAATGTATCTATAACTTTGTGGTTTTCCATTATAGATAAATGAAACAACTTAGCTTTGTAAACATTTGCCCTGAAGATGGAACGGTTGTTCTGAAACCGGTCGGATTTACTCAAATATAAAAGTGGTTCAAACAAAGTTAAATTGTCTCATTTAAAAAATATTTATTTGAAGGAATTCAAATGGAGGGACTTCATAACTCGTGAAAAAACATCTATTTTGTACTGACATGCACAGGTTCAACTTCCGATCCCTACATAATAAGTGGAACACAACACTACAGATACTAAGTTCGGTGAGCGCGCTTTCGAAGTGTCATGACCTAAAGCCTGAAATGGACTTAAGAATGACTTAAGAATGATCACAGACTCAGCGAAATTTAGAACTAATCTTAAAACTCACCTGTTCAGACAGTCGTATCCATAAAGTCAAAAACCTTTCACCTTCACCTTCACTGCCCGCGACATTGTAAATAATTAATTGTGTAAAAATGTTAAAAATTCTTATTTGTAACCTTTTGTAAAGGTCACTTCATAAAAATTCTACAAGCGCTAGAGATATCATAAATTCTTCAATCTTTCAAAATAAATATCAACTCTACTTTTGACACTAATCTTCTTATAAATGTTATACTAACAGAGATGGGGGTAGCAAATGTAAAATCATGCAATTTCCAGTGTTTTAAATATAATGTCCTCCGCGAATTTATATATTTATAACTACATTTTCTCCAAGCATCAACTCAAGTGTGTTAAAGTGACCTGCTAGTATATAATAAAATAAGTTAGAGCCTAAGAATTCATAACAAATTTTACAAGCCCCTGAGGTGATTTTTCACAAAAACGGCGCTCTAAATTATCCAATAATTATTATTATTAAGGTTTAAAACCAAAAATTAGACAGACATTATGGCATCAACTTAGGAAGCTGGTTCATATTGAATTGAGATAGAATTTACTTTTAGTTCCAGTAAAGTTATAAACCGCTTTATTAATAATACACGTGTAATATTAATATACCTATTGGCAATTCGCACAAAAACACAACATCGTGCAAATTTAAAGAATATTGTTTTATTTGTTACGTATACCGATCATCTATTCGATTAGTCAGACATCTACTAATGCTAAGTTGTGAGAATATAATGAAATCAATATTCGAGTGTACACCAAAATCGAATATTATTTACACGTGTCTGTGTTTTATATATAAAATAATTCCGGGAGGCATAACGTTCCGGGAGGGCAGATCCGGCAGATCCGGTAGATGTTGCATGATGTCCATGCTCACATCTACTGGATCTGCCGGATCTGCCCTGATGATGGACACTGCAACGATGTCCGAAACGTTGGCTAAATAAGGAGGTAGCGCAACACGGCATAACACCCCAAAAACAAATAACGAAAATGCTTTTGGCCGTGAAAATCTTAAAACTTATCTAACTTGCCAATGGTTATGCCAGTCGGGAGAGCTGTCTTGTTCTTAAATAGAAACACAATTCAAACGACAAGCATTGTTGATGTTAGTCTGATTGTGTTTCATTGATGTATAAATTGCCTAAATCTGTTAGAATCTTAATATTTTCTCTTTTTTAAAATGCTTTGAAATTATAATTTTGTAATGTTTTAAAAATGAATAAACTGAATTGAATTGAATTGAATTGAAAAAACAAAGTGACCCTTCATCACTCCTTTGAAAAGAGATTGAAAGTGATGAAAAAAAAACTATATTTTATCAGGGTGATGTATGCATGTACCTAAGTGTACGAGCGCAAGCTAAATAGAATGCATGCCAGATGCTATTTAAAGGAATGCATGCGTGATTTGTCTACTTTTGCTTACGAGCAGCTCCCTAATAAATTCCAGTGCCAATTTAAGTATACTCTCTTCATTTGCTGAGTACTACCCGACACTACAATAAAGGCACTTCCACGACACATTACATTGTTAACTAATGGACTATTTTATTATTTTTATTTTATGCTCGTATTTAAAAAAAAAATAATATTAAGGAGAAAATACAGATACAGATTTTTATTAACAAGAATAATATACAAACATCAACAAGAAGAGAACTCACCAGCATCCAAACTATTTCTCAAGAATTGACTTTTAATTACTTTTCAACGGACTGTTAAAAATGCAACATTTTATTGAGTTGTGATGGAACCGTTTACAATGTAGAGCGCGGTGATTATTTAAAAATATGTTCAAAGATCGGACCACAATTAGAATTGAGTGACCATAAATATTCATATCATCGGTTCTATGAGTAGTTTATTTACGAACTTTGTAAGAGCTCAGTGATCCTTGATTTCCACATTTCTATATCTGAACTATCAGAACTACATGTAAAAGTTTAATATAAACTCTACGATTAATAAGCATGACATAGTGGGCCGCCTAAGAATCCATTCCTGGTAGGTTTACATATTAATAAGAACTCAGTGATGAATAAAAATGATAAAACGAACTAAAAGTTAGATAAAAGTACGAATATCGGAAAATCATAGTCTGAATGAGGACGCGCAGATGCGGATAATATTATTTAGTCGACTTGAAGCAGAGAATATTTATATTAATAATGTACTAGTTATTCAAAGTAAATGTAAATGGAAATGTCGAGAAAATGCCATTCGATTTGATGTTCGATGTTAACTTATAAATAAGCATAAGAACTTATTTCTCAGAACTTCACAATATTCTTTATGATCGTACTAACGATGTGATTAAATTTTTTTACCGGAATCGAGGTAGGTGCTTTCTTATAGGATTTTCTCAAATTATTTGAATGCGTACCTTATATTATTAAAGCGTAGTAAGGTTTTAATCTAAAAGTTGGATTAAACGAAATAAAGAGATATGTGAGGGGGTAAGTAGGGTGGTTGGTTGGAAGACAAGATGATGATTGGTTGAAGTAAGAGATGAGAGTGCTTTGATAATGATCCAGAATAATATACAGGAAAGATAAAGAAGCGTGGATATAATATTCACGTACAGTAAGCACGTTACAAAGCCATATTATGAGATACCTATTTATATATAATGTTATAAAGCATAAATATAATGATAGCAAATTTCATTTGAAATTATGATTGATTGACGTGGATGCTATGTAACATATTATGTAATTAATAAAATTACAAATGAAACTAAACAAAGGATTTGAAATAAAAACTTGCATGCTTAACCTTTCCCTTACTGTGCTAAAAAAATACGCGCGCTCCGGTGCTGTGTAATCAATTCACGTGTTAAAATCATCGATTTTATATCGGAAATATATGAACTTTCATAGCTAATCACTTTTGTTTTTCGTAATTTGTGTTACAAGTGATAATAATTGTAATTTAATTGCTGAAAACATGAAAAAACCATCGTCCGTTGCTCAAAAAACGGGCGAGGAGACCATCTCAAAGGATTGCCCGCGAACGACTGAGGCGCTGGGCGCCTGCTACCCAATACATACATACAGCTATGTATGTTTAGCTACTACGCGGTCGAAACACAACACGGCGGTCTCTGTTTCTCGTGTTCCCGTATAGCAAAGTAGAGCGAGACGTCACATAGCGTGTCATCTCCCCCCGCACACTCTGCGCGTATCACGGTCCACACTGGCACACGGTTGATTGTATTTGTGGTTTATTCCCGATATTTAACAAAATATCTCTGATTTTGAATTAAATTTGCTAATTATTTAAAAAAAATATTTTTTAATTCAGTGTGTAAATGTATAACGGAGGAATACCTAAAATCTGAATCCAGAATTCATTATATTTATAGAGATATAAAAGTTATTAGAAGCAATGTGTAGTATTTACGCATTACAGACCAGGAAAGGTTAAATACATCGTTGAAAACATTTTTAATAAGTCATGTACGCCACGTACGTTATACTTAATATTATATCTTGGCGTGATATAATTGTTTTAAAATTACTTACACTTAACTTTTCATTAAACTTTAATCAGTCAGTTACAATTAGTGAGCATATAATTCTTGATTTCAAAATGTCTCCTTATCTCCCCCCCCCCCCCTCTTTTCTTCCTTTTTATTATTATTACTTCATTCATTCAATAATTAAGTTTTAAGACCGGTTCATATCTCAGGCGTAATTATCAAATGACATTCTATGGACTTACGTAATAGGTACATAACCATGTAATAATTTAATTTAACATACCTTATAATCTGTATTATAATGTACTGTGTATGTCTTGATAAACAAATAAATAAATAAATAAATAAATAAATTATATTATCGCGAAAACAGGCTTATGGGTCCGAGTGGTTAATAACTTTTTCAGTCTTTGCAAATTAACTTTGTAGCGATATTTTTAATTTAATGAAAACAAATCACTTTGTAAAACACCACTATTTGATAAAAGTTATCTACATGTCTCAAAACCAAAGGTTTCTTCGTCAAGATAAGATTAATAGGTAATATCTAGTAATATTATAGTAAGTAAAATGTAATTACAAATTTTGTATCTTCCAATCAAAATAAGAATCTTTGTGGCTTTATTAGGCACCATAGCTCCTACTTCTGATAAGGTATACATACAGTTTGTCAAATAAGAGTAGAAAACATAGGAGGGCGCCACTGTTATTTAAAAGGCAATACTAAAAATATAATCAGGGTGATAATCTAAAGCTGTGTAACCTACATTTTTATTAAAAATTAAAATGGCATAAAAGAGAAAAAAATATTTTTTCATTTCACTGATCTCAAAATAAGAATTGCATTTATATATATTATTATTATATCTTTGCAATTTTGTGTTAAAATAAAGAAGAATTACGATAATGTAATAAAAAACAAAGCACACTTAAGAAATAGCTCACATTTATTTAATACTATCTGGTCCCGGCATGCGTTGCTATGCCATTTAATAAAGAAATTGTTTCTCCCTGAGTGTCCTTTCCCATTCGTCCCGTTCCCCTTCCGCCTCCCCTTCTTCTCTTGCGTCCTCTTCCCCTCTCGCGTTCCCACTCCGTCACCTCCACCTTCCCTTTCCCCACTCCACTCCCCCCCCCCCTCCCCCCGTCCCGCGAAACCCCCTCCCGAGTTCCCCTCTCACTCACACATCCCCTTCCCCTCCCGCGTTCCCCTTCCACCTTACCCGCCTTCCCTCTTCCCTTTCCCGCCCCCTTGTCCAGCCAACCCTCCTCCCGCGTTCCATATATTCAATCCCAATCCATTCAGTTTTCAAACAGCCCGCGTGCCACCTTTTACAACTTTTATTCAAATTTCCATTTTTCATGTATATTAAATTTGGTACCCAACATAGGTACCTATCTAAAATTCTTGATTCGATTCAAACTATTAGGGCAGTACCTACTTTAAATAAATTTATCAACTTAAAGATTTTAAAAAATAGAATCCTGATTTAACAATCATCTGTTTTGCAAAATGTCATTCTCAGACACGCGAACTGTCAAACGTGCGATAGTCGTTAGGTTTTCTGAAATTATCCAATTTTCTGCGCAATTTTCTTAATTTTTCTCTCCGTAAGAACCATCCTCGTACTTCAAGGAATATTCTAAAAAAAGAATTAGCGAAATCGGTTCAGCTGCTCTCGAGATTTGCGCTTAGCAACACGTTCATCGATTCATTTTTATATATAAGATTAGCTTAAGTACCTACTGGCGTTGTCAAGGCATTAGATCATATCTCTAATTTGAGATCTGAATATATAACTTGTTCAGATCTAAAAGTTATGTAACTTAACTAACCATTAATGATCCTTCTTTTCTGCCTACTGTTAAATTCAAATTTACGTTAAATTAAATGAAAGCCAATCACGTTATGAAACACTATTTAATTGAATTTATGTCATTAAGTTGGTGACTTTACAACAGTGCTTCTTCGATTTAATTTTTTTAAGAACAAAAAAAATGTATTTTCAAATGTATATTAATACCGTGTTTTGTATTTTCAGTGTGATTGCACTTTAAAATAATATTTGACAGGTAAATTGGTTTTTGCCGGCCTACAAATTTTGTAGTTCCATTTTTTAATATTTTCTACTCTTATTTGACAGACTCTACATGACCCGCATAAATATAATATTTTGTATAATATATGTATAAATGTGAACCAATTTTTTTATTACAAAAAAAAAATTTTCACTTGTTAGAAGAAAACGAGAATAACCGAAGAGTATGAAAAAGATGAAGCAATAATGTAAATGAAACAAGATGTGTGTGCCAAGATAGAGATATGTGTGGCACTCAATCCTGACTATCTACCCCTTCGGTAAACGGCGCCATAGTTATTATCTAGTATGTTATCGTCCCCTATCATAGGGACGCCATACCAGTTTTTTCTCGAATTTTTTGTGGTTTATTCGTCATTATAAGGTTAATTTTATAATTGTATTATTTATTTATTGAAGAAAAAAACATTACATTATTTACATTGGTGAAAAATTTTTACAGTCATAAAGTATATTTGAAGGTGGGTACCTATGATATGTTTCATTGAAGTATCTGTGATTACCGGGTGATGTGCGTAGTGGGTAGGTATGTGTGTGTGTGTGAGTACGTCTGTAGATGTGAGAAGTGGTGATGTATGTATGTAAGCGCCTTGAACAATTTACATTATTGACATGATGTTCTTTTTTAATTTGGGAAGTGAATCGGAGAAAATGTCGATGTTAGGATTTGGACAAACATTATTGAACATATGAAGAGCACGGTTAATTGGCGAATTAGTTGCTGCATTTGTTTTGTAATTATGCATGTGGAATAATTCTGTATGACGTGTACGTCTTAAGGGTATGATAAAATTAATTAGGGAAAGAAGTTCGGTAGAGTCGATGTTATTATTTAAAATTCTATGTATAAATGTTAAATCAGCTATTGCTCGCCGTTGTTGCAAAATTTGAAATGTGCGTTCAAAGTTATTGTTGAATTTAACGGTAAGATATTTTAAGAATTTATGTTGAATATTTTCTATGTTGTCAATATACAGTTTGTACTGCGGGTTCCAAATTGGCGAGGCATATTCTTGTGTACTTCTGACTAATGCAAAATATAACATTACTGCTGTACGCGGGTTACTGAATACTTTACTGGTACGAAAAACAAAACTAAGCATTTTATACGACCTGTTAAAGATTGAGTCGATGTGCTTATTAAATTACATTCCTTTTTAGAGATGACAGGTTCATTGTCGAGTGAATAAGTGTACTTAATTATATGTTTATTTCTGGTGAATGTCATAGTGTGACATTTGGAAATATTGATATGTAAGCAGTTAACTTTGCAATACTTGCAAAGCCTATCTAGATCACTTTGTAATGCTTCACAGTCAGAACGAGAATGCTCCACTTTGAATATTTTTATGTAATCAGCGTAAAGCAAATATTATAGCAATAGAAGAAAAGTAATAGTAATATTATATAAGTGATTACCACACAAAGATATAATGTTTCATTTAGTTACGACAACAAAAAATATACATTGTTTTCAATTATTTTGTTAGCTACCACTTGTACTAGCACATTTTTTCATTACGCTTCATTAATGTCAACTTTTTGTAATGTTCAGCCATTTCAGGGAAATGCCTGCGGCCAAAAACCAAAAACGCAACAAACGAAAGTAAAACTACACCTTCTAAGGATAAATAGTGACAGCCCCTAAGAGGGTCGTAATACGGGGTAGCATGTGCTCCAGTTAGACCTCCAACCAACTTCAGTCTATTAGATGCGGTCGTACATCAAAGAAGAATTATTACAACAAGAATTTAAGCTCCATGTGACGGTAAGGACGGTGACTCGAAACGTGGGGAAACTTTGCCACCATAGAAACGACTATTTCAGATTGGAATCTTTACGTTTTTGGAATGAAAATATTAACGCGCTCCATTATTTTGTGATTTTTAGACATTAAGAACTTTCAGTGATCAACGACCTGTAAAGCGGTAAATACTGAGTAAAAAAAAAAACTGTTAAACTGGCGATTACCATCCGGTTTCAAGATTTAAAACTTTTTTCTTTATTAACAACTAGCTGATTTCCGGTGTGCGTTAAAATGCCGTATGCAAAGAAATACATTGTTTCTCCAAGAATTACCGTTCCCATGCGCCCCCGTTCCCCTCCCGCGTCTCCTTCCTAGCTAGCTTTATACATTATAGCCTATATGTTATTCTGATGTATGAGCTATATTAATGTAAAGTTTCATTAAAATCCATTCAATAGTTTTTGCGTGAAAGAGTGACAAACACACATACATCCATAAAAACTTTCGGGTTTATAATATAAATAAGAAGTAAGATTAAAATTCATGGAATAAAATATTAAAATAGATAGCCCAATGGATTTTCTAGAGAAAAATGTTTGCTGTGATAACTCAACAACCCATTTAAATTAAATCGTAAAATAATAAATAAAAAAATAATGAAAATTAAGAGTCTCTCTCTAACATCATTTCCGTCAAAATCAAATGTTCAGCAGTAAAAGAAAAAAAATATATATTCTATCTTGAAATGTACGTACAGCGTTAAGTGATAAGATGTTTTGCAAAGAGTTTATTTATTTTATATCAACGGTATAAATATTAAAAAAATATATTCCATAAACACTGATTACTGATTAGGTACATGTTTCAAAATAATAAGAAAATATTAAAAATAACCAAAAATATACAACCGTTAATTGTGGCATTTGATTGAGAAATGATACCAGATGTACAATTGCATACAAAAATCGATAGTTCAAATAAAATTGACTGGTCAGTTGGGTTAAGTGGGCATCGCGTTTGAGTCCCACCCAGGAGTTCCGTGTTCGATTCCTAGGCTGGCTAAGTTCTCCATCACGTCTCAAACAATATTTTGTGCTTACTGTACGGTAGCAGAAGATTTTCAAATATTGTCGGGTTATTCGTAACCCGTCTTTCTTTTTAAAAAAAAAAATTGATCGAAAAGATTTGATAGCATAGCCCTCTTGTGCACCTTACGTGCAGTTAAATAGATCTGCCACATCTAACTAACTTCATGCAACCTAGGCAAAAGCGAGTAACAATGTATTGTTACTCTAAGGATAAAAGCATGTGTTTCGAATGCTCCGTCCATTTGTTGCATTGTAGCATTTAAACAGGATTTTAGAATGATTGGCTCTCGGGGGAATATGAAATTCAATTAGGTTATTTAAATCAGGACTGTTTATTCTACCATTTACAATTCTAAACGTTGAAGAAGTTGGTAAAATGCAAAAAAAAACTCTTGACCCATTAGGTAACGTTAAAATAATTATATTGTAAAATTACTATATATTAAATTAATAATCCTTACGTACAAAAATAATGTTTCTTTGTTTGTCCCTCATGATTTTCGATTGATTGCGATGAAGGCAGAAAGGAGGGAAAATGGAAGAAAAACGTGGGAGGGGAAAGGGTCACAGGAGACGACATGCAGGGGAGGGGTGAGAGACGAAGGAGGAGCAGAGGAAGGGATTGCAAAGGAGACAAGGTAGCGGTAGGTGATAGACATTTTTTTTTTTTTTTACATGAGCTCCACACAGGAGGCCCTGAGGAAAATAATTTCCATCAGGGCCTATGTCATCTTTGGGGATGCTGTGTAGAGGGTTTTTTTAAGGAAAGGAAGGAGAGGAGAGTTCTGGGAAGGAAAAGGGTTTAAGGGGTGGGTAGGAATCTGGGGTTCAGTGTGTCCCGGTCATCCGCCTCCAAGACCTAGACAAACCTCACCCCATGAACCCGGGCACCCCTGCTAAATCACCAAACGTAGCGAACCACTTGGGGTGACCTATGGCAGAGGTGTTGGTTATCCAATAAAGGTTCCCGGGGCGGCGGTACCCTTTCCCGTAAATCCGTGCTTCTAACATGCATATAAAACAAATATTCTGTGTCCAAAAGCACCACAATAAACAGAATTAAAACACAAACTCTTTGTTTATTGGAGTAGCATTGCATAGCATGCCGGGTTCTTACCAGTAAGATTATAATATAAGTGCATATTTATCCATGATCTTAATATTTTTTAAGTGTACACAGTACAAAATATGAAGTCACGATAATAATTATTACCTTCCATAATAATTATTGACAGGACCTAAAAACCCCTTGTTACTCCTTTTAGTGACTAGCCGATTTCTTGTTTGGTGCCTCCTGGCCAGATTTACAATTAATCAATTGCCTTCTTTTGTTTACATCGATTGGCAACATTGGGGTTCATCGCCGGTCAATTTCATTTCTTGGATCATCGCCGAGATATGGGCCGATGATGATCTGATTGTTTCACATATTTTGAGTTATGAAGATATAAATCAAGGAATCCTTCAGTGATGAGGATAATGTGCCGTGAGTCAGTTCTATTAATGTAAGATCCTAAAATGCGTGATCCGATGATTCTTTTTTGAAAAAGTGTGTGAGTAAAGTGTATGAAGTAAAGCTAATCGAAGCCATCCGCTGCTCGTGTTGATTTTCTTGATGAGAAAGAGAGAGAGTTACGTTTCGTATATTACGTAACGTATTTATTAAATAACCATGCCATAGGTCATCCCAAGGTCATAGGTCACCCAAAGGTCGCAGGTCACCCCACGGTCGTAGGTCACCCCACGGTCGTAGGTCACCCAGAGTCATAGGTCACCTCATGTCAATGTCAATGTCATATGTCACCCCAATTTCATAGGTCACCCCAAGGTCATAGGTCACCCCAAGGTCATAGGTTACCCCAATGCCGTTGGTCACCCTAAGGTCGTAGGTAACCCACAGGTCAGAGGTCACCCCACGTTCGTAGGTCACCTAAAGATCGTAGGTCACCCCAGGGTCATAGGTCTCCCCATTGTCATATGTCACCCCATGTCATATGTCACCCCAATGTCATGTGTTCTTTTATAAGTTAGTGAAGTTTTACTTCAGTCGTGTGGTCTAAAGCACACTCGTTTTTTTTTCATGTACGGCCTTGTGCCTTGAGAACGGCCTAGTTCCTCTACCCGGGTGATAATCAGTGGCGTAGCATGGTGGGGCGGGGGGGACGGCAAATTTCCACAATAAATAATATTAAACAATTATTACAAGCAATAATTGTCAGCCTGAAACACTCATTTACATTGAAAAATCTCCCGAGAAAAGATACTTGCCGCCAACGGGACTATAACAAGCAGTAATTGTTGAATGAAACACTAGTATATATTGAATTATTTGGCGGGTATTTGATAAGCCCCCATAGCTCAGTGGTCAGAACATTCGACCGGCAATCGGAAGGACACGGGTTCATGTCTTATCATTATCTTTTCTCGGGAGATTTTTCAATGTAAATGAGTGTTTCAGGCTGAAAATTATTGCTTGTAATAATTGTTACCCTTTGTGCTATGCATAAAAATCTTGTCTAAACGTTAGTTTATAAATTAAAAAATAATAAATAATATTATCTTGGAAAAATTTAAACCATTTCCAATCATTATTAGAAAATGTTCTACTATACTTTCGTTTACGAATCCAACACTTTTTTAAAATTATTTATTAAAAATATCAATAGTTATATTTTTTTAAGCTGCAAATTTCGCAATTCGTAGAAAAACGTACGCATATTATGAGAGTAATACTAATTAAAGCTGTTAACTCGCAAACAGATTCACTCTTAATTAAAACAAGAATTATGTTCTGAATGTATTAACGAGTGAATTTCAGTTGTGTATTCATCTGCTGATACATTTCGAAAGAGACCATTATTTTATTCGAAGTGCATTTATAAAATTCTTGTTGTTAGACTATGCATGTGCTGCCAGAATCAAAGAGAAACCATTTTCATATTCTGAGTGTAGTTTTAATTCGCTAAATACAGATTTAATTTAAACCGTCTTTAAACAGGAGACGCAAATTGTCCCACACATTTAATTTTAAAATCAAATTGTGAAATTATGTCCCACACATTTAATTTTAAAATAAATTTGTGATTGTGATAAAAAGTTAAGATCCAGTTTTATTGCAAGAAAAGTAATCTGTATTTAAAATTTAAAGTTTATTCTATTTTAGGTACTTTAATTCGAATATTCGCAGCCGTATAAATTTCGAATATCAAAATTTTAATATTTAGAAACAATAATATTCTAACAAGCACGTCGGAAAAATTACTATATCTAGATTTTAGAAAAATTTTGTATTTTGCAAAAGGATAAAAAAAACAATAAAAAGGAACATTTAAAATGCAAGGGAAGAATCGGAAATGTTGGGCGTAAAAGTTGGCAAGCATAAGTTTATAGATATTTTTTTCTTTTATTCGAAGGGTTAAACCAGTTTTCAGAATATAAAATTCCATTTGAGGATTCATCTGCTGACACAATTTAAAGTAAAACATTATCTTATTCGAAGTTCAGTTATAAAATTCTAGTTGCAGACTCTGTATCCTGTATGTGCTGCCACAATCAAAGAAAAATCATTATTATGTTCTGAGTGTACATTTAATTCGCCGCATACAGACTTAATTCAAACCAATTTTGTGTTGATAATGTAAATCTCCAGTTGTGGATTCATCTATTGACACACATTTCAAAGGAAAACATCCTCTTATTTGAAGTTCAGTTATAATATTCTTTTTGCAGACTGTGTATGAATCAAATAAAAACCATTTTCATGTTCTGAGTGAAGTTTTAATTCGCCAGGAATACATTTAATTTAAGCCAGTACAGAATGTAAAATTCCAGTTGGATTCATCTGCTGACAAATTTCGATGGAAAACATTCTGTTATTCGATGTGCAGTTATAAAATTCTAGTTGCAGACTATTTATTTAATGCCAGAATCAAAGAAAAACCATTTTCACGTTCTGAGTGTGGTTTTAATTCACCGCATACAAACTGGTTTTGTGTTCAGAATACAACGATAAATTAAATAACGAATTGCAGAATCATCATGCATCGAGTGAAGTTTTATATTTGAGTTACATCACGCTGTAAAATTCTGAGAAATTGATTGTTGCATGTGTAACTATTATTTGGGGGCTCTAACGCAGTATCAATCAATCAACTTTGGAGTAGAATTTATTTATAAACATGATTTTTCGTTGGAAGAATAGTCGTCAAAGGTGATTATTAAAAAATCCGGCTCGTATATAAATAGGCCGTAATAAAAAAATAGGATTTCCGAAAACAACCCCCCCCCCCCGCTCCACCCCCCGCCGCTTGAAGTACCCAAATAAATTTTCCTCCGCCGCGATGTTCTGAGTGGAGTTTTAATTCACCACATACAGATTTCATTAAAGCCAGTTTTGTGTTTAGAATGTAAGTGCCGGCAGAATAAAAAAAATCACTTTTTCATGTTTTGAGTGTAGTTTCAATTCACCGCATACAGATTTAATTAAAACCAGTTTTGTGTTCAGAATATAAGTGTCGCTAGAATCAAAGAAAAACCTTTTTTTTTTTTGTTCTGAGTGTATTTTTGATACATTTTTTTCGCGCCTTTATTGTTACATGTTGCCTTTTGAAACTACCTATTTGGTGCCCTCTGCCTCAGGAGAATTTACCTCGCCGCACAGGATAGAAGTCCTAAAACCGCACCGCCTTTACAGTTTTTAGTAATCAAACCGCAAAGTGAACTTTTAAATCTCGCAGCTATTCGCAAGTACCATCGCCACGCGTCATCCATTCTCGCTTATTATTTCGCGATCAAACGTTCATTCCCAATCGCCATTCCCTTCCATCTCTCCCATCTCTCCCAAACTAACATACCTACCTTTCCAAGCAGTCTGGGTAAGTGCGATTAAAGTATAATAAAATAGGTAATTAAGAACCGCAATTTTACAGTCCACAAAACGCAGCATTTGATCCCTCGATCTTGACAGGGGTCATTTGCTACCCGCCGCAACACCGCATATTTAGTTTAATTTAAACCAGTTTTGTGTTGTGTTTGAGTTGCATTCGATGTTGCCAGACCTCACATGGAGATATTCCCGTACCTATTTGCTGGTTTTCTGGCGTGCGGCTCGGCCCTTTCAAAGTATTTACCTAGCTTAGATATTTCCCAGGTCCACCAGGTACTATACTGTGTTAAAATATTTAAAGATTTTGCACCATGATAGTTTGACTGTTACAGTGTTTTTTTTGTTCCTCAAAACCAGTTTCTGTTTGACGTTTTCAAAGCCATAAGTATTAAATATACAGATAAATGTCGAATAGTCATTATTCTTTTATAAGTATGTATGTTATTAAGTATGATTAAGAAACTTTCCGTAGATAACCAAATTACCAGCTAACCTGACAAGAGACTCAATACACTCTATTGCATTTTTTACGGTTTTTTGTACTTGTAGGTTATGTGTGTCGACACATATCAAACTCGCCTAAGTCCCGTTCAATCATTTTTCAGATAATGACGTTTTTTTCTAGTCACAACTTTTAGATAGTAAAAACCTGTGAATATTAGATTCGTTTTATTGTGAATATTATACATATGGATATTGTACCAGGGAACACAGAAAAAAAAAATCAAAATAAATTTCTTGAAGTAAATATGCATTTTCGATGATATTTTGTAGACTTTGGCGCATTTGATATAATACCTATGGACTTAGTTAATATTGAAATAGAATGCACTGGACTTAGGTGCGTTTGAAAAGGACTTGGTAAAGAAATAGGACTTGGGTGAGTTTGAACAAACACAAATGGCGACAATGACAGAGTGAAGACGACGTGTGGTTGGCTTTAATGGACTTTGGCTCATATGATTTGAAGCGGGAGTTGGACTTAGGTTGGATTGAAAAATCAATAAATTTTCACCCTAAATTTATTTGGGAAGCCGTGGACTTCGGTAAGATCAATCTAAAGCAAAAGATTCGTATTTTTTTTGCTGAATCGATTACCAAAAAAATACAAAAAATGGTTATTAGTAGACTTTGGCGAGTTTGATATAAAATATGTACCGGCACATGTAATAACTACTAATGTTATGCTTTAACTTCCTGTTATAATGTAATGAAGGTAATCCTCCAAAATATCTGCAAATGTTATAATTGACGCCCGAGTGTATTATAATTACAGGAGTTCTACTACCTACATAAAAACAAAAACAAAACTTTTCTACAGAAATGTTGTTGACCATGAAACATACTATCTACTCCTCATCCTGAAATTGTTAATTCGATTGCTTCCCGTGTAATTCATTTGTCATTCATACTTCACCTTTTTTTATTAAATCATGAAACAAAGTGAAATTAATTTATTCCTGAAGCTGAGGTGGATTGTGTCACAGCACGACTGGAATATTCAGCTCAAGTTTTTTAACACCAAGAAAAATTTGCGGAGTAATAAAATTGTAAACATTTTACGACCAGTAGGCAGATTTTATCCGCCCCCAACAAGACCAAAACTGCAAAGGAAATACAAAATCAGGGTGTTTTAGTTACTTTTATCATATTAGTTTTCACAAACTAAGATCTGATTTAGCCAACTCTTTCGAAAAAAATGGTTTTGAAAAGGGTAAATATAATATTTGCTTCTTTAATTATATAATGTATTTATTTAAAAAAATATAATGATAATACTGCATAAGAGTTCCACCTGTTAAGATCCAGTGAAACTATGGCATCCCAATTAATATAATATGTTAGAATAAAGGGAGTGAGGGAAGGGAAAGAGATGTGAAAAATGATGGTTTGGTAATACCTGGATATTCAGATCTGGTCATAAAGGCATTTTAAGCAACATTCCGATTTTTAATTGTGGTCCTTCAAGTACACATTTTATGGATAAATAAAAGTAGAGATTTTATGAATAATACATGACAATGACAATGCAAATAATGACAACTAAATCCTAAAAAACTGGTTCGATACAAACCTACTTACAATTAATGCAAAAAAAAAACTTTATAATTCTTTCTCAATAAATAAATTCAAAACTTACCCTAACATTAATGTTATAATGCATAACAAAAAATGTTACAAAGTTGTCTGTAATAATTCATGTACCATATTAAACCATACAACTGAAATAAAGTACCTCGGTGTAATTGTAGACCAACATATGAAATGGAACAGACATATATGTGAACTTGTTAAGCGCATTAGGAAATGTATCTATATATTCATTAGATTAAGAAATATTCTCAAGTTATACGATCTAAAAAAAGTCTATTACACACTAGTCCAATCTTTAATTCAGTACGGAATCCTAGGATGGGAGAGGAGCATGTGAAAAATTGTAATTCCTGTAAAAGTGGTACAGAAACTAATTATTAAAGTAATTTTGAAAAAAAACAACCAACATTCCCTTCAGCATCATTGTACCAAATTTAGGAAGTACCAAAAATTGAAGACAAATAAATATTCAAAGAAAATTTAATCAAAAAAATTAAAATTAACTCATCATTAAGGCATAAATTTAACATCCAAGTTCCTCTATTTTTAATAAAACAAATGCACAATAATTATATTTACAAAGGAATTAAAATATTTTAATAGTCTTCCCTAAGAAGTAAAAAAATTATTTATGCATTAAACCGCTTACTCGTTAATACGGAAAACTTTTTATCCAAACAGTTAGATTTAGCTTTATTATTACGAAAAGTGAGTATTTATGTCGGGGGAGATCAAAAAACATGAAAAAAATATGCATTTAACATTTTAATTTTGTTAAAATTAGTTCACTCGCACGGTAACGCCATGTTTATTCATAATTTTTATTTTAACATTTCATCAATGCTGCCAATCATAGAAAAATTATTTTTGCGTAAAACAAAGTGAATGCATCATTGACAAGTTTGTACCAGTATTTATAACAGTAGAACATGGAAAGAAATGTATTAAAATAATTACACAAACCCGCTAGACAAACCCTGCGCAGCCAAACAAACCATTCAAAACCTGGGATGTTTTTTAAAAGCATGATGAAAAGCGAGTTTATTTTAGAGAATTTATTTTATAAGATTGGTACTTCCGACAAATGTCATATTTGATTGTCTATTAGTTAAAACCGTAAAAAAATAACAGATTTCGTATTATTCAAGATAAAGGTCAAATTAATCATTAAAAGAAATTAACAACCATAACATCACCAATCAAAATGTTACTTCATTTCAAACCATTTTAAAATTTAACGTCACTTCACCTAGTACTTAATATTACATTTATTATAAACTCAATGTAAAATGATATAATAATAATGAAATAATTATGAAATAACTCCTACGCCAAGCTCAAGAGCTAGCACTGAATTGTCACAGAAATTTTAAATATATGAATTTTACTATTTTGTTTTGCCATAATTTATGTTCAATGCTGTAACAGTGTTATAAATAAACTATTGTTTAATTTGAAAGGAAAGGTAGGTAGTTAAAAGTGTTAAATTTGGAAAGGTAGGTAGTTAAAAGTATTAAATTATTTAGCGGAATTACATCGCAAAGAAAATTATATTAGCAACAACTACCGCAGTAACGATGGCGAACATTATTATAACACTTTAAAAAATATTATTTATACCAACCTTCATAAATTTCGTTGTCTTGAAGTGCATTTACCTCGTGGACATATGAATATATAGGATGTCTATGATTTACCTGATATAAAATACAAACATTCGTTAACCGCAATGCTAAGGACGTAATCGTTGAGTTGGGGCCTAGATTCGCTAGATTAAAGTGAGGTTTTGGCGAACTAACGGATGAAAGAAAAGAAATTTAAGAATGAAAGAAAAACAAACATTATCCGGTTACGAATAATCTGACAATATTCGAAAATCTCCGTCTGTTTAATAAAGGGAAACCAATAAATGACAAGTTTCATAAATCAATGAGTCCGAACCTTAAAAAAAGGTGCCAACCGTTTCGCATGCGAAAAAACCATTTATTTTTTTTAGGAACACAGAGGTTATAAGCGAAAAATCCGTTGATCGTCAAACAGAATTTGATTCAAACGGATTAAAAAGCTTTTATCCGAACATGGTTCAACACAATGGGGCCCCGAAAAGTGAACACCCGCAATTTCAAAAGGATTAGTAATATTTATAATATTTTAATGCACTACCTAATAATAATTTAATTGCACAAATCGTGTACTTAAGTCTTATTCGTAACAATTATTATAAGCAATAATTATCAACCTGAAACACTCATCAACATTGAAAAATCTTCCGAGAAAAGATACTTGCCGCCAACGGGACTTGAACCCGTGTCCTTCTGATTGCCGGTCAGCTGCTCTTGACCACTGAGCTATGGGGGCTTATCAAATACCCGCCAAATAATTCAATATATACTAGTGTTTCATTCAACAATTACTGCTTATTATATTTTTTCCACCTGAAAATAACCAACTTTATTTTTGCGAGAGAGACATTGTAAGTGTTAAATCCCTCGCTAGGTGGCGACGAGACAAATTATGACTACATTTATTGGGGAAATACTTAAACTTGTCGAATATTAATTATTATTTTTAATTTATAAACTAACGTTTAGACAAGATTTTTATGCATTGTTACCCTTTGTGCTATGCATAAAAATCTTGTCTAAACGTGAGTTTATAAATTTAAAATAATAATTCTTATTCGTAAGCCTACCATAAACTTTCTCAAATTGTAATATTTAATTAAAAATGAAGATAATATTAGCAAAACTAAATCGAAAATCTGGAAAGAGAAAAATCGGAAAAACATAAAAAATTATTGTTTAATTTATTTGTAAGAAACAAACAGCTTTTACATAATATACACTGATAAATATACAAGTTAACTGAAGTCAACCTACAGAAGTTTTTTGTGCTAAATTTAATCGGAAATGAAGCTTTAATATCTTAAAATTAATTTTGTGTTATAGGAAGGGGAGAGGAAGAGGAATATAGGAAAACAATAGGAGATGCTCCCGGTACATTCCATACTCTCATATTAATAATCGATCGTACGCGTTACTTCATATCGATATTTCTTTAGGTTATTACTAAAAATGTCAATGCTGTGAAATTTTGTATTATATTATTGTGCACTTATACGAGGAATTAAGGATTTTTTCTAATATTGGTTCTACATGACGGCAAACAAGTAAATCGGATTGTCGGGTTGATCTTGAAGGAATATGAAAATTTATTAAATTGGTAAGCTCTAGTGAGTGCAGTCCATTATTTAGAATTTTAAACAATTGGATTTGATCAAAAATCAGACGTCGTGTTTGGAGGGAGTTAAAATTTATTGGATTCGGTATAATTTGAGAAATTGTTAGTTCAGTTTATAATTTATGTGTTTATATTTTTTTTTATTCTTGGCACCTCTGGGACTCGAACTTAGGATCTACGGATTGCCGGGACGCGGCTCTACCAACTGAGCTAAGGTGTCCCTATCCGATTTGGTCATGTTTAACTGTATCATACTTCGACTAAGAACTACCAACATTATCTTCATTTTCTTAACGTATATTTTATTGGATGCTATCTTTATGTATGTTTGCAAGATTTAAACCTGAACTAAATGGTATCTATATAGACAGTGTCTTGGATAAATTTTTATTCATTTTTATTTTTGATATGCGACATCTGTTGACTTTTCTTCAAGTCTGGGATGAATATTTATTATAGAATATTTAGTGTAAATAAAATTTACAAATAAAATTAATTAAATGAAGATAATGTTGGTAGTTCTTAGTCGAAGTGTGATACAGTTAAAAATGAACGAATCCGAGAGGGACACCTTAGCTCAGTTGGTAGAGTTGCGGCCCGGAAAAGCAGAGGTGCCAATATCTTTTTCCGATTTTTCTGTCTCCAGATTTTCGATTGAGTTTCGCTAATTTGTCTTCATTTAATTAATTATTACAATTTGAGGTTTTCCTCATTAAGTTAAAAATAAAAATAAATCTAACATTCTATTAGACTTTTAAAGACATGGTAGTTTTTTTCGATTCTAATGAAAGGGGGTATTCTAGTCTAGAAGCCTGAATTTCGGGGGATTTTTGACGGTCAATAAAAAAAACATTAATAAATAGAATAAAAACATTCTTTTTTAAATATATTTATTTGTATTTTAAGAAAACACATTTTTTTTAAATAGATATATATTTGAAGTAGATGGGGAAAAAAGAGCGTGTCCATCTTGTCAAGCTTTCAATCCTTCTGTTTATCTACAAAATAAAATGGTAGATTCTTTATCAGTACAAATATCATTATGTTAAGAACCAACCAACATTTTTAAAAGGTAATTTGAGAGTTTTTCAGTTATTTTCTAATTTTTCCAAATTCCGAAAATTCGGAAAAGTTTAAAAAGAAATTGTTGGTTCCTACCATAGAGGGACATATAAAGAAAATTCATTACAAATTTCAAGAAAATCGGTCAATTAGAATTGAGATTTCGTGACAAACTCTCCAAAAAAAGTGGTTTCGAGGAAAAGCGTTTTCTATTTAGAGTCCAGCTAGATTCCGTATGAACCGATCGAATTGCCATGACACTAAAAAAGCCAGAACTTTTAAAATAATTTGAATTCCGAAAAATCCTTTTAAGGAGATAGACATTCAAACTACCGTAATATTATTATTATTTTTTTAAGAAAGACAAACATTTCTGGGTTACGAATAACCCGACAATATTTTAAAATCTCCTACTACCACCACAGTAAGCCGAAAATGTTTCTTGAGTCGTGATGGAGGACTTAAACTGCCGAGGAATCGAACACGGAACGCCTGCGGAATGCCCACTCAACCACTGACCGGTCAAATGGGGTCAAACCGGTGAATGAAAACCAAGTAATTTTTTTTCTACACTAGAATTGCCCCCAAAGATCTTAATAGTTTATTTTTTAATCAATTAACTGTTTCATTTTGCTTTATTTTTGGCGTTAAATACTTTGTACTGAAAGTAACGGCCGGTGTAGTGCTGCGGTAAGGCGCTTGACTAGCCTTCCAAAGGTCGCGGCATCGAATCCCGGCGTGGCAAATAAATTTTATTTTATTAATTTGTGTATTTCACAATGTATTCATTTAAAATAATATATAGTATATTTGCGGCACGTTCCAGAGTGGAAGATACTCTCAGTATCGCCCTAGTGTAAGACCATCATTCAGAATTGAAACGTTGCTTGAAATGGCTTCTGCCGTGTTTGGTGACCAGATCTAAATAGCCAGGTACTTCCCTACTTTCCTCTTCCCTATCTCCTTCTCCTCCCCACTACCTTCAGCGTCACAACATACCCCAATTGGGGATGCCATAGTCCCACTGGCTCCAGACGGGAACAGTTGGGACTCTTGTGCGGTTTTCATGTAAAAAAAAACGGGTAATTTATAATACCAAAATTGTACTTTGTATAATAAAGAACATATTTTAATACAAACATCTCAGCTTTTAGAATAAACGATTCGGTTTTTTAAAGGTGGTTCAAAAGAAAGCGGTGATAATTTTTTTTATTAAGTAACTGGTGTGTAAAATTTATTCTTCTTACTCTCTTTTTTTAAATGGTGATCTTTTTTTTAATTTCGTGAAAAATTATTGATTATTATTTATTCAGAAAGAAAGATATTTCACATTCAACTTTTTGGACTTGAAGAAGAAAGCGTGTACATTAGGTTTAATATATTTTCGGACTTTCTGGTACATGTACGTATTTGTTTAAAGTTACTTAGGAACCGTTAGATTAGTTCTTTAGTCGATGGTTACCTAAAATCCAGTTTCATCGACCCTTTTCATCGACATAGAAGATAAATTTATATTAATTTCTAAAACATGTTTTACACCACTGCCATCGGTACGTTTCTAGTACTTGAGCTGCACTTGAATCATGTTTTGAATAGTTTTGTGACAATAATTGTTGAATCGTACCGGTTGTTGAATTCCTTCGTACAATTTACTGATTGAATACTTATTCCTACTTGTTTTGTGCCTGCTTATGCCTTTCATGCTCAGTTTATTATTTATGTACTATCTATTTGTTATGATGCTCCTGTACAACTTACCAATATTACACGTTAAAGCCATCAAATCTTAGATAAATAAATAAATATTTGATGAAAAAACCCAACTCTGTGTGAAAAATATTATATTGTTAAAGTTTTAGTTTCAAGAACAGTCAAGTTTGTGGGTTTTTTAATTGAACATCCGAGAGCAAATATATGATCTACATACATGCCATCATGCATATTTTTACATTGAAAAATCATTCAAAACGATACAAGATTTAGAAAATCCATTAAGTTCATTAGAGATAAACAATGAACCTTTCAAAATCGCGACAGATATTTATTATATATTGTCAGGCGGCCCTGAGGGGAATAATTTCCTTCAGAGCCGTTGTCAACTTTGGCAAAGCTGCGAGGAGGGTATTTTCGAGGAAAGGAAGTACTAAATCTTGGTCTTGAAGAGACCAAAGGCAGAGGAGCAAGGTGGAGACTAGTATATTATTCCACATCCGATCTATGGAATAATTTTCCGGCCTTTGTGTTTCGTGGCAATGGATCATTCGAACTGAATAGATCCATTGCCATTTTTAGTGGGAATAGAAGCAAAGATACCGCACAGAGTTTTGGCAGCCGGGCCGAAAGAGCCGACTAGTCACGAGACTGGCAGAATGATGCGTCGTTCGTTAGAGTCGCTTTTACTCCCCTAGGCGTGACATAAGATGTTTCACATCAAAATCATATACTTAAAAGGATATTTAAAATGCAGCTCAGTTTTGATTCACCCCAGTATATTGGAACCGTTCGTTAAAACCGCACGTTGGTTTATTGGTTTGCGAAAACGTGCAAAAAATATCGAATAAATTTATTTAATCACAACGACCTGGGACTGGCTGGGGTGTTGTTCCGACATTTTGTATTTATTACTCCCCGCTCCGGCCGAGGTGGCGCTGCAACTTTTGAATAATGTCGTATGAGATCGCCAAGATCAATATTTTAAAAGTGGAGTTTCCATAAGGAAGACGGTTATGAATGAGCAATTTTTTTATGTTTTTCTTATTATACTGAATCAATATTTTATTCATTCCGTTGCGACGATTGTGAAAAGTTAAACACAGAAGAAGTGAACATTGAATTTGTCTACTGCTTAAAAATAGATATTAAATTATAAAATTCTATTTATAGAATCATAACAATATACCGTACACACAAATCAAACATAACCAATTTTACAAACGAACTTTATCTATACCTGAATAAATTAACAAAGATTTTTACGATTGTATGTGGAGTCTTAAACATAAATATTTCTAATAACCATAATTCAATTGAAAAAAATAACTTTTTGAACATGATGACTCATCACAACTTCAAATCGTGCATTAATAATTATACCCGAGAAGTACCAAATCAAACGCCATCTTGTCTAGACCATATTTGGTGTAATGTAAAACTTAATTATATAAAATATGTCAAATCTACCATTTGGAAGATAAACATAACCGATCATCACGCAACACTTTTTAACTATGAAACTAAAAATAAAAACAAAAACATACATAAATTAAATACCACAAAAACCACATTAAGCTACCAACTATTAGAAAAATCACTCTCAACAGAAAAATGGACTGAAGTAATAAACAGTAAGTGCGCTAATGAATGTGCATATTTTTTTGAAAAAAAATTATCAGCACACATTTTAAATGCCTCTGAAATTAAAAACTTGCATCAAAACTCAAAAACAAAAAAAAATTAAACCCTGGATCACTAACGGATTAGTAAAAGCAGTTAGAAAAAAAATAAACTTTTCAAACTAGCTCATCAACCGAATGCTAAAAAATCTATTATTTCATATTACAAAAAATATAAAAACATATTAACAACTTTAATTCGAAAAACGAAAAATAGCTACTGCTCCCATCAAATTATAGAGGCCAAAAATAATTAAAAAAAAAATTTGGACTACAATAAACGAAATAATAAATAAAAATAAAAAGAGAAGTTGTATATCCGAAATTTCAGATGGGAAAAAAACGTACAATGTCCAACTCGACACTAAAAAATGCTGTAATATTTTAAACAACTATTTTGTAAGTGTTGGAAAAAATCTGGCAAACGCTATACAAACATCTCCCAACAATAATAAAAATAATCCCCACACTACCCACCACCAATATAATAATTTCAACAAAATAACAGAAACTGATGTTTTAAAAGTTATCGATGATTTAAAGGGGGGCTCTGCTCCCGGTTATGACAACATAGATGTAAACATATTAAAAACAATGAAACAATATCTAATTTGCCCATTAACTCATATAATAAATACAAGCCTTATAAAAGGTGTATTTCCAAATAATTACAAAAGAACAATAATAACACCGATATATAAAGCAGACTGCCCAAAAGACCCACAAAATTACCGCCCTATATCCCTTTTATCTAATATATCAAAAATATTCGAAAAAATTTGTAAAAAACCAAATCTGGGCCTTCTTAGAACAACATCACATTATAAATTCTAAGCAGTATGGTTTCAAAAAAAACACCAGCACTCATAATGCCATTGCGAAAATAACAAACTATATATATACCGCCCTAGACTCAAATGAAAAATGCATTGGAATATTTATTGACCTTAAAAAAGCATTTGATAGTATATCTCATACTAACTTAATAAAAAAAATCAAATCAATTGGAATAAATGGACTGGTGCTATCCTGGATTATAAGCTTTTTTGAAAATAGACCACAACAAGAAAAATTATTAAATGAACTAAGTGATTCCGAAAGTAGTAACTTCTCAATACCACAAGGCACAGTTCTAGGACCACTTTTGTTCATATTATATGTAAATGATATATTTGAAGTTGCTAAATACGGGGAAATAATCTCATATGCAGATGACACAGTGCTTCTTCTAAAAGCAAACACATGGTTAGAACTGAATTAAAAGGCTAACATAGACATAAATGAATTAAAAACATGGTTCGACAATAACCTACTAACATTAAACTCTAAAAAAACACATAACATACCATTTTTCATAAAAAAACCAAACACGCCGTATGAAATAAACATAAGGATCCATTCTGCACCACAAACTCAACAACACCACTGTAACTTATTGTGTACTAATATTGAAATGAAAACTTCAACCAAATATCTAGGAATCACTATTGACCAATGTCTAAAATGGATACCGCATATAACCATTCTTAAAAACAGAGTAAGAAAATTGAGATATATTTTTAGCTGTTTGAGACACATTCTAAGTAAAGAACTACTGAGAATGACGTACTTCGCATTCTGTCAATCCATAATCCAATATGGTATAATAGGATGGGGTGGCGCCTATAAAACTCACACACAATCTCTTTACATTGCGCAAAAACTAATAATTAAAATAATATTAAAAAAATCATTTCTTTATCCATCTGAACTAATATTCAAAGAATTTAAAGTCAGAAAATTAAATACTCTCTTCCTGTATCATTCAACCTTACAAGTTTACAAAGAGGATATCCTAAACAAATCCATACTTTTCAAAAACACAGTAAATCTCGGGCAAAAATACATGTTACCAATTCCCATTTGTAAAAAAACTTTGGGTCAACAAAACTATAAATACTTAGGAACAAATTTCTTTAATAAATTACCAGAAAATATAAGATCCCTTAAGAACAGTTTCAAAAATTTCAAAACACAGTTAAAAAATATACTGAAAACCTTATTAAAAAAAAAAAATAATATTAAAAAAAATATATACATATACACACATATGTTTCTCTTATTCTTAATATAAACTAAATTTAAAAAAAAATCAAAATAACCTAACAAATAATACTTCCTCCCGTACACACAAACATTTGCTTATTATGGGAGAACATTTTTAAAGAATATGTATATTTGTATTTAATAATTGTATTAAGTTTTTTTTTTAAATATACTTTCATTATGATTATGTATCTATTGTATGTACTATACCAAAAAAAATAAAAAAATTTCAATTTTCAAAAAAAAAAAAAATGTGTAAGAAAGTGGCAGCATTATTAGTATTAGGATAAATAACGTATGCCGTCCTGACAGCATAAAAAAAGTCGTGGATCGTCACGGCAATAATAAAAGCGCTCATTGGTTTACTTAAAAAAAAAAAAAAAAATTGTCTGAAATTCTTCTCCGTGAGGGGTCATTTGTACTCATTTCTGACAGCATCCGAGCAGTATGATTTAGATATCGACTTGGTTGTTAGTCTCAAATAAAATGAGTTCAGAATTGGAATTAAATTGCTGTGGACGTGAATGTTAGAAGAAGTAGGGTGAAAGAGAAAGAGGTGGCACATTCAAGTAAATCAAATATTAACATTTTTTTTGATAATTCTCAACAATAATATTATTTCCACCACAATCTCTCTCAGTTTACTAGAATTCACAACGCCAAACCTTTAATCCAAACCATCACGCCGCCTACGTCGTCTATAATCTACACGTCGGCTAGTTGTCATAAAATTTGCTGCTGTGAATTGAAAAATGCCTGAGACGTGTGTGTGCTAAAACTGCTAAAGCTGTGTGTGATCGTGTGAAAAATGCACATATTCGCAAATAACGCAACAAGCAAGATTAAGAAAGTTTAGATTGTTCTGTTATCTGTTATATTTTGAATATTATCTATAAATTTTTCGTTTTATGTTTCGATTTCACGCTGCCTCACTGTTTCTTTATCCTATTTTATATTTTGTCTCACTCTTTATGTAATATATAAACATGCATCATACATTTTGGTTTAGTTTAATTTTTATGGTGATGTGCTTGTATCAAGGGAAACCGAGTAACGTAAAGGAAGTAATTGTTTTATTTCGACATGTCAATCCACAAAGTGACTATTGTCTACCAAAAATATAACTTTCGAACAAAATTTTAAACAGAAAAAAAATATTTTAACGATTATTTAACTTTATTTTTCTTTCTGTCAAAAAGCTTTTTTGTAAAAAATGTTAAGAATGTTCTTTTTATTATAGTCTTCAAGTCTTTGGCTAATTTTGTTTTATTTTATGAAGTTCCGCGGCGGGGAGTTGTTTGGGAAAAGGCGAGTTACGAATTTTCCTCCGGCTTGACGAAAGGAAGAATTCTAAAAACTTGGCGAAGTTTACCGTAAGAAGAGTTGCCGGCACGTCTCCAAAAGTTTTTCGGGGGCCTCAGGTTAAGGACGCATAACTTCCAAATTCCGATGTGTTTTCATACATTTCATTACAAGAATGTCACTGTACTGCCATAGAAAGCTTTTGCGTGATTCTTTGACAGTCGACGACCGTCCGTAGCGTAGGAGAATGAACTTTAAGAAGCATTATCCCGATGTTCCGCGTTCAGTTACCGAAAACACTAATATTATACTTAAATCTATACAAAACGTAGCTTAAAATTACCTTGAATGTAATTAATTAGCATATCTGAATACCCAGATACATCCCAACCTTTCTCTATCACATGTCTTTCCTTTCCCTACTTCATTCCGTGAAAACATGACAAGCCATACTAAACCAATTTTCTAAACCGATTTCTCTTAAACCTATTTCCATAAACTTATTTTTTAAACCTACTTAAATACCTATCCAATAGTACCTACTTAAATTTTTTAATTATTACGTTTATTTTTAGTAAATTTTCAATCTTGGATCTCGTGTTTAAATTTTTTTTTGACGGAACCGTTTATCTTACTAATCAATTTTTCTCCATGGCGATCGTCTGTTACTATGTAAAACCAATATCCGTTAATTAAAAAGAAAAACAAGTTTGTCTTATAAAATTAATTTTCCTAGCTTTGTAAAGTAGCCCATGAGAAAATTATTAAAATATGACGTTGAACCTACGTAAATATAAATGCAAAAGTTAAAAATTACATACACAATTTGATCGTGAGGTTTTCATCTAGTTATCGATTGAGTATGGCTGATTTCGATCATCAAATTGCTATAAATTTTCGATGATTACCAAGGATTTGAGTAAACCTACTATTCATACACTCAACACCTTCTACAGATCTTTGACCATTCTATTAACCTTGACTTCTACTTGAATAACGACGTACTTTCTCCAAGAACCCAGACATCAACTTCTAAAATAAAAACCTTCAAATACAATTGTTCGGAAAGAAAATATCATTTCCAGAATTGTATTGAAAAAATAAGTAACCAACAAATTTTTATATTATTTCACGGAAATCAAATCATTTGGAATCGATGAAATTGTATTACATTTTCCATAAGTATGTCACATTATATAGTATAAACTTGTACATAATGAGTAGGTATATTTGTGAAAAACGTAATAAATTCAATATTTCAAACTGTCGAACCATTTGATTAAAATAAATGATTTTAATATAAGTTTCCAAACACAAACCTACCTACCCTTTCTCGAAAATTAACGTATTTATGTTCGAAATAAATAAAAACCTAGTAAAATAGGTATACATTATGTGTAGTAGGAATTTCGTCCCAAAGCTGAATGTGAAAATGATTTATTTTGTTTTAAAAAAAAATATTGTGTAAAATGTGTTTCACACGGGTTGATGAAGGTTATTAATAATCTATTGAAGTTTTAAGCAAATTGAATTTTGTCGTTTGAAGTAATTTTAAGACGAAACGACAAGATTGAACGATCATTGAGAAAGGTATGAAATTAATTTACGAATTTTCAGAATTTTGCTATAAGAATTTTTGTGGTTGCCGAGCTTTGTTACGCAAATAAATATATCAGATTTTTCCCTTTCATTCACAATTAACCAATATTTCCTTGTTACCGATACTTATATTTTTAAATATTTTTGTTTGAAATCTAAGGCAAAACTTCTCGCCACGTCATTTTCATCAGGATATATGTTGAACTATACATGCCAGCTGAAAAAATTGTCATGTAATAAGACAGTATCATAGAAAAGAAAAAGTGTTTTGAAAAAAATAATCTAACTCATATAAAGACTGACAAATTGCGCCGTGTTTTTTTTAAATTTTTTTATTCTTCATTTTAAGCACCCGCTAAACTGCCAAAGCAGTTTGGCAGCAGGTCAATTTAACAATATTAATATAACATTAAATCATAAATGTAACAAGAAACCACAATATATAAAATAGATACAGAAGAATAACTTTTAAATATCTACAATACAAAGGCATAAAATATACAGATAGACAGATATAACACAGGCAAATTACTCTTAGTCATATTTATACGTAAGATTACAAAAAAAGTTTTGATCCATTAGCCATTTTTAAATTTTTTTTTTTCAATCGGTGGTGCTATTTGATTCGATTTTTATGTTCACTGGCATCTTATTAAATATGGTAGGGACAAGATAAGTGAGTGTCCGTTGTCCGTATTTATTTATAATTTTCGGAACGGATAAACCCTCATTTTTACTTAATCTAGTGCCATGTGCATGGTCAACTTTTTCTTTATATATTGAATCCGACAAAAGGTTTTGGCATACAATTTTAAACCATAATATCCCTCGAACAGGTAATATATTAACTGACTCATATAATAATTTTATGTCTCTTCTTTGTGCATAAATACTTTTGCTTACCAAAAGCTTAGTCAATAAGTTTTTAATTATTTGAATGTAACCTATATTTGTCTTGCACGAGTTTCCCCAAGACGTTATTCCATATCTGATAGTAGATTCCGCTAATGACAAATAAATTATTTTTAACGTACTTATGGGCATGAAATATTTAAGTTTGTAAATTCGCCCAGCAATAGCTCGTAGGCGTTTGCAGATGTTGCTTATGTGAGTATCCCATTTCATATGCGTATCTACAGTTATCCCCAAATATATATACGTTTGTACAATTTCAATGGTTCCGTATTTGCAGGATTGTGACAAATTGTGTATACACTGAAATGAATGCGATTTTTTTACAGCCGTGGTGGTATATTTGGCATGTGGAGATCGTATGAAAATGGAGAATTGAAAACTTTATGACAATTATTCCCAAACCAGATTGTACAAACCAATTATTTTTAAATTCTACTACAATAGGCCACTTGCATCACATTTTTTAAAAAAAAGTTTCCGGTTTAGGCAAATATTCTAAGACATTCAGTATTTTTTTTTTAATCGTATTTTTGAAACCCTGGCGATTTTATGAAAATTTAAATCCGAAAAATCAGACCATTTTTTATAAACAGGAAAGACAGGACATAATTTTATAGGTGCGAAAAAAAGATAATTACATAGCCGAAAATCATTAAAAAAAAAGAACGTTTTCCACAAGAAAGGGCACAGGAGAATAACGAGGCATACCAAAAATATTACATCTCATAAATATTTTTTTCCTTGATCCATCTTATTGATCATAAATCATTATAATGTTCAACGTCTATATTACTAAATCAAATGTAATATACTTTTACTTGTAAATTATAATAATAATAAGAATATTATAAAATTTGATTTTGTTAAAATCCGCACCATTATCATTATATCTCTAAAACACGTACGGACAACGTAAATTGTACGGGGTTCTCGTCACAACATGTAATATTTTCGTTTTTTCCTTTATCGTTGTATTTATTTCTTTATTTAACTCTCCTGGTCTTCGGCAAGACAGTTGTGATATCTCGCTTTTCTTCATCTCTTTAATATTTTCTTTCTACCTTTCTCTTGGCTCTGATCGAAATTTAAATTCTTAAGGCTTTGCATGTGTGTGGTAGGGATGGAAAATTCCTCCCCTACGTCACACAAGCCTTTATGAAAATTGGACCCTTATTTCCTCTGATAACTACAGAAAGCTACTTAAAGCTCCCTTGTACTACATATCTTTAGAGATATATGTACTTAATACGTTATTTACGACTTTGAACGTAAATATTTTCGTATTTATGTTTTAATTAAACTCCATCAAACGTTGTGTAATTTTTTGATTTATGATATAGGACTTTAATTACTTTCATTTTTGTGGTAACCTTTTTTTTATTGTTGAGTTTCAAACTGTATTGGTCTCTCTCTTTCAAATCTAACTTTAAATAATTTCTCTAAATGAGCTTACTTCCCTTTGTCGTTTATCATGATTCCCTACATCCTTATGAATTCGTAAATAAACAGTGCTAATCGAAATTACAAATGTCTAATTGAACAGATAATTAAATATAACTCAAATGGTTAAATGTTAGTAAATTTGATTATGATTGTATCTTGTATCTGCTTGGCGTCCCTCCATTATGATTCTGCTGCTATAAAGTACATATAAAGATGGATTTAGTAGGTTAATGTAATAAGTTAATTGTATATTTGACGAACTCAGAATAACCCTTTTCTGGCAAAATTTGGCTCCTGCCTCCGTCAAGTAAGCATGGTGATCAGGTTTCAACTAGAAATTCGCACAATCTTTTGGCACAGGTCGACTGATTGATACCTCAGTTATCGTGTTTCCGTCGCCCATTCCTTGTGCCATCATGCACTGCCTTCAGGTCTTCACCCGAGCCTAGATACTTAGGGCGAACCGGTTTCGTCCTATATGCAATCATATACTCACGGTGTTGTGTGGAGTTACGGGTCGTGAATCCTCCCTCCACGTTCAAGAAACGAGCCGAGAGTCACCCGACAGGTCTAAAGCACTAATTGTAAGTGAGTTCGGTTAATCCAATGAACAGTACATAAAAGATATATATATATATATATAAACATACATTTTGGGAAGGTTCTATAACTTGCAATACGAAACTACTTGCATTGCATTTCAAGCTCGGATCTCGCCCATAGAATTCTGCGAAATTCTAAGTTTGGTAACCGAATACATGCGTAAAAATAGTGGGTAATATTAATAGATACTAGTAGAATAAGATCTTATCTGGCGATGTGTTCTGGAGATTCGCCAAAACTCCAAGCTTTTGTTTGGTTTTTGACGATTTTATTTGAGAGACTCGTCATCTCTATTGATTTGGTTAATGGTCTTTGTTATAGAAGCGATCACTGCCTTCTGTTGGTTGAACTGTATTTTTTTTGCTTTCCCTCCCCTCCAAGGTTCAACTTTTGATAAATTCTTACTATCCCGTGATTTTTATCTGCCTCTTGTAAATTTTCGATACATTTTATTTAGCTATCCCGTGATTTATCAACTGCTTCATGTAAATCTTCATTACACCTTATTAAGCTATCCCGTGATTTATCAACTGCTTCATGTAAATCTTCATTACACCTTATTAAGCTATCCCGTGATTTATCAACTGCTTCATGTAAATCTTCAATACACCTTATTAGACTATCCCGTGATGTTCCAATTGTTTCATGTAAATGATTGATACCTATGAGAGTAATTATTCCATAAATTTTTACTCGAATCTTCCATGTAATTCTTCAATACCCTTTTATTTGATTAGCTGTAATAAATCTGTTTATTTTCAATTGTTTAGTTCTAAAGATATCTCTTCATGTTCAAATTAAAGATTGTGTTTAAATTTTTTTTTTCATAATTGCGCAATATCATAATTTTGTCCCGTTTCTAGAAGTTAATACCTAAGTACGATATCCACTAATGATAATTGTCTTTTCAAGATCCAATGTCATTTTTTTTCTTTTTAACGTATTCGAACTAGTATCCCAGTGACCGACTTATTTTATAAACAATTTTAATTATGTAAAAATTCCCGACGGCCTCGTGACCTAGATTCAAAGCGTATGATGTTTGTTTACTTTAGACATTCCCGAAGGCGTGTGCGATGGCTCTAATTTTTTCTTTGTTTGATAGTGATCTTCTTTGCGCAATTGTCTAATCTGATCCCTGATAAGTATAGTTATTATGTATACATATATATTCAATTATATATACTTTGTCTCAATAAATAATTAATAATATACTGATATATATATATATATATATAATTATATTTTGATTGAAATAATTTCTAATATCATAACTTATTTCAAATGCTCTGGATTAGCTGAAGTTATCTTAATTCATATATAAAAAAATTAAATACAAAACATTGACTTGGAAATTTATCAAACGCATAACTATTTTTATAGCTATTGATGAATTCAGAGGTAGGTATTCGGAATCGATACCTTTTTTTTCTTTTTTATAAGTGTGTTTCTTTTTGATTAAAATTTTATTGGGAACAAAAAAATTATATATATACCTATTATATTTATAATATTTTAATATAGTTACATATCACATATTAATCGAGTAATATTTTGTTATAATAATTAATTCAAATACCAACGGTTGCTGCATGCCGCTTTCCCCTTGGAATCTGGAAAATTTTACGATAGAAAAACTCACCCCTCCAAGGTTTTCCCACCCGGGATCTACACGGATAAACCTTGCTGCAATTTTCCTTAATTAAATTCAATTGTTCTAAATTTAAATAAATCTTTTCGACTTCAAAAATTTTTTTTTTCTCGTTTAATCTAATTAATTTCAATGATGTATAAACTTTATCGTTCTAAACTGTATTTTATTTCAAAACTCGTTGGTTAAACAACACTTTAAATGATAGTTACTTTACGATTAATTTCGAGATGGTAAATTGTTGTTAAATTGATTTTTTATCCCTCCGAACTTTTATATAGTATTAAAATATTATTTTGTTTTATTATTTTTTTTTCTTTCCTTTAATCTTTTTATAACTTTACGAGTTGATTTATTTCGACGACACTATTTTTTAAATTAATAAAAGACTAGCACTTAATTTAAACCACTCAATTTAATTAAAGACTTTCGTCGAAACTTTTCCGGTTAACTGGATGCACTCATTTATTTATTTCACTGATACTAGACGCGAAATTTCTAAGTCTAAAAATACAATATTTATTGATTATTAAATCCGAATCTTCCACTAAAACAAATTGTATTTATCACGAGCACTTTTAACTTTTCACAAGTAATTAATGCGTAAACGTTATTTTTATTTTCACTGATTTTTTTTTTTAATTTTCAAATTTTCTGAGTGTCTTGATCTTTTTATTGCAAATTTTTCAAGTCTCAAGATTCCAATCACTTAGAAATTTCCACAACTTTAAAATTACCAAGCGTTTCGTCGCGTCTCACGAACTTTCAACCTTTTCAAAAACGATCGCAGACTCCTGCAACTGCCATTTGTCCTCCGTCTTATACCCCCTCTCAGGTCCAAAAGAGAGTATCTGAATTTTCTGTAATAAAACAATCTAATTTCTATTAACTCGTAATCTCTTGAAATTTTCTCATTATTATCGAATGCTGTCCCTTATGCACCTTTGATTCCTGTCTCGTACTTTCATACTTACAAGACCCGGATTCAGTAAGATCATGTTAAATTGCCCTAACTTTATTTGTTCTGCTGTCCATATAAAATTAGCTTGAATTTCATAATTTTAAAGTTCTATTTTCATCTATTTCGCAACATGTACATGCGTACGGCATCTACCATATGTTCCAAATCTGTCTCCAAATTGGCCTATCAGAGATATCTTCATGTCGAAGTCTTTTTCGCAAATTGTCCATTTATATTTTATTATTTTTCCTCGAGTTTTTCTGTCTTCTATATGAACCTTTCCATTTAAAACCGTATTTTCTCTATTTACGTCGTATATTTGAATTTTCCATTTTTTCTCGAATTTTCTTTTATTCACGACACTCTTTCCATGAATTTCCTTATTTACCTTTTTGTCATTTTTCATATCCCTATAAATTTTTATAATTCAAGCCGTATTTATTTTATTCATTGTTAATCTAAGATTTCCTTTGTTTTTCTCTGTCGTATCTACTCTCCCATAGTTTCACTGTACCCTCCTCACATAACCATATCGTTTTTTAGATGTTTGCTGCCTCTTGGAAAATTTCATTTTCTATTTGTTATTAATTAGTATATCATTTTTCACATTTTTAAAGGAGATACCCCCACTTCGGCCCTTAAATTTTTGTTATTTTTATTACTCCATAGGGAACGCCCCCCACACTCCGTCTCTAACTTACCCAGAATCACATAAACCATAAGCTTTGACAGGTGTTTACGTTATTATCTGTACCCACCACGCAATAAATTTTCCTTTATTTCAGTGTCGTTAATTTTAATGTGAATTCTATAATCTAAATATTACGTAAGAGCAATGTTAATTTTATAGCCCTCTTTAATGGCTAATAGCATTAACCTAAACAACTTTCATGTTCGAATATTCCTTGTTTATATCAACAAAATACATGTGAGATCGACAACCATTGTAATGTCTCATTTTTCCTGGAGTCGCGTGCTATGCTACGCTATAATCTCCATTTTAATTACGTAAAATGACTACTTTTCCTGAGTTTAATCTATCGCAATGTTTTCAGTATTTTCCACTCCCCTAGTTACTCTATTCTAATTTCCTCTCAAACACTTGTTACTGCACTAAACCTCTGAAATGTCCTCTCGTCCACTCTTTATAACTCTCATTTTTTATGAAGTTTTCTTCCTAAATAGTTTCTCCTTATATCTTCGCTCCGTCTAGAATTGATAACAATAATTTTCCATTGTTTTCCAACATTTCCATTTCCCTTAGCACGTTTTCCCTCGAATTGATCATCTCCGGTCGTCACAAACAATCGTATTATAGATGGAAATTTCCTTAACAACTTCCAACACGTTTTCGTCATTCTATTTTCCATTTAATCTTTTCCATCGTTGTTTACGTGTATCTTTTTTCAATCTTTAATTTTTCCAGATTATTTCGAGAACTACGGTTTCTTATCTCTCAATTGCTCTTATGTTTACCTTCAAACGCGGGTTCAATGTACTAATGTCCCTGAATCGGCTCTTGTTTCCCATGGAGTTTATTCACCTCTCGGTTCGGTTAGAACGAAAAGATAATTAATTATGTACTTAATTGCCGAGTCTAAAGGTCGATCTTTTGTTCCTCGTTGGTGTACGCCTTTCCGTTTATTGATTGGTTTGTTTAATTCTTTATTGTTTTTGCTTCAACCTAATTGGCTGTCAAGATATCAATATTTGGAATCGAGCCTAAAAAAATGGGATCTCCCTGCCCGTGACGATTTCTTGATACCATCTGTGATTTTTTCATCAATACTCATCTCACTTTATTTAATTATAGATCCCTACTGTAAATATGAATTCAATTCACTCTGATCCGATAATTGATATTTTTCTTTTTAAATTAAAGTGGGAAGCTACGATATTTTCTAATTTTCACTGTTGATCAATGCAATACATCACAAACATCTGTCAAAAAATCAAACCAAATGATACGTTCGCAGAGAACAAACAATAAATCTAGTGAACGTTAAATGTCAAATTCAAAAATTCGCCTAAAATCAAAGTGATGCCATATAAAAAAAATAAATCCGTGTCGAATTTTATAAAAATAATAGGAACATTTTCGGCGACGGGACATTTTCATGTAGTGACATCACAAGCCCAAATAATGGATTTATTTATTTAAAAATAAAAAACTGTGCATTTCTAAAAATTTTTACTAACATTTTCGTAATCTTAGTAAAAAAATTTATCCACACGATTTTTTCCAAGACGTTATGAAGTCTATCCAAGTGGCCTATTCTTACATTGAATAAAAGTTTTTCCTTGATTTGGGGCTATCAAAGTTTCCCTACATATTACATTGGCGATGGCAATTCAATAGCGGTATAGATTTTGTAATGCAGCTGAGTAACAAAATAATTAGATATTACTCTGCAAATATAAAATGTGAATAAAAGAAAACCTTCACCAGACATAATCAAGGTAGCACACAGTTTTACGTAGTCACCGAAAATTATTTTCTGAACAGATTTTCGATCAAGTGAGAATGGATTTTATAACTCATGTTTTTGAAGTAAAACTTCTTTACTCATGCTTGACTTGGGGAGTAAACTGGTGAATGCGAGACGAGAGCGTTACGAAAAGTGTGATTGGGCGAGGCGAACGGCCAGGCCTTTACGCACGCTTGAAATGGGGAGTAAGCTGATGAATGCGAGACGAGAGCGTTACGAAAATTGTGATCGGGTGAGGTGACCCCTCGGGCCTTTACGCACGCTTGACTAGGGGAGTAAGCTGGTGAATGCGTGACGGGAGCATTATGAAAAGTGTGATCGGGCGAGGCGAACGGTCGGGCGAGGCGAACGGAAGTTGAGAGGGAGATATAAGTTAGTGAAGTTTTACTTCAGTCGTGCGGTCTATAGCACACTCGTTTTTTTTTTAATAACTATGGCTAGCTAAATTCATTTGTGATTTTTGCGACTTTCGTGAATATCGGGATTATCGTTCTGATATTTTTGTACCAAAACTGTTTTGTTATATAATCCGTTTATTTTTATTTTTTTCTTTCTGATTCAAAAGATTTCGGTAATATTGCTATATTTACTATAATATAGCCAATAGATAATGTATAAAGCACACTTTTCAAGGAATTCATTAATATTCATTATATATCCAAAACACTGTTGTAAATTATTATATAGGTGTAAATAAAATAGAACAATTTTTTCTTTCTTAATATCCTAATTTCCATCTTCAACCTAGATTCTCTCTTATTTTCAGTTCGTATTAAGATTATCCCATGTTTAAATTAATTCCGCCGCTGATTTAGACACCAAGGTGAGACTATCCATTTTACATGCGTCTTGATAACGAGCGCCGCCTGACTGTAACAATTACCCAAGAATATTACATTGCTGCGCCATTATTAAGTAATTTATAATGTCGCCTGTCTAGTCCGGAATCCAAAATAACACCAAGTCAGGCACACCACTTCATCAAAAGATCAACAAAACATCACCAAGCTTCCAACAAAAGTCTTTTTTTGTTACTAGGTGGTTTGAATTGACCAACGAGTGAAATTTAACTGTAATATCTCTAACCCGAAGAAGAAAGTGGTGATCGATGTTCATTTTTTCCTAAAGGATATATTTTTGGTCTATTTATGTATGCACAAGGTTAAATAAGTTAATGGATTTCACAAGAAGGAACACATTATTTATGAATAGACGACATTCGCAGAAATTCACAATGTTAATATCCAAACAAAAACATCAAAAGTGTTATTACGTTTTCTATAACGTAAAAAAAATTAAAATAATATCAATGTTAATTCTTGTGAAAAACAAATCACACACAAAATTTTGAGTTTTGTTTTTATGGAAAATGAATATTTTATAAATTACCAAGATTTGTAATATGTTAAAATACAGGTCAAATATTTGTTTAGCATTCTAGGGTGGAAGATATATATATATTTTTTTTTATTTGGTTTTACGCCCATCTGAGTTTTTACATAGATTACAAGAACAGAATATATCTAACGAGCTTCTGAAAATTATATAAATTTTATTAAAATATTACAAAAGGTTTTTGAAGCATGAAATAAAGTATAACTGATAAACTAAATATTGGTAAAATATATAAAAGTCGTAGCATAAAATAGAAGCTAAAACAAAACAATAAGAAAAATCAATAAAACTACTCCATCTCGCAGGGACCATCGATAAAACTCTACATCAATCGATATTTACTAAATCCATAATCTATTGAAGTTGATTAAAATTGAAATTAAAACACTTTTTAACTTATTTCCACTTATTTATTTTACCAGTACCGGTTTCATCCTATTATGGACATCTTCAGGCTGGCAATTGACATTCATTTGTTACAGAATTTATACAAAATTAGGTAGGTAGGTACACAATGTTAAAGTAGGTACATATGTTTGGGTTATTACGTTATTACGTTATTTGGATTTTGGCGCAGACGTTATAACAATGAGCTCTATACTTTGTTTAAGGAGCTAAACGTCGCAAAATTTATAAAATTAGGAAGACTTCGGTGGCTGGGTCATGTGGAAAGAATGACCGAGCATCAAGCACCAAAGTCCCTGCTGAACTCAAGACCAATAGGGCGAAGGAGCCTGGGAAGGCCAAGACTAAGATGGAGCGACAACGTCCTCAAAGATATATCTATCTTGGAGCTTCCAAACTGGAGAGAGCTGGCACAAAACCGAGATGAGTGGAGGAAGACTCTTGAGGAGGCCAAGACCCACCAGGGGTTGTAGAGCCAATAGTGATGATGATGATGATTTAATACAATATAATTCCACCACGTATAACATAACAATAAATAAACTCATACTGAAGTTGAGTTAAACTAACGAAGCTAGAATTGAAATAAGTCATTTAAGCTATCCATAGACTTAAATCATTCGTCTAAGACGCGATCAATTTATTACGTTAGATCTTTGAGAAACGAAAGTGGCTGAAACATGACTAAAGATCTCATTAATTAATTATCTCCCTTTTAGTGTCAAAAGGTAAATGTGGACTGTGAATGTATATTAAAGTTAGTATTTCAATTAAACAATGCCAATTTATTAATATTTTTGCGTAATTGTTAGGCGTTTGACGTTTCGGAATGTCAATTCATATAAAACATCTCAAATGTTGCCAGCGTATATCTGTTTCTTATTATTTCCTGTCAATGTTTTAGCTGTCAACATGTAACCGTGCTCCGGATATCGATATAAAACCATCGGAATTTACGCCTATCGATCCGATAATGTAAAGTTATCGATTTAGCTGTGCTAGATCCCCTGGAATAATTTACGCTTAACACTTAAGGTCAAACGTCACGTACGTTATAATCTACGCATTCACAGATGGCGCCAATTAAATTATTTTAGGTTCTTAATACTTTTTGAATGGTAAGCTTTAAAATATTAAGGTAAATTAATTGTTTGCGCCCGTACCTCCTTAGAAGGATTTTTTTTTTAAATTTTCCCCTATATTTCCATAAAGCGGTCTCTTTCCGTTGTTCTTCTGTCATTTTAACCCATGTTTCAATAAAAAAGGGGAATATAATATAAACACCCTTATTAAATATAAATTACCAATCATACACACCATATATTTATTATTCAAGACATAACAAAACAATAAAATATACGATAAATGACGCATTAAGGGTAGTTTTCGAAGAGTTGCACCCGCGATTCTAACATCTCATCGCGGGTGCAACCAATTTGAGTCAACGTTTATTTCAATTCAGCTAACATTATACTCTTAAAAACGATTGATTTGAGTTTGCCTTTGATTTCATCTTTCTTTTACAAAGTTTCAAAACGTTAGTACTTTATTTCCGTGAACAACACAAACTTTTATATCTTTTTGCATCGCGGGTGCAACAAGATAACAGTGACTTCTTGTATTCAATGATGCTTTAAAAATAAGAAAAAGTACTTACATCCTTCGACATATAAAATAATGTTGTCACTACACGTTTAGCAGTAAAATATAACCTCAAACTATCGGTAACGCTGTTTCGCGCCAGTGTTGCACGGTGTGATTTTTAAGTTTATATATATATCGATTCTTCGAATGATAATGTTTCCAAGAACGCCAAAATTTTCAATATGAAGTAAAACCTTAATTTTAACTTTATTATTAAATATTGACTTTCTTCTTTGCATTGATATCCAAAAAAGTAACAAATACTGCAATTTAAAAATTAATGTCGAGAATCGTCTATAGCGGAATCGCCCATTAGCGAGTCCTTAAGTGTTTATTCTATAATTGAGTCCGTAAATAAATCAAAAGTATACCCAAACTTATTGCCCAGATCATGCATCCTATTAGTTAGTGAGTGTCTTTGATAGTTGGTCATGCATGTGATGCAGAAAAAAATTACATTACATTACGTAAAATTTAATATTGTGCTCCTCGTCGGTACATAAATTTAATAGTCGTAACCATTTCAATTAAGTTGTTGATGCAATTGATTCATCGAACTTATATAATGAATGCGTTCAATTGGAATGTCGAGCTTAAAATATGTGTACATACTACTACCTACTCTCTTTTATAACTTTGAAGGTTATTCTCACCAATGTACCTAATATAAATAAAGTTATATGTTTTTATTGTAAATTATAGCGAGGAGTTAATGCTTTTTACAAATATATAAAGTAATGTACATGTCATTGAAGAAGAAGATGACACTTATAATCTAAACAAATTATGCAAGAGAAAAAAATGACGCGAAAAAATAAAAAGATAACAGACACGAACCCAGAACCTATCATCTTACCGGGACGAATGTAAATTCATGGAAAACACCCTCAGTGTTGCCAGCGTATATTTCTTATTTATTCCCTGTCAATATCGTTTTGGGATATCAGTATAAAATCATCGGAAGTTACGCCTATCATCCCGGGAAGACAAAAGGTTATCTTTTTAATTTTTCTGTGTCTTGTTCTCTTTCATATTTTGGTTTAGATTATTAGTTTTATCTTCCTCTTCAATGAAAAAATAGATGTGCCTAAGAAACTTAAGATATTCGCGTCATCGCCCTGGTCCATTACGTAGAATCAAAACTTTTCTTGAAATGACTTTAGGTATGTTTATTGAACAGATCTTCATGGCTAAATACTTCCCAACACTTAATACATAAGTAACTACCCATTATTCCCAACTTCCCTACATCCACTATTCCCATATTTTCCAACCCTTAATAATAAGTAACAACCATTATTCTCATAATATTGCACATCATTCAGGGTCACAGTATTTCCTGAAAGGGGCTTACCAGAGCCATACTGGCTCCAGACAAAACTCTTTTGTACCACATATTAAAAAATTGTAATTAAACCTGAAAACTTACACTTATTTAGTTTGAGAAAATATGTTTGTGAACCGGAATCAGCTAGATTTATCAGAATGGTACGTACATATTTACAGTTAGAATGGAAATATGCAAAATTTATAAACACAAATCACTAACATGTTGCTTATATATTAATATCGTTTGATTTACTGCTACTCCTAGCAGGGTCGAAATTATGCGACGATAAAGAAGCAAAAAAAATTCCACCGTTTCTGTACGAGTTATGTCTTATTCTAAACAGAATTCACAAAAACGTTTTTCACAGCTTACATCTGGAGATATATATCATTTCGGGATATAAATGAGGGAAAAGAACAGGGCTGCTTCCGAGAATGACATATATAATTGTCTGTCTCTGGATCCAGAGGCCAGGGGTTCAGAACTGGGTGAAGGACAAATAAAGAAATTAAAGAGATATTCTTTAGAAAGGTTGCCAACAAACAGTGAACCTATGTTTTTCTTTAAATAGCAAGTGATCTCTAAATTGTGTTATTTTGCTCAGGTCTATTCTTCGAGTCGGCTGCTCGCCTGCAAGTATATTAATTTTATTTTAGATATATATAAAATAGTTTCCCTCAGGGTCTATGTCATCTTTGGGGATGCTGTGTGGTGGGTTTTTTTTAGGAAAGGAAGAGAAGAGAGTTCTGGGAAGGAAAAGGGTTTAAGGGGTGGGTAGGAGTCTGGGGTTCCAAGCCTCCCAGACCCGGACAAACCTCACCCCATAAACCCGGGCACCCTTGCTAAATCCCCAAACGTAGCGAACCACTTGGAGTGACCTAGGGCAGAGGTGTTGGTTATCCAATAAAGGTTCCCGGGGTGGCGGTACCCATTCCCGCCTCCCAAATTGTAATAAAAACACTAATTTCCAATAGTTACCAATTCACTAGTTACCAATCCTTCTGATTTGGGAGGCTGGTGTGGGTACCATCGCGCCGGGAACTAATTATTGAATAACCAACACCTCTGCCGTAGGTCACCCCAAGTGGTTTGATATTTTAAGGCTCTGCAACCGGGCTGCGTATTTACAATCCCTACCGCGTTTCAGTCGCTTTAAATTTTCAATATCAAAATTTAAATATTTAGAAATAAAATTATTCATTTCTAATATACACATTGGAAAGATTATTTTATCTAGATTTTAGAATAATTTTTTTTTTGCAAAGTGATAAAAAATTATCAATATAGAGGTGTATTTACAATATACGGGAATAATATTAAAATTTAAATATTTAGAAATAAAATTATTCATTTCTAATATACACATAAGAAATATTATTTTATCTAGATTTTAGAACAATTTTTGTTTTTTTAATGTGATAAAAAATAACCAGTACAGAGGTATATTCAAAATGTAAATTGTCGTTACCGCGACTGAATCGGTAAAGGTTTTGTAAATACGCAACCGGGCTCGAAAAGAAGAAGATGGAGAAATACGAAATTACGAATGTTAGATGAGAGCGCTAACATTTGCAGCGACAAAATCGATGCGAAAACTGCGAAAATGTTTAATAAAACACGACTGGTTTAAAATAGAGCAAAAATCTCGCGGGCATTGTCTTAAACTGCATTTAAAGAAACACGGTGAATATATATATATACAGGGTGTTAAGGGACGTACTTGACTTACTTTAACCAGTGATTCCTGACATTATTTGGAGTAAAAAATGTAAATGAAATTTTGGTCTCCGGTGACTTTTTTTGACGATTTTTTTTTTTTTTTTGAAATTTTTTTTCTTAAAAATCAAACAAAAAAAAATTTCTTCCACATGTCATCATTGGTCACTCAGCCGGATGTCCAACGAACCCCTTACCCCGCCTCCAACTGTTCAACAACTACCATTTTTTTATGTTTTTGTAGAAAAAAAAAAAAAAAAAACATCAAAAAAGTCACCGGACACCAAAATTTCATTTACATTTTTTACTCCAAATAATGTCAGGAATCACAGGTTAAAGTAAGTCAAGTACGTCCCTTAACACCCTGTATATATATATATATAACTTGTAAAATAACTGAAACAAACGTGTTTATAGTAAATTTTTGAGCATATTTGCGATTTTTTTCTATCGAGGGAATTTTATATAATTTACGTTTCGGCACGGGCAATGTCTTGATATTGTCTTCAAGAATAACATATATATTTTTAAGAGCTTTAAAACTTACCGTGTTTAAGGGAGATATGTAAGAAATCGGTAGAAATTCGGTTTGCGGGCCCTTAAGTGTTTATTTAAGTCTTGGCGGCGGATGCTTCTGCCCGCCTACAGCGTGGCGGGCCGGATCGAGAGAGACTGCTTAAGGGAGACCTTTATGACTTCTCCAGCTGGACTTTCTTGACCCATCGCCGTGCACCGTAGTTGAAGGGGTGAGATTATTTATATTATCACTCCTGGACACACTGACCCCCAGTTTCCTACCTACTCCTCATACCTTTTTCCCTCACAGAACTTCTTCTTCTTTTTTTCCATAAAAATACCCACAACACAGCATATCCTAATAAAACATCATTATTTTCCTCAGGGCCTCCTGTGTAGTGCTAAATTAAAAAATAAAAGTAGGCCACTTTCGCTTTCGGCAGTTGATTATGAACTGTGCTGTATTAACTCTTTCTGTGTTGTTTTTGATAATAAAAATCGGGTTTACCAACTTCCATCATACTAATATTAATACAAAAACAAACAATTAGACGTTTTAATTTTAATTGACACAATCAAAATATAGCAAAGTATTAACAGTGGCTTAATAATTCACTAGTGAGTAAGAATAAATTGACAAATTCTCTCTTCAAAACTATGACATAATTTAGCAAGTATAAACGTGAAAAACTTTGATCTTATCTGTGACCACTTGTAATCTCTATCATGTCGGACCACTTGTTCTAATTTAGCCCGCATTAAGTCGAGCACTTCTAAATGCACCAGTTTAGTACCCAACTCTGTGCCGCCCTGTCGGGAACACTTTCATCCTAAAGCAGCATCTTTATACGCAATCTGCTTCATTATGAAACTTTTCATCAAAGATTCAGGATCTCTCGTTGAGCGGAAAATTGCTTAAGGGGCATTTGGATTTTAATTTTCCCAGTCTGTCCGGGGCTCATTAAAACAGAAAGTCCTCCGAAACGATAAAATGTTTTGGTTGCTAAATTACTTCTTTACGTCGCGCGTCGCGGAGATTTATTAAGATTAAGATTGAAATGTTATTTCATTTACGAACCCATTGAATTGCTTTCAAAGCGTTTTAAATAGATCGTTTTATTTGTATTGAAAATAATTAAAGTGCTGAAAAAAAATAAAATGTTTTGCGCATTGTCTTAAGAGGAACGGCTGCGCGGCCTTTTTTTCATGAAAAACTTAATGGATTTGAGGCCAAAATACCTTATCTAACCGTACAATTATTTTTTGTAAAAAAACACATGTCAAATATTTATGTTCTAATTTATTTATTAAATTATGAAATAGAGACAAATAAAGAATTCTATTTTGCACGATTTTGAGAAAAATGTGGCATTTTTTTGTGAGTTAACTATAATTATTAAAAAAATTTCTAGCCTATGTTCTGTGTAATACCCTTGTAGCAGCCAGCGTCTGCTACCTCATGCTTTGGAATGTTTTCAAAAAGTAGCTATCTTTCCAGAAGCATATTACAATGATATTAAAATATTTGAATTGAGAACCATTGACAGTTAAACGAAGTTCGTTTGGTTTTTCTAGAGACGCAGGTAGTTGTGAAAATCTGTAACGCTGTCCATACATAAATATAATTTGCAAAATGAATTTATGTATGGACAGCGTTACAGATTTTCACAACTACCTGTGTCTCTAGAAAAACCAAACGAACGTCGTTTAACTGTCAATGGTTCTCAATTCAAATATTTTAAAATCATTGTAATATGCTTCTGGAAAGATAGCTACTTTTTGAAAACATTCCAAAGCATGAGGTAGCAGACGCTGGCTGCTACACCCTATCTATTGTGTTAATGAACAATAAAAAAAATAATAATTCATAAGAAAGGCGCTTTTCAGGGTAGAAATTATGTGTATTATTTCATGATTCAACGTAAATTGGTCTTTTGTAAATTAAGTTTTCGCCCATCAAAGTGCTGTCTTTTTAATTTAATTTTATTTTTCATTTTACTTGTAGAGTAAATTAAGTAAAACTACTTTCTTAATAGTTATGGTTAATTCACAAACAATCGCGAAAGTAGCATCTAACTTAAAATTTACTTTCAAAATTATCTTACGTATCTACTTCTTTTTAGGGGTTCCATGCCAAATCAGAATGAAACCAACTCAGAAACAGCTCAGAAAGGTCATTAAAAGCTAAGAAAAATGATTTTTTAAGTAGCCGGTAACCCTAACCTAACTTAACCTATTTAACCAATTTTTGAAAATTTTTTATCGTCACTCTTAATGACCTTTCTGAGGTGCTTCTGAGTTGGTTTCATTCTGAGTTGTCAGGTCACCCTTTTTAGTCTATGTTAAGTCGCTCTGTGTGAGTGCTCAAGTATGATATATACAATAAATAACTTTTAAAATTTGATTTATTAAAATCCCGATAGGTAGGTAGGTACTCATGGATTAAATGCGTTAGATGGGTTGGAAAAAATCAAATATAACTTAAAAAGGTTTTTTAACGATAGTTTTATAAGGTTGATTAAAATTATAAGTTGAAACTTCATCGAATGTACGTTAATGCCTGTTGAAGAATATTAATAAAAAATAAAAAAGTGTATTATAACTATCGGATTTTACCGGTGGCTTTTAACAGTCGCCCAGATAGCAGAAGGTAGGGAAGTAAAATTCTTCTTCTTGTGTGATTTCCTTAGATTTAAAACATTAATGGTTCAGAGTTGCTCTCTGAGGGGGAATGCAGTTCTAAGAGCAGTCAAATTACGCAGCACGCGACTGTAATGGCTGAGATTCTAGTACGGGAAATATGAGAACACTTATCATACCTTTTCTCGACTGTGGCTAGAAGACGTCTGGGGAGGGTGACATTTTATATTTTTCCTGACACGTTTTCAAATAAATAATATTTTTGATGTTTTTCCATTAATTTTTTTTTAAGTAAAACTTCTTTAAGCACGCTTGACTTGGGGAGTAAGCTGGTGAATGCGTGACGAGAGCGTTAAAAAAAGTGTGAACGGTCGGGCGAGGCAAACAGAAGTTGAGAGGGGGATATAAGTTAGTGAAGTTTTACTCGTGTGGTCCACAGCACACTCGTTTTTTTTAGTAACCCCGCACAGGAGGGCCTGAGGAAAATCATTTTAATCTTTGTCATCTTTGGGGATGCAGTTTGGAGGGTATTTTGGGGATAGGATGGCATGAATGTGGGTCCTGAATAAATCTGTTGCAGGAGTACTTACATCCTCGACTAGCCGAGCAGTTGAAGTCATGAACGAGTTGAAGAATTTGTTCCTATATGTCAAGGTATTTGGAATAACAACGCGGTAACGTCATGCGAAAAAGGGATCTATAGTAAGCTACTTTAGAGTTCATTTTCGCATGACGTTACCGCGACAGATGGAACCTTGTTATTCCAAGGGTGTACGGATAATGTTGGACACGCGTTTGCGTGTTTCTAGACTATGCACCGTGTCCGAAGGGATCAATGTTGATAGTTCATCGGAGCATCTCCCACTGAAATACCGATAGAACGTGGGAAGCGCTCCCACCTAACGCCTGTACTCTACAGTGTCAAAGAAATTCAGATTGTCAGATTCAACAAATTGTCAGATTAACCGTGAACTATTATGATCATGGGAATTGGTACCATCGCATTTTTCCTGCAAACAGAAGCAGCAAAGACGACTTGTTTTTTAATTTATTTGTTACCTAACTCCTGAAAAACATTTCACAATAATTCATCCACATTCATACACTTCTCTTATGCTATTTTGAATTTTGATTTTGTAAGTTTTGAAAGCACAAATTATGTTATTCTTGTCATGACTTACCGGGAATCTTTTCTTCTTTATTTTTACACTAGCTGTTATACCATTCAAAGAAATAAATTGATTTTTCCTGCATGACCTCTCCCGTGCATCCCCGTTCCCTTCCACCTTCCCCTTCCTTCTTGTCTTTCTTCTCCGCAAAATCCCACCTTCCCCCTGCCTTTCCTCCCTACCGCTAAAATATATGAAATACACACATTTTTCATTTATACAAATTTCATTACGCCAGAACTTACCATTATATATAGCCTATTTTACTCGCCGATAATGTAGATTTCTATTGTTAAAAGAATTTTTCAAATCGGTTCAGTAGTTTCGGAGCCTATTCAATCCAAACAAGCAAACAATCAAATCTTTCCTCTTTATAGTATTATATTATAATATATATAGTAGAAGTAGATTACACTAGCGGACCCGGAAATGCGTTGCTGTGGCTAACGAAACACACCGCCGTCCTCTGGATGGTTATCCAACCCTTTAACTCACACCGCCCGCTTGCCAACCTGCTCGTCCACCACATATAGACATTCTCCTTTAATTATATATTTCAACCAATTTACACGGAAAACCTTGACAAATTATACGCCTAAACCTTCCTCATGAATCACTCTATCTATTGGTGAAAACCGCGTGAAAATCCGTTCAGTAGTTTTTGAGTTTATTGCAAACAGACAGACAGACGCGGCGAAGGTATAGTATGTAGAGATTAACATATGGGTCATATTTTATTCTATCACCCTTTCTTCGTTCAGCCACTCAATGTTTCAAAACCTGATATGTTTTTAATTTTGTTAAATTTCAAAAAAATCTTTTTTAAATATATTTGGTTTTGTTAATTGTTCAATAAAAACAATCGATATTTTTATTATTTAAGACCAGAACTTATAAAATGACATTATTTACACAAAAAACTTCTTTCACAGATATTATGGTTAATTATGATTATCAAGTAAAATTTTCACGAATGTAAACACTGATCGAAAGTGAAATTATTATCATACATATATACTAACCTTCGTAAAGCAGATAATTTAGGTATGGATAAAGTATGCACAGATCTAAAATAAAATTTTTGTTTTTCACTTTAATGGGTGACTCTATCATCATTGCTTTATTCAAAATAATTATTGAAAAGAAACTCTGCTTAGTGAAATAGGAAATATATAATGTTTATCGGAAGATCTTAACGCGGCAGCGGTTTTGTTAAAATTTTCCTTTCTGTTGGAAATATTTTCATTTTTTCTCTAAATTTACCGTCTTTTGAAAAATAGAAAAGAAACGCAACAATATTTAGCTAAGCTTATTTTAAACTGAATGCAAAAATCTTTTCCTCATTCTTTAAGTTATGCATTCGCAGTCATAATCGCATTTGCACCCTTTGCAATTAACTTCGTTCCATTTTTATTTATTTCAAATAAGCACAAACGGCGGGCGTCGCTGGGAAAAGCGAGGGGTCGGTAAAGCAGGAATCTAACCGAATGGTAAAAAAAATACAGAAGACAGGGTGCAACTGTTTGCTTAAATAAAGTCTCCCAGACAATCTGACAGTATTAATAGCTTAACGACTGTACGGTTGAAATTTAAGAATCCGTAAGAACACAACTCTGACGCCGCGCCTTATGCAAAACCGTTTTCGTACGTGGAATACAAATCTACTTTTGTAATAGAACCGAATTAAAGCAATGCCAAAAAATTGCGTTAAAGTAATGCCAAAAAAACTTTAACAGCTAGCGTGGGGAGCGTCGGCTGGCAGGCGTAAGTACTATTAGATTTGTAATTTCGTGAATCTCTCCAGATATGGGGAGACTGATGATAATATGATTATTATTGTAACTTGTAACTTGCAGTTGTGAATAATAATACCACGTGACTATATGTATATTATGTATGACGTTATTGCCTGTTGCGGTTATTTTGACCCGGTGACTAGCTGTCACTGGATCCGAGGAACCGGCTATTTTTGGAACCAGTTCCCATCGGATTTATAAAATGGTCTCTCCAGCTGGGCGAAGCCGAACCAAAAGCCACCCGCAGGGCCCCGCAGAGCTGGTTTTTAACTGCTAGTATTTGAATTTTACTTTTATTACCATCGTTACAAGCAGAAAATGGTGAAACAAATAATTATTATTATCGGAAAATAGAAATTTAGTGCAATGGTGAAAGACTTAAGCGAAGTGAGTCATCGGCGCGGTGGTTACACTGCGTCTTTTACCTTACGCTATCGACTTTTGCCGTGCGGCCCTGTCGTGTCGCATCGACTCACCGCACAACTGCTCATTCCATTCTCACAGTTGATTAATACCCATGCGACTAGTTCCATGTTGTTTAAAAAATTCAGTAGAACAGACAACGTGCTACGTGCTAGTGCAAAAATATTTCGCGACACATGTAATTCCAGTTTAATTCAATAATTTTCAACATTATTCTTGTAACAACTGTTTTTGTGGAAAATGATCGTCTGTGATTGACCTTTCACGGTTGCTTTTTTTCACCCACCGCTTGTGATCCGTCGCCGTACGGCAGTCGAAAGCTAGTCTGTTTTGGCCGACTGAAAGATTCTTGTTTTTTTTATGTATTCGAAAATTATTCCTATTTGCTTCAGCGTAAGTTTTCATTAAATTCATTTACACGAAAAAAAAAAAATAAAATAAAATTTCAATTTTATAGTGCCCTAATAATGTCATGAGACAACCTCATTAGCAGAGCGATAATTTCCATGGCTTCGAAACGACAGGTCACGTCTTCGTCGTCGGCGACGACAAATAATAAAAAAAAACACACCCGTTTAAAAATGTCAATGCACACGAAAAAAATCATTTATATATTATTTAGTAAGTGTTGCAATTTAAATGTAGATTCGTTCATTTAAAAAAAATAGAGTCCTTGCGAGAAGGCTCTAAAAGATGGTTACTCTTTTAAGACTGAAAGATTAACCATCTGTTATTTATGCCTGGGCGGATAAGTGGTGGATTACATCCAATGTATATTTAATTATTATTTATTTAATTAAATAAATACATACCTACATATATGCTAATATTAAAAAAAAATCATGCACAATATTTATTTCAATTTACAAACTAAACGAGTATTTCGTCACTTCTTTTAAACACAATTTTCTCTTCTTTTATATAGGTCGGTATTTCATCAGAGTGGATTATGATATTCAAAGTCGTTCCTGTGACCCGCGAGAGACTAACAACCAGATTGGTAAATATTTCGTAGAGGTAGTCTTTAGTATAGCAAATAATTTAGTAAACAACTTTAATATATTTAACAAGCAAGAAAAGTCGAACGGTTAATCTCCTCTTTTACTTAACTCTTTTCAACTTCATAAAGCCTCACAACATTCCACAAATTAAGAGCATAATATGGTTCATTACTTAAATCAAAGATTGAGTGCCTACCAAAATTATCACATCATTTTTTTCTTTTAAAGAATGGAAAGCCTTGACTCTACAGTTGTGTAATCCGCGGCCAACCCCCATCAGATGGTAGGCTGTGTCTGGGTAGGGGCATCCGGCGGCCGACGGGAAACCATTAAGCATAATTATATCCGCCCTCACATTCCCGCCAATTCCAAGGGTTAAAAGAGCGCCCGCGCCCGCCAAATGTTTTGACGGAGTGTGGAAAGAAAAGGGATTTCTTTTCACAAGATTCACTCATTTTTCCACAAATAACATTTTATTAATCATATTTTTATTTTATTAAAAGTCTATAAATCTGGCCATGCACCGTTTTCAATCATTTTCAAATGAAAAATTCTTTCATATTTTCAATTCTTCAATGAATTGCACATAATTCACTCCATGGCATCATTATAGTAATATGAAAACCAAATAAAAAAATTTTAACCACTATTATCAAAAATTGAGCGCAGAAGTAGAAAGATTTTTACTTGCCATTCAAGATAGATTTTTGCTTGCCATTCAATAAAAATTATAAGAAGCATTTTATAAAATGTACAGATTAAGGAAATTAGAATAAAAGAATTTGGCATTCTCAGACTATAAAAATATTACCATTTGTTATTTCGGCTACTGGCATTATACCTAGCTCTCTCATTCCAAATTTAGGCATATTAGATTTGTCAAAGAATTTATATATAAAAATGCCAACATCAGTCATTTTAAATACGTGTAGGAATACAATTTTTTTTAAATATTTATATTTATACTCTGATATGAAAATATCTGGAGTCGGTGAATTATTTTTCCATTTGGTCTCTGGTAGGTTGACATGTTGTTCTTGTATTGTTTTGTATTTATTATACTCATATAAAGGGTCTGCTATCTAACGTTTTTTTTCAACTAGTGCTTATTTCGTGAATGGTAACACTTAGCTCATGTCTGATTTGACAGATAATTAGTGTTATCCTTCCGCTAAACGAATATGGTTGTGTATACGCTTGAACAACGCTGGGAAATATTGCGACATTACTTTGAAAATCATGGTAATGTTGCAGAATGTGTGCGAAAATTGGAATTATTTATTAAAAAAAAAAAATCGTTTGGCCACCTCGGAGCTGCAATTTGACACCGTTGGACTATTATTTGTGGGGTGCCCTCAAAGATAAGTGTTACGCCGACAAGCCAGAGACAATTGACGCTTTAAAGGACAATATTCGTGAAGCCATTGGTGAAATACAGCTGCACACAATCGATAATGTGCTTAAAAATTGGACCGATCGTGTAGTCTACTGCATGGCCAGCCGAGGCAGCCATTTGAATGAAATTATTTTCCATTATTAACCGCAAGGATTGTACGTTCAAATAAAAAAAGAAATTTGAGAAAATATTCAGTAGTTTTTTTTATGGCATTTTCAAAAAAAAAAGTTATTTGGCGGACCCTTTAGTACAATTGCATAGCGTTAATTGACTAGATGATCATTTGTGGAAAAGTGTGTCAAAGGGTTTAGTTTTTCCTGTGGGGAAGATTTAACCCGAACTTAAAATCTGAAAACATTTGACTTTATATCGGTGCATTGAATATTTGAGAAGCGCTAAACCAGATTTGTCGTTGAGCGAATGTAGTTCTAGTTGAAGGGACTATGCATCCCAGGCTTTATGAAGGAGCTGATCTGAATGAACCAGAATTATTATAAGCTTGATTGAGGAGTGATGAACCAGAATTATCGTTGAGCGAATATAGTTCTAGTTTAAGGGACCATGCATCTCAGGCTTGATGAAGGAGCGATGAACCAGAATTATTATAACCTTGATTGGAGAGCGATGAACCAGATCGTTGAGCGAATATACTCGTAGTTCTAGTTTTAATGACTCTATCTTGAATGGCAAGCATAAGTCCTTCTATTTCTGCGCTCAATTGTTTGACAAAAATTTGTCAACATGTTTGGTTGAGATAATTGAAGTGTTTTGCGTGAATAATTTTATTTGACCAGGAATCTAATAATTCCTGGTTAGTATTTATAAGAATGTTAGCATTCTCGTCATATAAATTTAAAGGTTTAATGTTTCTCTCTACCTTGCAAATTATTTTGTGCCTCTCTGAGCTATTAGATTTCCTATGGAAAAAAAATTCTTAGCATTTCTACCTGATTGTGTTTCAAAGATGTTATTTTGACTATACCTCTACCTCCTAAATTTCTAGGTAAATTAATTCGTTCTTTAAAATATTGTAGTTTTTTTTTTATTATTATTCAGAGAACTATGATTAGACTTTTGCAGCGATGTTATCAGAGTAAATAAATATCTCTAGATTTTACTATTTACACATAAAAACAAGCAAATCATTTTGTGTGTTTAAATCACCAAAACTAATATTATCAGCTGGTATTGAATTGTATGACAAGAGTCAAAGTTTTTAAAAGAAAATGTAAAATTATTTGGCGCGATTGACCCATTCTTTATTTCTTTTTACTGTGTATGTTTAATTTTGGATGTCTAAAGAGGAAGAGCTTTTTTAAAAGAATACATGTGAGTTCCTTACACTGTTTTAAAAAAATCTTACTCATCGGTCTATCTTTTTCCATTTTTTTTTCGATTGGATAAACATGTCCTATTCTAGAAAAATACTTACTACGATAATTTTTTGTCATATATAAAATTATTGGTAAAGGGTAACAATTATTATAAGCAATAATTATCAGCCTGAAACACTCATCCACATTGAAAAATCTTCCGAGAAAAGATACATGACGCCAACGGGACTTGAACCCGTGCCCTTCTGATTGCCGGTCAGCTGCTCTCCCAATTGAGCTATGGCGGCTTATCTTATACCCACCAAATGATTCAATATATACTAGTGTTTCATTCAACAATTACTGTTTATTATATTTTTTCCACCTGACAACAACCAACTTTATTTTTGCGAGAGAGACACTGTTAGTGTTAAATCCCTCGTTAGGTGGCGTCGAGACAAATTATGTCTTCATTTATTGGGGAAATACTTAAACTTGTCAAATATTAATTATTATTTTTAATTGTTAAACTAACGTTTTAAGACAAGATTTTTATGCATAGCACAAAGGGTAACAATTATTATAAGCAATAATTATCAACCTGAAACACTCATCCAAATTGAAAAATCTTCCGAGAAAAGATATATATCGACGCCATCTAGCGAGGGATTTAACACTAACAGTGTCTCTCTCGCAAAAATAAAGTTGGTTGTTTTCAGGTGGAAAAAATATAATAAGCAGTAATTATTGAATGAAACACTAGTATATATTGAATCATTTGGCGGGTATAAGATAAGTCGCCATAGCTTGTTTTATTTTTTTGAAAAGTCTTCCGCAATGTTGAGATCTAAAGAACCAGGAAACAAGCAATCTTTCCTCATCTCCCTTCAACAACAATCCTCCAATTTTTTTGGGATGCCGTACTGTTGCCGTTCCGATGCTCCAAAAGTTGAGACTCTTGTTTAGTGATCACAAAAAATAAGTTACCTAAAAATAAGTTATTTATATCATAAGGGCAACCTAGAAAGTATTATGGAAAATGTTTAAAATGTTCCTGATGGTTTAACAAAAACGCATTCGGACAATTATTCAATGTTCAGAGATGTAAAACTTATCTGCTATAACCCTTTGAGTGCTTAATCATCGTCATGGTCATTAACTTTGCCTACTGACTCAACATTTTACACCTGAACAAAATTAACCATAACAATTAATACAATATGTGACATAAACCATAAAGCTATTTTAAAAAAATTAAAAGAATGATTAAAAACTAATTATCAAATAAAACAAAGTCTAAAATTGCGGTTTAGTGGGATGCTCATAACAAATTAATTAACTTGGATGACATTGTGCAAAGTGAACAAATAGATAAGCCCTTCTGAATAGGTATTGTAAAAAGTACGCCACGCTCAGGAAATGGCTTCATGACATTATTCAACGGAGACAAAGCTGTATGGGGTTTGTATTTCGCATTGCACTAGGGATTGTAGACCTGACAAGGATGTTTGAAACGATGATGTGGATTTTTTTTACACTCTATATTTAAATAGCCTTTATATACTTTTTGACATATACTTTTATTTTTATAACAAATGATTTCTTAATGATTTATTTATTTATTTATTAACGCCCTTTTTCGGGGCTTTTACATATGAATAGTAAGAAATATACAGTATTTATTGTACATAACTGAACTGCCTTCGTAACAATATTGTATATTTGTTTAAAGATAAATTGAAGATGTCCACTGACTTGGGATAATTGTTTCCCTCCATTAGTATTCTGGGTAAAGAGGAATACATATGGTAGTTAGTTCCAGAATTACTGCACTGAAATAAATCCTGACTTCTAGTATTACGTAGTGGAATCCGGAAGCTTATCAATTCGAGCAATACCGGACTGTCAACTAAATCATTTAGAATTTTATACAGAAATACCAAGTCAGTGAAAGTTCTTCTGTCTGACAATTTGAGCATATTCATATCATTCAAAATAGTATTGTAGTTCATCATAATTGCTGGAATACGCATTTTAAAATTAAGAAAACGTAAGAATTTGTTTTGTATTCTTTCAACAGCTTGTACATGTATATTGTAATATGGGTTCCAGACGGGAGAATTGTATTCAAGTTGACTTCTAACATATGCAAAATATAACAGTTTTATACACTTAATATTGTTAAAATTTCTAGTTATGATGGGTTAACATAAATGCAAACATATTTTTTCTTGAATTTCGCAGTGATGGATTTTGACTATTGGCAGAGAAGTAAGATCGCCGCACCGCACCACAACTCCCGGGACAACAACTTACTGTAAAGCTTACCTTATTTACATTATATCAGTTTTTTTATGTTAGCTCCACACAGGGGGAAGGCCGGCGTAGTGCAGTGGTAAGGCGCTTGACTAGCATTCCGAAGGTCGCGGGATCGAATCCCGGCGTGGCAAATAAATTTTATTTGATTAATTTGTGTATTTCACAATTTATTCATTTAAAATAATATAAAGTATATTTGCGGCACGTTCCAGAGTGAAAGATACTCTCAGTATAGCCCTGGTATAAGACCACCATTCAGAATTGAAACTTTGCTTGAAATGGCTTCTGCCGTGTTTGGTGACCAGATCTGAATAGCCAGGTACTTCCCCACCTTCCTCTTCCCTATCTCCTTCCCCTCCCCACTACCTTCAGCCTCACAACATACCTCAATTGGGGATGCCATTGTCCCACTGGCTCCAGACGGGAGCAGTTGGGACTCTTGTGCTGTATTCAAGTAAAAAAAGGGGGCCCTGAGGAAAATAATTCTGGGAATGAAAAGGGTGTAAGGGGTGAGAAGGAATCTGGGGGTAAGTGTGTCCAGGAGTGACGGATGTATGAATCCATCCCTCCCACTGCAGTGCAAGGAGATGTTCCGAGAGTCAAAGGGACTCCCTTAACCACTCTCTCCCGATCCGGCCTGCCACGTAGCTGGTAGGCAGATGCATCCGCCGCCAAGACCCGGACAAACCTCACCTCATGAAACCGGGAACCTTTGCTAAGTCACCAAATGTAGAGAACAACTTAGGGTGACCTATGGCAGTTTGTTGAGTCAGAAAACGTAATACACACTCATATTTTATTGCATAATTATTAGTCCCGTTTAAGACTGGAAATCAATTAAGGAAATGCGGAGCAGTCCCGGATTTGTCCAAATAACAAGTGACAGCTGGCACAACATTTCTGGTTGAAACGTCATGTCAGTCTTTAGATATCATGGAACTGTGATAAGTTAACTTTACTATACAATGTAAGGAAAGAGCAAGTATTTTGTGTTAATAATAAATATATATACGTATAGGCAATGACGTTATATAAATAGACTTGCCATAGTCTCACAAACTCAAGATATAATGTGGCAATTAATCAACACTCTTTTGTTTTCAGCGATTTTCAATAATTTCTTAATTCAAAAGTTGTCCATGTATGATAAAGATAGACGCTTAAAGAATATGTGCATATTGACGAAACAAAAGATAGAACGCGGGCGGCATTTTCGTATTCAAAATTTAAAAGTTCCGTCGAATACTGTATTAAGGCCGACTAAAGTAGGAGGCCTGGGCACCAGTCGAATTTCGAGGTGTCAAATTTTCAAGCTATTATGAACAACGATAGTTTGCAAATGGCGTCGATTGTTATTGTATTTGTTGTTTCTGCTGATTTGTATGTTGTTTTACCGCAGGCAAGTAACTAAAAAATCATTATATTATTATTATAAAAAGTAAATTTGACTTAGCGACGGCATCGACTTTTTAATTTGGCTGTTGCGCATCCAGACCTGTACTTTAGTAGGCCTTGAGTTCTCTAATGACGCATAAAATCTTTGGGGGGAAAGCAATTGTATTATTTATATAATCGATAATAATAAGTAATTTGCATGTATTTACGAATGAAATGTTATTCCTTTGCTTTTACTACTGTTTACCGTGTAATGGAAACATTTTCTCATCACACAGGAGGGAATTTTGGTGCTTTTTAATGCAATTTACTTACTGGTAGGACACGACCTTACTCGACGCGTGGCAGTTTAGTACTAAAGTACTAGAAATCGAGTACTTTACAATTCTTTGATGGGCGGACATAACAGTATAACTGCATTTTTGACCATTTAACGATTTATACGAGAAAATGTGTCTTGTGTATGCCGGCATCAATGGTATTAACAGTATAGTTACACCAGTACTCAAAACATAAATAAACAACTTTGTGCCTATTAAACTAACTTAAAATACTTGAGCTCATAAGTATAAGATCACTTATACTCGTAATGACAATCACCTCTTTAGCTCAAAGATTCGGTTCAAACAGAATAAAAGTACTTGTACTAGATGGTACACACGTGCAAAAAGTAATTCGACACATTTCTTCAGTTTCATAAGTATAAGTGTAGCTTATACTGTTACATCCACCGATAATACTTCTAAATGATTTATGTCGCTAGGCGTGCCTATGAACTTGTACTATTGTGACCATCATGAAGTTTGTCACTAGTAGTTTTGACGTTTGTCATTTGCTTTACATTGTTGTGATTATTTTGTGTTCTGTGGATTATTTATTTACTTAACTCAATTAATTATTATTACAAAATGAAAAGATCTCGGCGTTTTATGGAAATGTTGAAAAATTTAAACAAGCCTTGTCGTAAGTATATAAATTTTGGATAATGTTTCCTATTTATATCAGTAAATTTAATAACAAAAGTTTACAAATTCAAACCCCAAAAAAGTAGAATACCTAGGAATACATTTAATCATATAGATACCAAATATAGATTAAATCAAATTTGTATTTCTCATGATATTGTACGATTTAATTGTTTAGGTATGTTTCTAGTTATACATAATGATTATGATTTTCACAAACTATTTTCTAGATGAACACCATCAGATTGTTTTGGAGCCCGCATTAAATAATGAAACTGACATTCTAGGAGAAGTTATCTCTTCAAACGACATTCTCATGAATGAATGCCCTTTAGCAAATGGAAATGAAGAACTGATTGTAAGCGAAAACATTTTTGAAAGTCATGATAGCGATTTTAGTAGTGACGACACTGATAAAGACCCTAACTATGTCCCACACTGTGAAGATTTACAAAGTAACCATACGGAACCACAAAATCTACTACTACCACCAGTTATCAGTATTTGTAACACCCCAGAAAATGGAAATAAAACTGATAGTAATACAAAGGCGGTTATGAATACCAGAAAATACAGAGCAGACAAGAAAACAAAAAGGAATACCGGTCTATCTTATACCACCCTTAAGGGTAAAACTGTAAGGAAAAGATGCGTGAAAAATTTACCTAATTGTCGTATGAAATGTAATGCACGCATCCCAGAATTTATCAGAGAACAAATTTTTACTGAATATTGGGCTCTTGGAGAATACTCAAAAAGAGTAGCATATGTAGGAAGTCTTATTGATTCTATGGAAACTGTTCGACCAATAAAGCCAACTACCAATGAAGTTATTATAAAAAATCGAAAATATTCAAATAGGTTTTTTTTCAAAATAAATGGAAAAAGGGAGAATGTTTGCCGAGGTTGCTTTATGAAAATATTAGATGAAAGTCAAATGTTTGTTACAACAGTCATCCAAAATAAAAATAAATCTTTGACAAGCTTGACTGAGGGTGACAAGAGAGGGAGTATTGTGCTAATCCACAAACACTGTGATGAAGAACTGGAGAATGTTAGAAAACACATAAATTCATTTCCCTCTTACGAATCACACTACACCAGAAGAACTAACGACAAAAAATATTTACCTGCGCATTTCAACATACAATTAATGTACAATGCGTATCGTGAAAGCGTGACAACAAAACCTGTCTCACGCAAAACATATTCTCAAGAATTTCGTAAGTTGAAATTGAAATTTAAGTTGCCAAAAGTTGACACATGCCATCTATGCGATGTTCTCAAAATGAAAATTGAGACAACTGCAGATTCAAATGAGAAAAAAAATATTGAAAATGAGCAAAAAAATCACCATATTTTAGCAGATTCTACATTTGTCTCCAAACAAGCAGACAAAGAGAGGGCCCAGAATGACAGTACTGTAGTCAGTTACACATTTGATTTGCAGCAGTGTTTGCCAACACCATATCTAAATAGCTCTGTATCGTTTTATAAACGACAATTGTGGACCTATAATCTAACTGTACATGATCAAGCTTCCGGAGAAGTGACATGTTTTATGTGGCATGAGGCTGGAGGTGCAAGGGGTGCCAATCAAATTGCAACGTGCATTTTCAAACACCACATGAATTTACCTAATAATATTAAGCATGTTGTTCTCTATTCAGATGGCTGTGGTGGCCATAATAGGAATTCTCACGTTTCTTCAATGTTTTTAACATTAATGCAAGAAAAAAAAACAATTGAGATTATTGACCACAAGTTTATGGTCAGTGGCCATAGTCATATGGAATGTGATGTCGATCATGGTTTGATCGAAAAACAAAAAAAAAGAATACTCTTCCAATATCACATCCTTGAGACTGGTACCAATTGGTTCGGTCTGTAGGAAAGACAGAATGTATAGTCAAGGAACTGATTCATAGCGACTTGGTGGATTTCGCTTCACTTCTAAGATCTGCATTAGTTCTAAGAAAAAAAAATACTGCAGGAGAGGTTTACAAATGGCACAATATAAGATGGTTCAGGTATACACAATAGCCCGGAGAAATCTTTTATAAGGAAACATTAGATGTAGAGACTGAATTTAAGGCTGAAAATTTTTTGAGACGAGGAAATAGAAATCCTACACTTAAGCCAGGCAAGTGTTATAATGATGTTCTTCCAATATCAAAAGAAAAGAAGAAGGATATTTTGGCACTTTTACCATTAATTCATCCCGTGTATCACGATTTTTATAAAAATCTTAAGGATGGTGATGTCCGAAACTCATTGCCGGATATTGAAGAATTCGAATAATACTTTAATAAATAATTTTGTGTAATGTCTGTGCTAAAATACATTTTTTTATGCAAATATACTTGTACTTTTATTTCACAAAATATAATAAATATTTTTAAAATAATGGTTTTAATAAGATAAATATGCGCATTTCTGTCATATTTTCAGTGGTACAAACAGTACAAGATGGTCTCAGTAATATAAGTAGACTAATTAATATCATTAATTGAGTGGTACAAATAGTATAAGTTAGTTCTAGTAGTATAAGTGGACACATTTATGTTCCATCTTTAATGGTTCAAATAGTATATGTTGAATATCTTTATTATTTGTATAAATAACACCAATGTGTTTAAATAGATTAAATAATCTGTAAATAATAACCCATTTCTCAAAATATGACTTCTGTAGCAAAATAATTGGGTTCATAATAATGTTTTTTTGCTCTCCTGAAAAGTTACACTTTTGCAGTTATACTCTTATGTCCGCCCATCAAAGAATTGTCTTGTTGTTGGCTTCCCACTTTGAGATTTCTACCACGCGTCTACAGTATATAACGTCATTGCGTATAGGGTGAAGAAGGTCGTAAAACTAGTTAGGTAGTAGTTTATATAATGTGGATTGAACTTTGGTCGGTACCTATCCAAATGGCACCGATCCTCTTCTTTGTAATTCTCGTAGATTAAACTGTACACAAGCATCGCAAGGATTGTGTCAATTCAGTAATACTGGGGTATTTTCACCTTTTTTATTGTCGAAAAATTTTACGATACCTATTGAGAATATTTTCATGTTAGCGAAAAAATTTACTATTTCGATTAAAGTTGTGCTATTTTTAATTTGCCTCTAAAATTACGTGCTAGTTTTTATTCGTGAATTGGGCGGCATTGACGTCACGCTGGTGACAGCCAATGACGTTTTTATGTCACAATACGTTGTAGCGAGTTGTAACCCTTTCAGAATTAGCGATTTTTGACATTAATAATTCCGAATGGAAATATTAAAATGACACATCATTAGAGCAATGTTCGAAATAAGAAAAATTTACTTAAAATCTTCCACTCATTTTTAATGGTATTAATAATTTGTGAAAATACCCCTTTCTGTTAGAAAAAAACAAGCTTTTTTCATCACTGCTTACTTTGGATTTCTCTAGAATGAAACGTTACAGCATATTTCTGTGTACAGTAGTTGTCGACACCACCGCTGAAAGTCCCTTTGAACTCTGACATCTGTTTGAAACAAAGCTCAGAATGCCAGAATCGTTCTCCATCGATGCTTTCTCGGGAAATTAACTTTGGTTTGTGATTCTGCGATTCGCATTTTATAAATGTTGTGGTGGACTTAGTTACTTGATTTTTTTTTTACATTAACTCCACACAGGAGGCCTTGAGGAAAATAATTTCCCTCAGAGCCTATGTCATCTGGGATGCTGTGTAGAGGGTCTTATGAGGAGAGGAAGGAATGAAAATTGGTCTTGAAGAGACCCATGTTGTAGGAAGGAGGAAACACAGAGGCCGGCAAATCATTCCACAGCCGAGCTGTTGAACATAAGAACGAATCGAAGAACGACCCGTTCTCATGTGACAAATGTCAACCGTGTACAAATGTTAGGCACGCGTTTGGCGTGTTTCCCGACTATGCACCGGTGCCGAAGGGATCAATGATGCTAGTTCCTCGGAGCATCTTCCATTGTAATACCAGTAGAACAAGGATAGCATTCCCACCCGACGCCTGTGATCTAAAGATTGCAATCCGTCTGTTAAGATGGGAGAATCTATCAAACGGACCGCCCGTTTCTGCACAGAGTCGAGGGTATTTTTCAGGTATTTTGGAGCTCCAGACCAGAGGTGGCTGCCAAATTCGACCGTGGGGCGCACTTGCGATTTGTACAGGGTTAACAGTTGTGCACTATTAAAGTATGTGCGGGCCCTACAGTACGCCCAGTTTCTGGGAGGCTAACTTTAATCTGGCTTCGATGGAGCCCCCATACCTGAGCTGGTCACTTAGGGTTACACCAAGCATATCAATGGAGGACTTGTTGATGCGATGTAATTTTAATAATGGGCTTTTGATTTGACGTTTAAAAAAAGCCTACAGTTGATACCACACAATATTAGAAATTAAAACCTACATGTCATGAGTAACTTTTCTGTTAATGTTTACATAATTCTGTTATGAATTAGATATGCTTTATGTACATCCTGTCTTTTTATTATTCTATAATGTAATTTTTTGAAGTGAAAACTTCGTTGGCACCGTTGTGATTTTAAACTCGATGAAACGAAAAAGCAACAGGAAAAAGATACAAACACATACATCTATAGGATTTAGCCGGCGAGAGAATGGGAGAGAATAATCGGTCTCTTCTTTGCGCCGTGCTTCATAGCCTCCCAACTTTTGAACACTTTAGTTTTCTGAAGATTTTTTTTTTCACGTATTATTTTTCTTTAATTTAATTCTGTTCAATTCTGTTTAAGTAGAAAATCTATAATTGTTTATATTTTTGGTACCTACCTATACTTAGTGTAAAAATGGTAAAATACAATTGTTGTTCTCCCAAAAATGAATAAATACGGAATTATAAATAATTTCTAATATATAAATGCAATTATTTCCTTAGCTTTAATATTTGTTTGTCTTTTATTATTTTTATTAATTTTATTCTGACGAAGTTACCATCGATTTCGTAGCATGCTGTTAATTTTTGATTAAATAAGTGGTGTATACAAAGTGATTTGTTTTCATTTAATTTAAATGATATTTATTAATTAATGCATAAAATCTGTAACCGTTTCAATTTGTGAGTAATTAGCAAGCATTCAAAATTTAAAAAAATATAGGTTCCTAATTATCATAACGACAGTATCATAAATCAGATTCAAAATAATTGGTAGTTAATCGAATATTTATAAAACTGATACTCAATCCGAGCTGTGTGGAAAATACTATTTAAATTAAATTTTACATTCTTGGAGTAAAATTTTAGGTGACCGGACAACTCAACAGAGTCATTAAAAGTGACGAAAAAAAACTAGGTTTAATAGGTTACGTCGGGTTACGTTATGGGCTTTTTCTTTTTTCATCACTTATAAAAAAAAATCTATCAGATGATGAAATGTCACTTTGTTGAGGCGTTCTCCTGAAATTTTGGTAGTGGTGTAAATCCAATGAGATTGTAAAGTACATATTATATTCGAAACTGAACAATAATACATAAAGCACAATAAATCAATGGATCTAAAATCGAAATATTTATGTAGGTACTTTTGTACAATATGCGCATACAAAAGTGAAAAATTATATATACGTTGTTCAATAATTTTATTTATCTTTTTCTGAAATTAAAAAGGTGTTTCTTCAAGAATAGGTTCAGAAATAAAACCTCCTCTACGGCATTGTTCATTAAATCTTCAGACACATTATGTTTTCCCTGCATTTCTTGAAGCGGTTAACACCAGGTTTCAAAGGACCAGGAAAATTTAATGATCCTTAGAATTTCTAAAGAGTTGCATAATGTAACCAAAATTAAGCTCTTTTCTTGCACACAATGCTTTTCTCACGTCCACAATTTCATATTTTATTTAATGTTTTGCCATTATACTGAAATATATTTTATGGCTAACAACCTTCGATCAAGTATTGTCCATACGTCAATGCTAACAACGGTATGAAAATAATTCCTTTTTTTTTAGATCACTTACAATCACTAGGTTCTCATGAGATTCGATTTTCTAAAAGAAATACTATAGCGTACAAATAAATATATTCCGTACAACTTTTCATTAAAACATTTTGTGATTTTTTTTACATACATTAACTGCACAAAGGAAGCTCTGAGGAAATTTTATCTTTGGGGATGCTGTGTGGAGGATCTTTATGGAAAGGATGGAGAATAATAGGAAGAAAAAAGGTATGAAGGGGAGTTAGGAATCTGGAGGTCCAGGAGTGACGGATATATGAATCCATCCCTCCAACTGTGGTGCAAGACGATAAGTCAAGAGAGTCCATCCGGAGAGGTGAAAAGGCCTCACTCAACCAATCTTGATCCAGTCTGCCACGCAACAGGTGAGCAGATGCATCCGCTGCCAAGACCCGAACAAACCTCACTTCGTGAACCCGTGAACCCAGCTGTGTCAAGAAAGATAACGAACCACTTGGGGTGACCTGCAACATACGTGTTGGTTATCCTATAAATGGTTTCCGGGGTGGCGGTACTCTTACCCGTCACCCAAATTGATTAGCATCCTGTTAGGCAGTGTTTCCCAAAAAATACACGAAATCAACTAAATAAATTATTAAGGTGGTAAAAAGGCGGCTAAAGATTGATAAATAATAAACGAAATGAAATGTTAAATCAAGAAGGTAAATCAACCAAATAAGCAACTGAGGCGGTAAAATATAAAATGTAATAATCAACCAAGTATGCGACTAAGATGGAAAAATACAAAATCATTCGGCATGGAAGTTCCACGCGGAGGCATTCACATAAAAAAGATCGACGGTGGCTGATAATGATGATTCTTTAAAAAAAAAATAAGCATATAAAAAAAATAAAATCTATATATTTAAAAATCAAAATCTGTTTGTTTCTGAGTTTGTATGTATGTATATATATTGTATGTCCGCTATACGTTAAACCATTCATCCGATTGCGATGAAACTTTGGTGAAACTTTTGATGTGCGCCTGCCCGCGATGGTTTCTGTGTATAATAGTGAGCTCTGGCATCATGAAATTATGCATTGCTAAACTGTTGATCCGATTGCGATTAAAATTTTGGGATTTGTTGGGAGGAGAGGGGAGGGGAGGGGGTGGTGGATGGAGTGGGGATTGTGGAGGGTGGTGGTATAAGGGTGGGGGAAGGGGGGTGGAGGGGGTGGGAAGAAGGTAGAAGGGGTTGGAGGAGGGGGAGGGGAAGGGGGGAGGGTTAAGGAGAGGAGGAAAAGGGGAACTCGGAAGGTGTGGTGGGGAGGGGGAGGAGGGGAACTCAGGAGCGGGGAAGGGAACTAAATGTCGCCCGTAGGGCCTAGCTTCAAAAACCTGCGGAGCGGGTTTTTAACTGCTATTATTTAATAAATTTTAAAATATAAAACAAAAAAAAAAAACATTTTGGAGTACGTTGTGTGGCTGAAGGTAGTGGGGAAAAGAAGGAGATGAGGAAATGAAGGTGGGGAAATGCCTGGCTTTTCAGATCTGATCATCAAACACGGCTACAGCTATTTCAAGCGACTTTTCGATTCTAATTGTGATCTTCCACCAGGGCGATACCGAAAGTTCCGCAAATGAACTATATACAGGGTGTTAAGGTACGTACTTGACTTACTTTAACCAGTGATTCCTGACATTATTTGGAGTAAAAAATGTAAATGAAATTTTGGTCTCCGGTGACATTTTTGAAGTTTTTTTTTTTTTTTTTTTTTCTACAAAAACATTAAAAAATGGTAGTTGTTGAACAGTTGGAGGCGGAGTAAGGGGTTCATCGGACACCCGGCTGAGTGACCAGTGACGACATGCGGAAGAAATTTTTTTTGGTTTGATTTTAAAGAAAAAAAATTTGAAAAAAAAAAAAGTCATTTACATTTTTTACTCCAAATAACGTCAGGAATCACTGGTTAAAGTAAGTCAAGTACGTCCCTTAGCACCCTGTATATATTATTTAAATTTTAAATGAAAAAAATTAGAAATAACACAAAAAATCAAATAAAATTTACTTGCGGACGCCGGAATACCATCCCAAGTGCGTTACCGAAGATCGTCACTGAATTACGGGAGCCGAGATAGAAATTGTTGTATTTTTGTGAAAATGGACGGAATGAAGGAAAAAGAGAAGAGGGGTTAAGAAAGATGGAAGTATTGAACTAAAATTCCGTCTAAGCCAGTTAAAATATCCATTGAAAGCAATGACTGGAAACATTCCATCATCAGTCGACTATTAAATAATTAATTAACGGTAGTGGCTCCTTGGCGTAACTATGGGCTTCATTACGGACCTTAAAAACAATAAAGAACGAAGTGGTTTGTCCTTCCAGAACTCAAAGTCGTATATTCGTAATTTTGGCTTTTATCTTTAAAGCTTTATTTTTTGCATAAAGCGGTCGGGGGACGATAAAAAATCAAGAAATATACAGCGACCGCGAGATACGGCCTAGGCGGGATATAAAAGTGACTGCCGGTGTTATAATACTTAATGTTATGCCAGGCTTTGATAGTTATAGCCCATTACTTGTCCTTTAAAGCGTCATAAAGTGAATTGACGTTCCGCTTATGGCTTCAGCCGGCTCTGTGCTCAAAGGGCAAATATTGCAATCCCTATCTGGAAAATCGAATATAAACTTTATCGTGTATGTCGATTTGATTTCTTTTAAGATCACACCATATATTTTATGGAGTGCTCTTTAAAAACACAGGACTATATTTCGACACCATTACTGCAAATATGAAAAAATCTTAGCCTCTGTTAAAAAAATGCCAAATGTCCAAAGAAGTTTAAACTTATATGTTTCAAATCTAGCTTTTTGTAGTTAAGGCATATTGCTACAACACAAGCGAATTGTTTCATCCGAATACATTAAAAAATCATATTGCTCATTTTAACTCTCTGACCCAAATGTGTTGCCTAGGTATAATATAGTGAGATAAAGTGTGTTGAAGTAGACATTTTGCTGATAATTTCGCCGTTCTGAAAAAATGTCCCGCTATTGCTCAAAATATAATATTATGTAAAACAACGGTATCAATTGATTGGGATTGTTGCTCAAATTATTAAATAAATTGTGTTTTTTTTTTTTATAAGAAAAATTCTCGAATTCCGCGAGCGAAGCCGGGGGCAAAAGCTTGTATAAAATAAAGTGAATTTGACAATATACTCGTATAATTAGATTTGATTAGAATTTTAAAATATCATTCCGAAACAATTGAACTTCACCCCTTTCATGAGGATCGTACTTAAGACGTATGTCTTTATTAGAATTTTGAATTCATTCATAAATTCATTGAATTAAGTTTTCTTTGAATTACTTTCACAAGTCCGTGATCGTATTCCAATTAATAGGACCTAAAATTATTAATTACATTTTTTTTTAATTATTAAAGATTAATTATAAATTTTTTATAATATTTCTAGCTACAGATAATCTCTAAAATACATATAATTGTTACGTCACGATCATAATCAAAACCGAATGTTTTCTGATAATGCAAACAAATATTTTATTTAGTTACTTAACCTTCGTGTACTCGCGCCCAACGGCACAAGATTTCACCTTGTCTGTATTATTTTAATTATATATTTTTTATATTTACTAAATCAGCTAATGTATATAATTTTTAAAATAATTATCAACAATAATTTTTTATCTACATACAACCCAAACTATTCTAACCAAACCTAACCTTTAACCTAACCTAACCTGACCCAACCAAAAATTCTGTTTTTCATTTAATATCTTTTGTTTGGGTTTTTAATTTTTAATTTTATGTTTATTATATTTTTATAAATAATAAATTCACTTAACAACAAGGATAATTTTTTTTTTAACATGGCAAATAATATTTTTCTATTATTGCTAGTATTGATCGTCTATGAAATGTAGAATAAATATTAATAATGGGGTAGAATACTTCATACATCGCTAAAGTGATTTAATTGAGTGTTTTTTGGGATTTCGTGCCCTGTTACTCCTTCTTTAGCCAACGTTTCAGACAACATTGTAGTGGTCATCATCAGTGTGAGGGAAAGAGCGCACTACGGCACAATACCCCAAAAATCAAACACGACAAAACGTTTGGGCGTGAAATTCTCAAATTATACGAGAGTGTAACCCGTTTAAAATTATTATTTTTTACCACTACTTGGAATATTAGCCCCCTCCGATAAGTGAAGGCCATCAAAAAGAAAATAACAATTACTTGTGGGAAAAACTACTTGTGATTGTATTAATAAATCGAACAGTATTAATACCGTAGCGTCTGCGTGGATGAATTTCAGAACCTAGCTACGAGTGCATGTCGGACGCCACACCATTTGCGCCGCGCCACAAATAACATCTGTGTACGTGGAATTTCCCACAAAGCTACTGTTATAATTCGGTTTCGACTCCAGAATTCAACACAAGATGTCGCTGCTTTCGTCAGCAGGTTGGACGGGGACGTCGGGGACGTCTCCCACTAGGTATAACTGCTACGAATTTGTGAATGTGTGGTATCTCTCCGGATATGAAAAGATTAACGGTAATCCATATTGTATCAAGTGGTTATATATTACATCTGATGTCATTACTCTGTCTCGGTTATTTTGTCCCGGTGACTAGCTACAATGGATCCGAGGAGAGGGCTGTTTTTATTCAGTTCGTATTGGATCTATAAAGTATAAGTAGTAAGTATTAATAGCGTCTGTAGAGTTTAAATTTGCAGTGTTTGAAAAATCACTTAGTTTTTGTTGACATCAATAGATGTCGTCAGGCTTAGAGATTCTCTCACGTACCGACAGATGCCGCCGGTAGCGGTTAAACACCAGCCTACCAGCCAGATACAATTCGTATCCAATTAAGAACAGCCGTGCGACCAGAAATATAAATATTGTAAACACGTTACTTAGCATTAGCCTAGTATGGTAGTAAAAAAAACATAGTAGTGTACTTTCAAGAATTGTATGAAATAATAAAATAAAATTAAAACTCAATAATAATCCTGATTGTGACAAAGACCTATTATTAACAAGAAGAACCCCTACAAAACAATTAGTTTTTGCCTGCGAATAACGCAAAGATTACAACATTTAAGAACCCGAGTTCGAATATATCTCTGACGCCGTGCTTTATGCAAAACCATCTTCTTACGTAAAGTTTGTTACAAAGCTACTGTCATAAATATTCACAAAAAGGACTGAAAATGAATAATAATAACCGTTTACGGTTTACAAAGAGCATAAAAACAAATACACAAATTTAATTAATTTGGAAACTAACACAGTTAACTAATTAATAACGTAATTTCGTAGACAGAAATATGAATTCAAACAATATTGTAGTTGTACGTATGTTATACTAAGAATAATAAAGTATTCCAAGTGGACACTTTAATTACAAGAGTTCTTAGTAGTGCTAGTACTTGAAGCGCGCATTAATAAGACCACTTATAAAACATACCGTCCCGGGGAAATTAAGTACAGCTATTAAAGTATCACCGTATTCTTTGATGAATAATTTTCTAAATTCAGAAAATACGGGACTAATTAGATTTAGTCGTAAGGAATAAAAATTTACAGCGTTTTATTACGTTTTATTTGGACGTTAAGTATAATGTAAGGTAGAGTTGTTACGTATGTTAAGGCACCGCTACCCGCATTTCTACCAATTTCTCACGTATCACCCTTAAAAATTTGAAGTTTTCAAACTCTTAAAAAAATATATGTTATTTTTGAAGATAATATTTACTAGACGCGTTCCACGCCGAGACGCAAATTATATAAAATTCCCTCGAAAGAAAAAAAATCGCAAAGTACGCTCCGAAAATTATTATAAACACGTTTGTTTAAGTTATTTCACAAGTTACAGTTGTGAAAAAATTCACAATGTTTCTTTAAATGATATTTAAGATACTTTCCACGAGATTTTTGCTCTATTTTAAACGAGTCGTATTTTATTAAACATTTTCGCAATTTTCGCATCGATTTAGTCGCTTTAAATGTTAGCGCGCTCCTCTAACTTCATATCCCTCCATCTTCTTCTTTTTGAGCTCGGTTGAAAATGTTTTTCGCAGTTAGAAATTATTTTTTCTCAATTTGGGAGGTGGGTGGGATTACCAACACCTCTGCCATTGGTCACCCAAATAGTTCGCTATATTTGGTGACTTAGTAAACCTCACCTCATAATCCGGGTAATGAGGTGAGGTTTTTTCAGATCTTGGCGGTGGATGCGTCTACCCACCACCTACGTGGCAGGCCGGATCGGGAGAGACCAGTTGAGGGAAATCTTTCGACCTTTCCAGCAGAACTCTCTCAAAACATCGCCTTGCACCGCAGTGGGAGGGATAGATTTATATATCCGTCACTCCTGGACACACTAATCTGCGTATTCCTACACATGCTCCATACCCTTTTCTTTCCTTCTATCCTTCCTTTTCTCGAAAAGACCCTGCTCTCAGCATCCCCAAAGATGACATATAGGCTCCGAGGGGAATCATTATTCTCACGGCCTCCTGTGTGGAGCTAAGGTAAAAAATTACAATAACGCAGCGGTTTTAAAACTTTTTAGAAGCGCAACCCCCTTCTAGTAATTAAAAAAGTTCACTACCTCGTGATCGCCCAGCCTTTTTAATGTGTTACAGTGATGATCAACTTTTATACATATATTGAAGAGAGAAAGAAAATGTGCGCGCGCACTGGTCTCTCTTGCTCTTACAGTATGATGCAGACAATAGGCCTGCAGATATACGAAACGTAACTGGCTATGAGAGAAAGAGAGAAAGAAAATGCGTGTTCGCACCTCACTCTCTCTTGCCCCTACAGTAATACGAAACGTAACTCTCTCTCTCTTTCTATCTTCACTAACTTACATCTCCCTCTCAACTACCGTTCGCCTCGCTTTTCGTAACGCTCTCGTCACGCATTCACCAGCTTACTCCCCAAGTCAAGCGTGCGTAAAGAAGTTTTACTTCAAAAATTATTTAGCTTGGCCTATTTCAGCATACCGCTCGCCACATCCATTGGGAGTGTATTGCGAGCGATATGCCGATATACCCCAGTTACGCGATAATCGTGAAATACGCTGTTCAGCAAATGATTTTTTTTAAATCTTTTATAGATATCTTTTATATTACATTATCTATGGTACGTTTGTTGACAGAAGTGTCCAAGTGTTCACGTTAGTTTTTTTTTAAATTTAAAAGCAAAATACAATCGGTACAAGTCAAATAAGTGTCAGTACAAGTTAAAGTGATTATCGTGCACTGCATGAACGTATTTTTACGAGCTGAAATGAAACCTGTGATTGTTTTTTTCAATATCTAAAAAAACAACATTCAAATTTTATCAGATAATCGTTAGTGTTTCTAGATATCTTCTCTCAGTTAATTATCTTAAAAGATAACATTGATTGATAACGATACAATTGTGATCTTCTAATATAAACCTAAGAACGTGCTTAAATCTGTGTTTAAAGAAATATTCTAACATTTAAATAATTGAAGTGGTGAATTGCATGAATCATTAATGTAGGTAACTCTAACTGTAACATCATTTTGCCATAGTACCAGAAAGGTGTCGTGAAGTTTGCCTACTAACAGGCGCTATTAATACATAGTACTAGAAATAGTAAGGTGTCGTGGAGTTTGCCTACTAACAGGCGCTACAAATATAATGCATCTTTGTGAGGAATGTAAGCTGAACGCGAAGGCCGACGAGATAATGACTTGCAGTAAATGTTCCCAAAGCTATCATTTTAAATGTGTAGGAACTACCAAAGAAAATTACACAAAGCAATCTAAACAATATAGAACTACTTGGAAATGTGTCCCTTGCAAAGGAAAACAGAAATTTACTGGAAATAACGCAGAAACTCTGGTTCTTCAATCCCCCACCATATTGCACGGACAACCAACAGGTTCCAAACAAAAGACTAATGACACCTCTATATCCACCCCACAAACTGCGAGTTCAAGCGACTTATCTAAAATAATCTTAGAACACATAGACGAAAAATTAGACCAGGTACTGAAAACCCTAAAACATGAATTATTTCAATACCTTAACTCCAAAATAATGGACGAACTAGGGGATATAAAAAACAAGCTGTCCCATATGGAAGACTTTCAATCATCTCTTGAATACTTCGCTGCAGAATATGATAGATTAAATTCTACATGCAAGGCTAATGAGACGAAAATATCCAAACTGAGTTCTGAAAATGAAATCTTGCAGCGGAACTACGACATACTATCCCAAAAAATGAACGCAATCGAACAAACTAACCGGAACTGCAATCTGGAGATTCAGATGGTCCCGGAGAAGAGGAACGAAGACATCATGATTGCAATACAAAACCTGTGTACATCAGTAAACTATCCTGTAAAGGACGAGCAAATAATTTCCTGTCATCGTACACCACGCCACCCTGACGCAACTCCCAACTCAAGACCAAAAAATATTGTACTGACTCTGCCCAGCCCTCGAATCCGTGACGAATTGCTGTCTGCAGTTAAGGTATTCAACAAGAGGAACGTGGATAGGAAACTGAATAGTCAACACCTTGGTTTCACAGATTCTTCTCCGATATACGTATGTGAACATCTGTCACCTTATAACAAGGAACTTCATGCAGCAGCTAGGCGAGCAACAAAGGACCTGAACTTCAAGTACGTATGGATTAAAAATGGGCGCGTCTTCTTAAGGAAGAATGACATGTCTCCACCACTGCTCGTGAAGAACAAGGCCGTACTACAGAATCTTACCGACAAATCACCCTCAAACCCGTCTTCCTCCGTCCTTTAAACCTAATGTATACGTCTTGTCAAAAATTACAAAATGGATCTGAAAATTTTCTACCAAAATGTTAGGGGAGTTAGAACCAAAACAAATGACATAAAAAACGAAGTTATTATCAATAACTATGATATAATCTGCTTCACCGAAACTTGGTTGTGTTCATCAGTATTCAGTAATGAATTGTTTGATGAGCGTTACCTGGTCTTTCGGAGAGATCGCGAATCAACTAATTCTACATCTAAAAAAGGTGGGGGGGTATTAGCGGCAGTCAACAAGAATCTAATAACAACTAGAAAATCATCTTGGGAAAGTGACGGTGAAGATTTATGGTTAGCTATAAAACTGCATGAATATTCAAACTCGTTCATCTATATATGTGTTCTGTACATTCCCCCCAATTTATCTGTTGATGATTACTGTAATCGAATCAAAAATATTCAGGATATTTATTTGCAACATATTAATTCCAAATCTCAATTTATAATCATTGGTGATTTTAATATACCTGAAATTAAATGGACACCTGACATAACATATAATAACATAATACTAGCTCCATCCAATTATTTTAGTCACAAAGCTCATTCCCTTGTCAATTTGGCCTCAATGTGCAACCTTCACCAATTTAATTATTTACCTAACAAAAATTTTAATATTCTTGACCTTGTTCTTTCCGATAAAACCAATATTAATATTTCAACGACAGCTAACTTATCAAAAATTGATCACCATCATCCCTGTTTTGAAATAAATGTAAGTCTAGAAAAAATGCAATTCCTACAAGAAAATCACTCTCCCGTAAAATACAACTTCAAAAAAGGTAATTATGAAGGATGTTGTCATGATCTAACAAATGTAAACTGGATCTCACTTTTTAACAACTGTCATCTCAATAATAAGGTACAGTTATTCTACAATACACTATGGGATATTATAGACAAGCACATTCCAAAAAAAAAAACATACGTAAGAAATCACTATCCCAATTGGTTTAGCGAATCTCTAATAATGCTCCTCAAAGAGAAAAATAAAGTAAGACTTCGGGCTAAAAAATATAACAACCCGATAGACTATTCCGAGTTTGCTACTCTTAGAAAAAGATAAAAAAAAATGCTAAAAGAATGCTACACATCCTACATCAATCTAGTTGAGCGTGGGATAAAAGATAATGTTAAGGCTTTCTGGGCTTATTCTAAATCATTGCGTAATTCAAATTCGATTCCAAAAACAATGCGTATGGATTCTATGATTGCAAACAATGGACAGCAGATTGCCAATATGTTCTCTAATTATTTTGGATCGGTTTATACTCAGTCGAATCCCACATCAAATACTTCCGGACTGAATGTTCCTCAATTCAACCAATTTAATCTTAGTAAACTTAACGTAAGCATGGGAACTATCAAATCTTGTTTAGAAAGCATTGATATACATAAAGGCCCAGGACCAGATAAAATACCTCCTTTGTTTTTAAGATGTTGCTCTAGCGCGTTGATCAAGCCACTTTTCATTATATTTAACGAATCATTATCTACGGGAACTTTCCCAGATTTGTGGAAAAATGCACATATTGTCCCAATACATAAATCTGGCGATCAATCTTCTGTGAAAAATTATCGACCAATTAGTATATTATCATGTTTTGCAAAAGCCTTTGAATCTATAATCTATAGTTCCATATTCGCACACTTTAAACCACAATTATGCATCAATCAACATGGATTTGTTCCTAACAGATCCACAAATTCCAATCTTCTCGATTTCTGTGATTATGTTTGCAATGCGTTTAATGAAAGAACTCAGGTAGATGCTATTTACACAGATTTTCAAAAGGCTTTTGATAAAGTAAATCATTTTATTTTACTACAGAAGCTTGGTCGTATAGGTATTCACGGTGATCTATTTAGGTGGCTTAAATCCTATTTGGAAAACAGAACACAGCTCGTTCTTATAAATGGGTATGAGTCACCTCCTGTAATTGTAACCTCTGGTGTACCCCAAGGGTCCAATCTTGGCCCTCTGCTTTTCTTAATTTTCATTAATGACCTAGGCCCCATGTTACGCTGTGATTTTGTTTTATTTGCCGATGATTTAAAGATTTATCGTAAAATTTCCAATGATTCTGACCAAGTTATGCTTCAAGAAGACCTTTTCACACTACATAACTGGTGTATTCAGAATGATATGTTTTTGAATATTGAAAAATGTTACATTATGACTTTCAGCCGTAACAGAATGCAAAAAGATTATGCATATTCCATAAATAATGCTCGATTAAATGCAGTTACAACCATCAGAGATTTAGGAATCATTCTTGATTCAAAATTTAAATTTGATGTACACGTCAGTGATATCACGACTAAATCCTTGAAAATGATGGGGTTTATACATAGAATATCTAAACCATTTAAAAAACCCCAATCCATTATAACCCTATACAACTCATTGGTCAGAAGCAAATTAGAATATGGTAGTGTTATCTGGAATCCACACTACTTAAAATATTCAAAAACTATTGAATCTGTGCAAAAAAAATTTCTGAGATTGTTATCATTTAAACTTGGACTAAATGCCTTACTCCAATCTTACGAGGAACGACTCCAATATTTTAAGTTTACAACTCTGGAAAAAAGAAGAAAAGTTGCTGACTTAATGAGTCTATACAAAATCATTCATGATAAGCTTGAAACAACTCACTGCCTGAGCAATATTCTTATTAAGGTCCCCAATAGACGTAATTTAAGGAATCAGAATATATTTTATCTTGAATTATTTAAAAACAATATTGCATACTTCAATCCACTGTCTCGGATGTGTCGACTGTATAATTCCATTGAATGTAACCATATAGACATCTATGCAAATAGTCTCGCTTACTTTAAAAAGCAAATTAACAATAGACTAACCTAACATGTAATTGAGAATTGAAAATACTTATCTTAATACTTATCTTGAACTTGAATGTGAATGGCTGTTCTTCACTCTATTTGTACTTTACTTTTTTTGTTTTTCTGTTTTTTTACATCGTATATCGATCTTTTTTTATCTTTGTTATCTCTATATTGTATCATCACTATTTTTGTTATCTCTTTTTATACCTCCGTTTATATTTTGATATTCCTAATTTCTGTTAACAACTATTAAACTGTGCATTCTGTGAACATTTTTAAGTGGACTATTAACATGTACGCTTTTTACAATGCTAATCCAATGACTTTTTTCTGTTAATACTCTGTAAATGTTCCAAAACAATAAATAAATAAATAAATAGCTAAGTCTGTTGGACCCATAAAACAAATTTGACCGGCTAAATAACGTTAGTTCAATTGTTTTGTCTTTAATAATGAGCGGCTCAGGATTTTTTTTCGTTTTGCCGCCGCCGCGCCAGCCGGATACTTAACAAAGTAAAAGTTTTTTTTTCTAATTGATGTCTCGCGACCCACACTTTGAAAATAACTGCAACAAAGCCTGATGCTAGTGTACGTGTAGATTCAGTGATATTTGTTTTATTCGTCTTCTTAGATTTCAAAAACTTCAGAGAAATTTTGGCTATTTGGCTCTAAACTTAGTGGTCATGGGTTCGAAACTGTTGCGGCAAATATAGAGGAATAAATTTAGACGGTGGTCTTAAATAATTGTAAACATAAAATAAATTACATTGAATTTCGATATGTAAAATAACGATTTATTTTTTAGGTATTACGCCGTGTAGCGCTATCTCCTTCTTTAGCCAACATTTCGTACAACATAACAGCATTGTTACAACATTATAATTACACATCTGCCCTGATGATTGACACTGTAATTTTGTCCGAAAAGTTGGCTAAAGGAGGGAAGTAGCGCAACACGGCATAATACCCTAAAAAAAATTAATATAATACATTGTGTTTATTCATTTGCACCTCACCCAGGGTAATAGCAACATCACCCTGCTGAGAGGCCGCTAATTAAAATCGAACTGTGGCTTGAAATGGCTTTACCTATGTTTAGTAGCTAAATCTAAATTGATAAGACACTTCCTGTACTTCCTCTTCCTTGTTAAATTAATTCAGTTCCTTCGGTCTCAAAACTTTACCAAAATAACACGTACATGGATGTAGGAAGTTGGAATATTAACAAAATTGTTTTACAAAAACAAAATGCCGGTTATATTAATTTATTCCGCCAATCCAGGTTATCATAAACAATGTGAAGTCTGTTAGTTTATTCTCCCTTTTTTATTCAAATTAACTCGCCGTGTATATATATATTTATGCAGATATGCCATATTTTATGACTGCTCCCCGCCACTGGAGCGTCATGCTGAAACTGATTGGATTTGTATAAGGGTCGGCTTCGGAGGGTTCTATTTCTTTTTTCAGTTTTCAAAGGTAAGGTCACTGCCAAACTAGGCAAAGAAACAGTAACAAAATACATCACGAAAAGGTATTCATCTGAAAAATTTCCTGATTCATTATTGGCATTCTTGGCTGGTACCTTTTGACTCTTTTCAACGCGATTATTTGATTATCCCAGTTATTATTTTGCGGTATGCGAATAGATCTAAGACATGAAAAGTCTTGCCGAAAGGCAGTCTGATCGATTCATAAAAGTTTGAAGTCAAATTTCATCTCAGATCAGAATGAGCTTTTCGAATCTGCTCAGCGCTTTGAAATACAAAATCAATGGCTCTGATTGAATATGAAACCTTGATGTTTTGAAATTTACGCCACTTTTATAAAATCGTGATATTTCCCGCCTTTTCCCGCTTTTAATCAATTTTACGCCATAGTTCAATCATTTAATGATTCTCAAAGTATTTGGAAATCTTTTTCATTATAGGTTTACCATGAAAAAAGTGGATTGTTATCCGATGGAAAGAAATTATTGAATCTGTTTTAATAAACGTCTTGTCTTATCCTCCAAGCAATATTTTAAAGGTAAGATTTTGAATTGTTGGATATTTTCATCAATTTTGATCAAACACTTTGCAATGTTTTTTAAAAAATTATTTTCTGCTTTGTGGCATTTGAGTATATATTATGAACTGAATCAAAATCAAATATTGATTCATTCATGTGGCTGTCACGAACAATATCGTAACACGAGAGAGATGGTGGACTGTAAATCTAATTTTTGTGAAACAAGACAGTTGACTGCGTTTTTTAACCTCAATAATAGGAATTGGCAAATGGAAGGAAAAAGTTCCAACCCTTGATCTGTTGTTTCTGGTCGTTCTTGGTGCTGGTTGCACTCCACGATAGCGGTATAACTAAAGGTAACCATTACCAATAATTTTTGGTATATTATTTGTCTTTTTTACGATTAATAGCGAGATTTTTGAACTCATTGATATAGGTAAATTTAAATTTTATGCAATATTGTAGATGTGTTCCACAGGACTTTCGAGGAAAGGAAGAAGACAAAGGGATAATGAATGAATGAAGGACTTGGGAACAGAGTTTAGTTTTTAAACTGTTTCAGAGCTAAACAGTGCACGAAGGGAAAATCCTTTCAAATTTTGACATTGAGACATCCTCACAATACCTGCTGCGTATGGATTCATGAAGTAATAACTCGTTCTTTAGAACAAAACACTGTGTCTTATTTACACTACAAATGGTTATAATAGAACGGCCTGAAAGCCAACACCTCTCTAATAAGCTGCAAAATATCTGTTTCTCAAAATTTCACGGCTTCCCGTGCCTTGGTACCCACCATGGTAGGGAGACCCTATAAACTACCGACATCTGTCGGATAACTCGATAACCGCTATGATCTAATCACACTGGAGCCATCTATGAATTGTAGCTCGAACTATCGGAACACCCAGAGCAAATTAGTAACCAATTCAGAAGACAATCCGTCACTTCATTTGGATAGGGTTCTAACTTCGCTTCACCTTGTTCTGAGATATGAGATGTCAAAGTGTGCAAAGATGATTTCTCATAATCTATTTACAAATTTCCGATTTTGATGTTGAACCTTGTGTAAAGTATTTTAATTGAACATATTTTAAATGATAGTATTTAAAGAGGACGTAAACTTACTCTTTTAGAACATACCTAAACATACAAATAGAACCCTGTGCAACCAGCTAGAGCATAATAATTTATTGCACAAGGTTCTAATTACATTACCCTAATGCAATTCCTAGCTAGGGCCAAGCCCTATTAAAATATTTTTCATTAAAATATGATAAACTAAAATACATAAACTAAAATTCTTACATAGATTTCGAAAATTCGTCTTTGGAAACTTAGAAACCTTAGAAAACGGTAAGACATAGTTAGAACCCTATCTAAATGAAATGACGGACCATAATGTGCCTCGTATTTAAGATCAATTGTCAGATACAAACAAAATAGAGAGTGTAAGTGATGTTAGAACCTTGTGAAATGAATTATTATTGAAAAAACTTGAAGTTAGAACTTTGTCATACTTATATCTAAGAAAATACAACACAGATGGTTCTGAAAATTATTTTGGTTATAGAAATAAGCAAAAGAAATGTTTGGCATTCAAAGGTCATTTTTGAAAAAAATGTCAGTTAGAACCCTATCCAAATGAAGTTGCGAATCATCGAATAACCAAGAGTAGCAAACCCGTAATAGATATTAAATACAATTACATAATCGAATTCCCGGACCCATCATCAAGAGCGACTATAGGTACAAGATAATCCAACTGAAAATTTTAAGAAATTCATTGTCGACGCGGTAGAGTAAGACGCCGCAGTTAATGGCTTCTATACCTAGTTCCAACGTGCAAGTTGAAGAGTCACTGATGATAGCCAAACTCCAAAAGGAGATATTATCATAAAAAGAAAAATCAAATTTTCAAATGAGCCAGTCATAAATCTTGTAAGTATGTGCAGGTATTAATTAGCCTATTTATGAATGGAATTGTTCGACAACATGAAATTGAATTTGGTAAAACACGGTTACTTAATGCAAGGTCACTAATAGTTATTCGTTTCTTTGTTGAAAATATTGTAGTCAGAAGATTTATTTGACATTGTAGGTCAGAGAGTGCCACTTCATCAAATCGATATAAATAGTTTCAATGTTGACTACGCCCTTTCGGGGCAGTAAATTAGATTACCTATCTAGCCAAGGTTGATGGTTGAAACAATAAAATGCGTTTATTTCTGTATTCATTTAATTGAAATTTACTCAGGTTTTTCTCATCAATGGAAAGTTAACTAGTATTTAAACAAATAATTCCAACTTAAATAATTTAAACTTATGACTGATTTCAGAAGAATCTTTCCTTCGTCATGACAAAAACATCTCACACAGAAATAATCATTAAGTCTTCTGTTGAGTGATGGAGCTTCTAAGTAAATATTTCTTTACAAATACGGCACAAATAGGAGAAATTTCCGGGAGCAGTAATAACTGACTAACCAACACGCCGTTTCCCAACACCGGTAGGCAGAGAGGATAAACCACCATTCAGCTCTGTCTTTCGCATTCATACATCGTCTTAAAAATATCTACCCTTCCGTTATTCTGACTCTTGGCACTGCCCGACTCTAGCATTTGATTTACTTGATCGTGCCATGAATTCCCCAGGCCTAAATAATAATAAAACAACGAGTGTGCTTTAGACCATACGACTGAAGTAAAACTTCACTAACTTATATCTCCCTCTCAACTTCCGTTCGCCTCGCCCGATCACACTTTTCATAAAGCTTTCGGCACCCATTCACCAGCTTACTCCCCAAGTCAAACGTGCGTAAAGGCCCGACCGTTCACCTCGCCCAATCACACTTTTCTTAACGCTCTCGTCACGCATTCACCAGCTTACTCCCCAAGTCAAGTGGGCGTAAATAAGTTTTAGTTCAATAAATAATGGCTAAAATAAATAAAACAATAATTCATAACAGACAGTGAGCAGTAAGGCGGGTAAGGTACTTGTATTTGTATCAAATTTAAAGTAATAAATGCCCGGGTTGCCGGGAATGAAATCAAATAAAATGTTTAATTCATGAAAAATAATTCCTTTGTACTTTCCATTTGACTACTGACACCACCATTGTACAAATTAGATTTTTGCCGTAGGAACTCTTTACAAAGGCCTTTGGAAATATTTTGCCAAAATGATTTTAATTACATACACATCAAAATAACGAGTGAACAAATAAATTGCCCAAAAAATTACAATGTTGCTGAACATTTTTTAATTAACGAATATATTCTCACTTTTCCATTGTTGGCCGCAGACCGTAATAATTTTCTCTCTAGCTCGCTCGTCTGTCGCAGGATTTTCCACCTTTATTCTTTTATCAGAAAAGGGCTAAAACGGTGTTCATTACATCACAAACAACGGGATCGAGATGAAAATTCGGAGGTGCCATAAAGAGAAATGTACACTCAGATTTCAGTTTAGAGGGATTATTGCAAGCTTGCAAACATAATATTCGGTTGCATGTTAAACCCTGAGCCAAGAAAAGTAATAAAGAAATATATGCGGCTCATTTTTTATAGCTTGATCGATGTTTAAAAATTAAAATTAAGTGTTGACTATTGTCGTGGAAATATAAGAAACGCTGCAAAATCTTAAGGTTTTAGACTTTTTATAGAAACTTATAATTTATTGCAATTGAAAATTTTACATCTTAATTTTTTTTTAATTTTTGTATACGTACCTTGGTTTAGCAGTTGTGTCTGAATTATTATTTAATGTTTAACGCCACTCGGGAATTTTCAAAGGTAAGCAAAACCATACTTACAAGGAAACAAAATTACTCATGAAAAATGAAATACATTCTAATATAATTATTTATATATAGCGTAAATAAAAAACAACACAGGAAAAGTATTAAAATTACCTTTTTTCATTAGCTCCACTCAGAAGGCCCTGAGGAAAAAACCCTCAAGGCCTATGTCATCTTTGGGGAACCTGCGTGGAGGGTTTTCTTGTGGAAAGGAAAGAGAGGAGAATTTCTGGAAAGGAATAGGACAGCGGGAACCATCCCCGCCTACCAAAATGAATTGATTGTGATTATCACAATGATGATGAAAAGCTGTTCTGTATTTAAAATTTATGGCCCGATTGGCCAGACTTTTGGCAACCAAACACGCCCATGTCGCATTTATTGTGTTATTTTTTAGTCTATCAGTGTGTGTAATAAAAAAAATTATATTATAATATTTATAACACTTATCATGCATCGACTCCCTGTCTGTATGTCACTACTAGTTGATAAAGGCCTCCTCCAACTGTCGCCATTTTTCTCTATCATTAGCTACTCTTGTCCATGTACCACCTGCTATGGCTTTGATATTGTTAATGTAATAATAAGCATGTTTTAATATTTGACCTGTCTAAACGATTTCGACTATTGTTTTAAATAAGATAGTAGATATTAATGTAATACATAATAAGTACGGTTTAAGATCAATTATGCTGAGTATCTAAATATCTCTAAATGCATTTTCCTACAACATGACATTACGACTGCATATTCATAATGTGTCTATTAATGAACCGATTTCGTAATAACATTAAATACGCAGAAATCATTGACGAAATGCAGTAATAAGCATAATATTTACCCACTATGAATTTATATGAAAGCCATTTCAGCATTGGAGTCGAATTTCGTCCGAAATGCGATTTGTTCTGTGCCGGCAACATCAAACAATTTTTATCCATTACACTGTGCGCTTTAAGCCCATACAAATCGAAGCCCGGACAATGTGGTAGTGTGTTTAAAATAATTGCAATCTGCAATGCAGCCAGAGCCCATGAATATTCAGATTCGTGCGTCCAAATCAGATGATTCTCGATCTCGGCTGATTTATTAGGGAATATTTCAAAAGGGGTAGTTGGTCCTATATTCCCATTAGCGGCGCCATTTTTCATAGTTTTCTAGGTGTATTGACGTTTTGAATTGCCTGCGGAAAAACAATAAAGTTATGATTATTCAATGGGATTGTTTAATGGATAATCATTCAGGAGTTATGGCATTCGTTTATTTAATAAACGCGTCACCACCACCCGCAATGGTTATCTATTCTGCGGAATATTTGCATAGAGTTGCAGACTATGTGGTACGAACAGCAATAAACTCACATCGATGAATCTGTTAGATTTTTCGTATTCTGGCATTTTTTTGCATGATCACATCAATTACACGTTGACTGAATAATTTCATGTTTAGTCTTTGGTTTTTGTTTCCATTTTTTTATAGTATGTATTCTTTTTAAAGAGACTCTATCTGGCTTTTTTGCATGATCACATCAATTACATTTTGACTGAATAATGTCAAGTTTATTTTTTTTTTGATTCCATATTTTTAAATGTGGGTATTCTTTTTTAAAGAGACTCAATAATCTGAAATTTCGTTTTTGGAAAATATATTTTTTTTCCTTAATTTTTTCCATTATATCTTGATTCATTTCAAAATTAATTTTTACATATTTTATAAATATATATATGTATATTATAACATAAGATAAAAGTAGTGTAAGAAAAGTAAAAAATATATATAAGACAAAAGTAGATAATGGGACCCCACTAAGCCACTGCCTGTGCGTGGGTAATATTAACTAAAGTGCTAAATTACACCAATAAGTTGGCGGTACAAGTAAAAAAATTTAAATTTCAAAGTGAAATAGGTAATGTATCTTTGAAAATATAGTAGTAACAAAGTGACATACAAATTAGTTGATTTTTTGTTACGGTTTCAAGAAGATAAGTAATATTAGTCTTGAAGTTACAGTAGAATAGTAAAAGTGAAGCATGAAGGTTTATATAGAGTTTATAAAAAAAGTGTTTCAACATCTGCATCAAACAACTGATAAAAACGTTTGGGCGTCATCAGGGCAGATCAAACATCTGCTCTGATGATGGACACTGCAAACCTGTCCAAAATGTTGGCTAAAGGAGGAGGTAACGCAGCACGGCATAAAACCCCAAAAATAAATAATAAAAAATGATAAAAACCTGATTAAAAATAATTGTGCATAAGCAAAGTTTTGAACAAGGGTGGTATTTTTATTTCTCAATAACGATTACCCTGAAACTATGTACCATAATAATAAACTCTCTTTGTGATATACATTCCGCTTGAAAAGCTGCATAAATTGTAAAAAAATATGCATATTTTGTAAATCATTGTAATATTATGTAAGTACATACTTAAAAAAAATTAAAGAAATATTTTTAAAAAAAGTTTTTTTTTATGACTGACATTTTTAATATATCGGATTTTGAACTCCCGACCTCTGAACATTGTCAAGGATCCCACAGTTCTGCTACCTAGGTCGTCAACCACACTTATGTGTATCTATAAAAATGCTTCACGATATCTTGTTTATTTTATAAACCAGAGAATTTCATACGTAGAATTCCCAGAATTTATAATTGGACGACCGCCGATAGGTGGTAGAAACCTAATAAAGTTCCAACTCTGAAAATAAGTTACCTTCGTCAAACTGTGACATTATCTAAAATGTTAATAAAAAACTTTAAAACGTAATTTGGTTATAAAGTCCTCGCCGAACAAAACTATGATACAAGTGTGTGACAACAGAATACAGCGGTAACATCTGATAATCCCCTAAGCCCTCCCTCGCCCCGCTACCCTTTACATCCCCTGCGGTTTGCTTTGTGCGATTCACAGAATTAATCCAGATAAAATCAAAAGCGTATCTACTGTGTTGTGCGCTTTAAGGGTTAAATAACAGATTATTCCGGGCGAGTAGACACTAAATAAAAACAAGATGAACCGATCAACCTCGACCGAATGGTTTAAATCATAACCGGCCTACGATAGTGGACAATAAAATTATAGTTTGTAAATAAACGGTTTAAAACATAGAGTTTCATCAATATTTGATCGGTTTGTGATTTTTATGAATAGCAGTGTTAAACAAAATTATATAAAAGTTGTGACATACGCCAAATATATGTTAATACACTACTAAACTACATTTTTGGCCAAAAAAACACACTCCAACAAACACAAAATATCACTAATAGACCGGTTAGACAAGCTTACAAGGAAAACATAAAAACTCCGATGGTAAACACTACCTTTGGACAAAGACACCATAAATACCATGCTATAAAAGTATCAACAGTCTTTCACTTGAAACAACAATTGAGGAAAACAAAAATAATTTTAGACACAAAATAAAAAAAAAAAATGGATTAAAGAACAAAAAAGACAATATTAACAAAATTTTATAACATAAAATAATAAAACATATACACGCAACACACACAACCAATATAAAATACGTAACATTCACAAACACATAAATCATAATACATGCCGATTTTCATTTAATTTTTTTTTTTTTAGTTTGTTAATGTAACTTAATTTTAATTTTTAATCTTTATTTTTAGTTTAAAATTATCTTTATTTCAAATGTTTTTGTTTGTTTCATCGCCAACATTGTATGTATATTTCTTTTTTTCAAACTGTATTATAAAATGGGGGCCTCAGCACGGGTAAACATAAACAACCCAGTGAGGCCAACATTACTGGATTGCACTATGAAATTTTGTAAAATAATGTATCAACAATTGGTTTTGATTTTTTTTTTACATAAGGTTTAGTAATAAACAATAATCCAAAAAATAATGTCTTACGTTACAGTTGTCAGAAATCCATCAAATTAAAAAAAATAATAATAATAATAACTGAAATCATCAGAAATAATAAATTGACATAAAAAATCGTTTTTGTTTATTTTAAACATCCAATTTGTTATCATCGTTATGTTCGGGTTTGCTACATAAATTTGTTTGTGAATGGTGACATTGAAATTGGTCATTATGCCTAGAGAGTCGAGTAGGTACTCTTAATTGTCTCTGGATTTCCACTCAGGATTTCACCACAGTCGAGCTCCGAATTTACAATTTAAAAAAAATACATTTTTTTTAGATATTTAATAAAAAAATGTAGTTATTTGTTCCAAGGGGATATTTACGTTAAAATTAATCAATCGTAAAAACTTTAGCTGAATTCATTTGACATGTTTAATGTGAATTCTACCGTGAATTATACTCTAATTGAAATAATGACTTTTCATGACAGGAAGTGAATTAAAGTTTTCAATGGTTCTCAAAAAAAATCCTAAAAATTTCATACTTATTGCTTGTAACATTATTCAAATTCTAGTTTTTCATCAAATATAACTAGGAGGTTTCAAATTTTATTAAAATCTCCACTTTTATATTGTTTATCGCAAAATTGAATGATATAGGAGATTGGTTTCGATAGAAAGTTATTGATTTACATTTGTTCATATTTGGAAACAGATTATTAATTACGCACCAATTACACAATTTAAATTGAAGCTCTTGGCAATAATTAATAGGGTAATTTCTTTGTAATTTTTATGTCATCGAATATAAATTTAACATTGTGTACAGGACCTAAATGGCTACCTTGCAGTACTGTACTAATTTAACATTGAGTACAGGACCTAAATGGCTACCTTGCGGTAGACCGATAAAATCGTGGAAAATTTCAGATGTTGACGTTTTCACTTTTACAAATAGTTTTCTTTCACTCAGATAGCTAGCCTACTAAATAAGCAATTTCCCTTTATTTCTAAGGCCTTTAGTAAGTGAAAAAATAATGCATGTAATATTATATCAAATACCTTCGTGAAATCTGTTTATATCTATCATCCAGTTGTTTAGTTAGACATCTCTAAATATAACGTTTTGAGTTAACGAGGACATAAATATTCGAAAGCACACCATAAAGAAAATATTATTTACTCGTGCCCGTGTTTTACATTATTAAATATAACATCGCGAGGCATACCGGTCCGGTAAATTAGTATGACATTTTGAAATATCTAGTGAATATTTGTTAATTCACATATCTAGTGACCCAGAAGACATTAACAATTTGTTTATTCACTATAAGTTTTTCAGCATTAAAACTGATTTCGTAGTGTTCATGAACAATCTAATTATTATTCCAAAAAGAGAATACACTTTTACATATATTTTCACAATCCACTCAAATTTCGATTTTTCGGAAATGTCTGACTTACAACTGGACAACATATTGTCGATATCAAAATGTCTTTTATTGTGATGGACAAATAATATATTGGTTTTGAATATTACTTATATTGCATCTATAAATAAATTAAAGAATTCCTCTGTAAAAATATATATTGGCAGCATTCATGTTTTTGAATAAACTATTTCATAGTTATACGAAGAAGAGTTCTTAGATGAAAGAAAGCCAAAGTATATTAAATAAGCATTTTTAGCCACTTAAAAATATCTTAATTCTTAAATAAATTCTTAATCAGAATAATCAGAAAAGCTGTCGAATTTGTAAAGAATTTTTCTGAATTTTTTATTAGAAATATTTCTAAGCTTAACTAGCGTACAGGAACTAAATACTGACAGTTCATCTGTTCAATTAAAAGTAGTTCATTTGGTGAACACCATTATTTATAAACAAAAATGATTATAAAATACCCTTTTCCAAACTATAATACTCCACAAAAATTTTAAGAAACATCAACAAAATATATGCCTATTTAAGAACTTACTAGGCATCTATCTAAACGCAAAGTGGAAAGCCAATCAATTAAAAAAAATGTTTGTTTTATACCAGTGTGGATACAAATACATTCGACGCGACGCTTAACACAATTATCAAATAAACGTGTTCTCTTCACATGGAGGGATCAAAGATACATCAGCGATACGTGAACAACCTTAAAAATCTAGTTACAAACTAGTCATTCTCTCGTATCTTCAACTTTATTGCAATTTTGTCGTAAATTTTCCGGAAGAAATGTAAAGGGCATTTCAAATCTCCTTGAAGATGTAATAAACGCTATCTGCGTCATGCACTCTTTAAAATTGAAATAAAGTTTCAAGTAGGCACCTCCACCTACAAGACAGTGAACATGTTCTCGTGAGTATTGGAATATCGTATATTGAAAATGATATAAAATTCTGTCAAAGATCCCGGCCTTTTTGTTAGTTAAACATATTACCTTCATACGATTCCCTGCAATAAATAAAGCACTAAGTGCCAAAAAATTAAAATTTAAAGTAAATATGTAGAAGTGCTATATGTGCCATCCTCAATATTCCAATTAAGGACTTACGTGCCACAAAATATTATATATTCAATTTGTCGTAAAAATGCATCTTTTTTTATTTTTTTTATTGAAATAATAGTTAATACATAATATAATCAACAAACAAGTCCTGCTAAGCCAATTGAATCGGCTTGTCAACAGGTGCTTATATTTTAGTTACATATTTATACATTTTAAAAATTTTAAATTTACATCTTATATCTACAGATTCAACATTTTTTCATACATATCAAAATCAATATAAATCTTTTTTTTCCGATAGCCAATTTTTCACCATATATTTAACCTTATTCATAGAATTACATTGCTTTATAGTGTCAGGTAATAAATTCGGTATGATGTATTCAAACGTTCTCTGTCCGTACTTATTGTTAAATTTCGGAACTATTAATGCTGTATTTATGTTCTAATTTCTCTTTATGCTGCGGGGTAAATTTTTTTTTTTTTTTTTGAAATTTTTTATTTATTTATTTTGGTACAGTACATACAATAGATACATAAATATAATGAAAGTATATAAAAAAGAAAAAACTTAAAACAATATTTTAAATACAAATATACATATTTTTTTTTTAAATGTACTCCCATAATAAGCAAATGCTTGTGTGTACGGGAGGAAGTATTATTTGTTAGGTTATTTTGATATATATATTTTTTTAAATTTAGTTTATATTAAGAATAAGAGAAACATATGTGTGTATATGTATATATTTTTTTAATTATTATTATTATTTTTTTTTTTTAGTTAAGGTTTTCAGTATATATTTTTAATTGTGTTTTGAAATTTTTGAAACTGTCCTTAAGGGATCTTATATTTTCTGGTAATTTATTAAAGAAATTTGTTCCTAAGTATTTATAGTTTTGTTGACCCAAAGTTTTTTTACAAATGGGAATTGGTAACATGTATTTTTGCCTGAGATTAACTGTGTTTTTGAAGGGTATGGATTTGTTTAGGATATCCTCTTTGTAAACTTGTAAGGTTGAATGATACAGGAAGAGAGTATTTAATTTTCTGACTTTAAATTCTTTGAATATGAGTTCAGATGGATATAGAAAAGGTTTTTTTAATATTATTTTAATTATTAGTTTTTGCGCAATGTAAAGAGATTGTGTGTGAGTTTTATAGGCGCCACCCCATCCTATTATACCATATTGGATTATGGATTGACAGAATGCGAAGTACGTCATTCTCAGTAGTTCTTTACTTAGAATGTGTCTCAAACAGCTAAAAATATATGTCAATTTTCGTACTCTGTTTTTAAGAATGGTTATATGCGGTATCCATTTTAGACATTGGTCAATAGTGATTCCTAGATATTTGGTTGAAGTTTTCATTTCAATATTCGTACACAATAAGTTACAGTGGTGTTGTTGAGTGTGTGGTGCAGAATGGATCCTTATGTTTATTTCATACGGCGTGTTTGGTTTTTTAATGAAAAATGGTATGTAATGTGTTTTTTTAGAGTTTAATGTTAGTAGGTTATTGTCAAACCATGTTTTTAATTCATTTATGTCTATGTTAGCCTTTTTATTCAGTTCTAACCATGTGTTTGCTTTTAGAAGAAGCACTGTGTCATCTGCATATGAGATAATTTCCCCGTATTTAGCAACTTCAAATATATCATTTACATATAATATGAACAAAAGTGGTCCCAGAACTGTGCCTTGTGGTATTGAGAAGTTACTACTTTCGGAATCACTTAGTTCATTTAATAATTTTACTTGTTGTGGTCTATTTTCCAAAAAGCTTATAATCCAGGATAGCACCAGTCCATTTATTCCAATTGATTTGTTTTTTTTTATTAAGTTAGTATGAGATATACTATCAAATGCTTTTTTTAGGTCAATAAATATTCCAATGCATTTTTCATTTGAGTCTAGGGCGGTATATATATAGTTTGTTATTTTCGCAATGGCATCATGGGTGCTGGTGTTTTTTTTGAAACCATACTGTTTAGAATTTATAATGTGATGTTGTTCTAAGAAGGTCCAGATTTGGTTTTTTACAATTTTTTCGAATATTTTTGATATATTAGATAAAAGGGATATAGGGCGGTAATTTTGTGGGTCTTTTGGGCAGTCTGCTTTATATATTGGTGTTATTATTGTTCTTTTGTAATTATTTGGAAATACACCTTTTATAAGGCTTGTATTTATTATATGAGTTAATGGGCAAATTAGATATTGTTTCATTGTTTTTAATATGTTTACATCTATGTTGTCATAACCGGGAGCAGAGCCCCCCTTTAAATCATCGATAACTTTTCCAACATCAGTTTCTGTTATTTTGTTGAAATTATTATATTGGTGTTGGGTAGTGTGGGGATTATTTTTATTATTGTTGGGAGATGTTTGTATAGCGTTTGTCAGATTTTTTCCAACACTTACAAAATAGTTGTTTAAAATATTACAGCATTTTTTAGTGTCGAGTTGGACATTGTACGTTTTTTTCCCATCTGAAATTTCGGATATACAACTTCTCTTTTTATTTTTATTTATTATTTCGTTTATTGTAGTCCAAATTTTTTTATTATTATTTTTGGCCTCTATAATTTGTTGGGAGTAGTAGCTATTTTTCGTTTTTCGAATTAAAGTTGTTAATATGTTTTTATATTTTTTGTAATATGAAATAATTGATTTTTTAGCATTCGGTTGATGAGCTAGTTTGAAAAGTTTATTTTTTTTTCTAACTGCTTTTACTAATCCGTTAGTGATCCAGGGTTTAATTTTTTTTGTTTTTGAGTTTTGATGCAATTTTTTAATTTCAGAGGCATTTAAAATGTGTTCTGATAATTTTTTTTCAAAAAAATATGCACATTCATTAGCGCACTTACTGTTTATTACTTCAGTCCATTTTTCTGTTGAGAGTGATTTTTCTAATAGTTGGTAGCTTAATGTGGTTTTTGTGGTACTTACTTTATGTATGTTTTTGTTTTTATTTTTAGTTTCATATTTAAAAAGTGTTGCGTGATGATCGGTTATGTTTATCTTCCAAATCGTAGATTCGACATTTTTTATGTAATTCAGGTTTACATTACACCAAATATGGTCTAGACAAGATGGCGTTTGATTTGGTACTTCTCGGGTATAGTTATTAATGCACGATTTGAAGTTGTGATGAGTCATCATGTTCAAGAAGTTATCTTTTTCAATTGAATTATGGTTATTAGAAATATTTATGTTAAAGTCTCCACATACAATCGTAAAAATCTTTGTTAATTTATTCAGGTATAGATAAAGTTCGTTTGTAAAATTCGTTATATTTGATTTGTGTGTACGGTATATTGTTATAATTCTATAAATACAATTTTTAAATTTGATATCTATTTTTAAGCAGTTTACAAATTCAATGTTCACTTCTTCTGTGTTTAACACTTCACAATCGTCGCGTACGAACATAATTATTCCACTATTTTTGTTTATAGATATTTTGGCTGCAATTCCTCGGTAGTTGGGTAGCGCACTTATGTATTGATCGCTGTTGCAGTGTGTTTCAGTTAACCCTATGCACACCGGTGGTGTGTTTAAATTATTAATGTTTATTAATAATTCATCTAGATTTCTTGAAAGGCTTCTTATGTTCATGTTTAGCACTAGAAAAACGGAATCAGTATTATGACACCATTTGTTAATTTCGTTAACGTTTTCGCATATTTCTTCTGTAATGTTGTAGTTTTGGTCGATTTTTTTTGTAATGTAATCATCCATGTTTAGTTGTAATCGATTCGTTCCTTTGCAAATTGTAACATTTTTATGCGTTGTTTGCATTCTTCGTTGTTGGCTTTATGATTTGTTGGATAAGAACTCTTTTTAAATAGGTTGTTAGTTGTGCAGTTGATGCACTTTGGCACTTCATTTTTGTTTTGACAGTCTTTGAGTCCGTGATCACCAGCGCAGTGAGGGCAAATTGGTTTTTCGTTTATTCTTAGACAGCGCGTAGCTGTGTGGCCATATTTCTGGCAATGGTAGCATTGCATTAACGGGTTACAGTCTTCCACTTTAATTTGGGAGAAACCCAGGTTTACTTTTTTTTTTTTTATTAGTAAGTTTCTAATGTCTCCGTTACATTCGATAATAATGTTAATATGTTTATATTTTTTAATATTGATTATTCCTTTTATTTTGATTTTTTCTTCTACATTTAACATGTTTATGTCTTCGTTTTGTAGGATTAAGTCATTTAAAAATTCTTCTAATATATGCTGAATTATAATTTTGTGCCAAAGTATTGCCTTAACAGGTAAAATTTTGGCACTCTGAAACAGCAACGGTTTATTTTGTCTCTGTTTGAAAATATTAGGGACGACCAATAATTTTACAATTGCGTTTTGTAAAACTTGCACTTGTTTCAGATTGGTTATAGTAGTATTTCCCCATATTGTTAATCCATATCTTATAATAGATTCTGCTAGTGACATATAAATTATTTTAAGTGTTTCAATTGATAGGAAAAAATTTAATGTGTTCATTTTGCCAGCAATCGATCTGAGTCTTTTACAGGTTTTTTTATATGTTTGTCCCATTTAAAAAAAAAACAATCTACTGTAACACCAAGATACACGTATTCCGAAACTAATTCTAAGCTTCACATTTACAATTAGTTGGAATATTTTTATGGATGCAATTAAAATTATGAGAAATAATATTAGGATTAAATTGAAATTTGGCATTAGGTGATCTTATATGCATTACTTTGGTTTTTTTAGCATTTATTAATAGTCCTGCATCATGTGACCATTTACAGAGTTGATTAAAGTCAATTTGCATGAGTTCAATTGCAATTTTTAGATCTTTATGTGATATGACCAGTGCCGTATCATCTGCGAATACAAAATGTTTCACAAAAGAGAAAAGTTTTTTCATTATGGTTACATAAATTATATATAGTGTAGGTCCTAATATGGAACCTTGTGGAACTCCTGCAGGTACATTTTTTGTTATACTAAAAGTATTATTTATTTTGGTACATATTCTCTAAGATAATCTTTAAATAAATTTAACACAATTCCTCTTATTCCAATTCCCCTTTTCTAGAGTTTTCAGCAGTTTTTTTGAGTTAATTGTGTCAAAAGCTTTAAGGTTATCAATAAATAAATCAATAACATGTAATTTATTATTTAATTGATTATTTACGTAATTGGAAAAATCTTGCAGAAGTTTTTCAGTATTTTTTTTTTCTTTGGAAACCATATTGACTTGGATCTATGATAGAGAATTTTTCAATATAATTATTTAATTTATTTGATAAAAAATTTTCAATAATTTTTTCTAATGCTGGTAGAATACTAATAGGCCTATAATTTCCAAGTTCAATGTGTTTTCCACCTTTAAATATTGGTCTAGTAATGCTACATTTAAATTCTTGTGGAATTTTTGATTGCTTTATTATCATATTGATAAAATGAGTAATTATTGACCCAAGAGTTTTTATATTTCTTTTTAAATCAAACATTCTTATATTGTCAATACCTGTGCTTTTAGAGTTTTTCATTTTTTTAACAATGTTTTCAATATCGGTTATAGTAGCTCTTGGTATATATAAACTGTGAGGTAGTTCTTCCAGTACTATATTAGTAGCTTTGTGATTGCATTTATGTAACATGTTGCTGATGCTATCCGAGAAGTAATTCACAAAATCATTTGACACAGAATCCTCAGTTCTATCTTTTAACATATATCGTGTTATAGTTTCATCACAATTGTTTTTGGGTTAACGTCCTAAAATATTATTTATTTCGTCCCAGGTTTTTTTTGTATCATTAAAATAGTTTTTAAAATTATTATTATGGTAGTTCGTTTTATCTTTATTTATTAGTTTATTGACAAGGTTTCGTGTTTTTTTTTATATTCTGATTCATATGTTTTGTTTGTTGGTGTACTTTTCTATTTTTTATAAAGTTTATCCCTTTTATTTATATGACATAATAATTCACTGCTTACCCATTCATTTATTGCATAAGGTCGTGTTTTCGGTTTTTGCACTATCGTTTTAGAAGTACTCTTGTAAAAATTGTTAAATAAAGACTTTATTTTTTCATATAATGAAATACAATCCCTCTTCTCTATAAGTTTACTCCAGTTATATTCTTTGATATACCGATCAATAACCTTTTGTGAGATGATTTGAATATACTTATTTGAAAAGTATACCTGACGTTTATGAGATTTTATATTAATAGCAGTGATATAATGATCGGCAATATTATTTTCACAGACGCAAGCTGTTAATTTTTTGCCTCTAAATTTGGCAAATACATGGTCAATACACGTGCGACTAATTTGTCCATTTAATACAGCTTCTCTGGTTACTACATTAATGCATTTAGTTAAATAATAATTAGTAAGTAAGTTTTCATATGAAGTTATGATATAATCTTGGTCATTAAGCAAATTTAAATTTATGTCTCTAAGTAAGATCATATTTTCCTTACTATTAATTGCATCAAGATACGAAGATAATTCAGTTAAAAATGAAGATTTACTCAAATTTGGAGGTCTATAGATAGCTACTATATTAACTTTAGTTTTGTCCTGGAGTATGAACTTTGCCGTTATATTTTCAAAATGTAGTGATTGGAACGATGTTGGTCTAAATTCAAATTTATTTCTTAAATATAATATAATCCCTCCTCCTGACTTATCAGTCCTAACAGAAGTAATGTGAAAATGACTTCGAACGCCGAAACATTTGTCACGATGAAGCATATGCAAACTGACGGTTTTGAAAACATGAAAAATATTTATTTTTAAATTTAATTAAATAAAATTTTAATTAAAATAAATTTTAAATTATTTTTATTTAAATTTTAATTAATTTTAATAAAATTAAAATTAAAATTATTTATATAATAAAGTACTTGAAAATGAACGCAAAAAACGTAAATAAATCGTTTTTTTCACTTGCCGGATTTCTTTAAATTATTTTATATTATAGTAGGTACATTGGCCCCCCATTCCTTATCTTCAAGAGGGATTGCATACATTTAGAAATACAACGTTGCCTGAAATGATTTTTGTGATTATTCAAGCTAAGTAACGCAGATGGCCCTAGTGCTATGAGCTCATTAAGTTTATAAAATTTTCCAAGAGATGTATCTGGTACAAAGGTTTGCCCCACCAGTTTTAGAACACAGAGATTGTGAGAGCACCAAGGAGTACTCCAAGTTAACCTACAGGCCGTCATATACACTCGTTCCTTATTATAATGATTCTTTTGCAAAATAATGATGAAATGTTTTGTTTTGAAGAAGGCGTTATTATTCGTTAAACGGCAAACTGGCGCAGCCAGTAGGATTCGAACATACCCTCCCAAAATTTCATATCAGTATTAATACAATGCCCGTGAGTCGTGACTTGATATGCCGAGGGATTCCTCAACCTTCCTAGTTCATTTCACTATCCTCTACTTCATACATCATTGGACTCTCACAACAACAAACTCTTATTAAAATGGGGATTTTATAATATTTCCCCTTGTTCCAAGCATTTGATTATCTCATACAAATTTATGTAAAATCTGTCAAATTCTAACTGAATTTAATGTTTCTAAGAAAATTCATGCATTTTATCGAAGATGAAAAATACTTCAAAATCATCCAACAGGGAAAATTTATTTAAACGTTCCGGAAATGGAAGCTTATAATTCCTCGGAGGCTTTTAAGCAATCAATTCCAGCAATAGCCCGTGGATTGTAGGTACAAGTGCCTACCTACCGTAGATGTATTGTACTCGTATATCGGTTTCCGGCAGACTAACATCAAGGGTCCCCTCAGTCTATATGCGGCCCCAAATCAAATAAAGTATATCCTTAGTGACAATAACTTACAGAAGAATGGTATTCCTGCGAGAGAAAAGTTATTTTATTAACTGGCTGACTTCAATTTTTGCTTTATCTCTATCAAACACAGGAATTTGAAAAATATATTTGTAAAATGCCCAGTTGTATAAAAACGAAAAACTTTCTGTGATTCAATTAAAAATATGAATTGATTGGATTTAAATAAAATTGCCTTGCACAAAAAAAAACAAAAATTAATGACGAAATAATTATAAATATTGTACCTGTGTAACTAGCTGTAATCCCCAGCGATGCCCGGGCTTAACTCAGAGTTTTCGAAATCAAACGTAGACAGTGACCTTCTTCTTGTTTTGAAGGTCACATGTGCAAAATTTCATCAACCTCGGCATACAACTGTAGATTTGCATACAAATCAAATCCACACCGCCTGCTTGCCAGCCCGTTTGTCGTCCACATACTTTCTACTTTATATATTATATATTTCAACCAATTTACACAAAAACTTGACGAATCATATATCTAAACCTTCCTTATGAATCACTCTATCTATTAGTGAAAACCGCATGAAAATCCGTTCAGTAGTTTTTGAGTTTATCGCGAACAGACAGACAGACGCGGCGGAGGACTTTAATTAATAATATGCGGAGATAACTTATCGCCGGCGTTCCGTTTATTGGAAAATTTTACAAAAATCATTTTCAAAACTTATTTTAATACAGAATCTCATATTTTAATAAAAATTGTATGACTCTGCAGATGAAAACTACAATTTTATAATAAGATTAAGAATCCGGCGACAATTTCTCATTTTGTAAAATTGTCTGTGACTAAGTGTGAGGAATTCGAAGAAATCTAAGTTTGCATATTTTTAGACACTTGATATTATAAATTCTCTTTGCGAATAAGGTAGACGTAGCAAAAACCCAATTAAGCGATAAAAGGTACTGTCTAGGGCCGTGGTCGTCAAACTGCGGCCCGCGGGCCGCATGCGGCCCGCGGCGGGTATTTGTGCGGCCCGCACAAATCTCTGGCGTTTTCTTTTTAAATATATATTTTTTCAAGTACAATTATATTATCCGTTTTTTTTGCTGCCCGCACAAATATCTACCTTTTTCTTATTAAATATATTTTTTTCATGTACAATTATACTATCCGTTTTTTGCGGCCCGCACAAATATCTGCCGTTTTCTTTTTAAATGTATTTTTTTCATCCTACAATTATAGTATCCGTTTTTTGCGGCCCGCACAAAAATCTACCGTTTTTTTTTAAATGTATATTTTTTTCATGTTATTATCCGTTTTTTGCGGCCCGCACAAATATCTACCGTTTTCTTTTTAAATAAATTTTTTTCATGTACGAGTACAATTATAGAAACTATCCGTTTTTTTACAATTAATTATATTGTCGTTTGAGACTTTCAGGGGGGCAATAGAGGATCCGAGAGAAAATTAGAGGGCCTAGAGATGGCACAGTGAGGGTATAGGTAGGTAAAAAAAAGATCTAAAAAAGACCAAAAAAACACACTTATCACGTACTAATAAAGCAACATAAACTTTAATATTGGTTAATTTTTGTTATTGTATGTACCTATGTGCGAAAATTCACATGCATTATTATTAAGAATTGACACTATATCATGAACCTCAAGAAGGAAGGAAGTAGCAACCCGGTACTTAAATACAAAATAATTGCTCTTTTAACTTGCTTAACAAAAAGGTAAAACACCCCCCCCCCCCCCCCCCCCCGAAAACATAAGTGTGCGGCCCGCGGTGATACCTCATATTGTTCTATGCGGCCCTTGACCAGAAAAGTGTGACGACCGCTGGTCTAGGGAGTAATGAAAACTTATTCTACTATTCAGCACTGCGTAAACACAAATAATTAATGATAACTTTTCAATACAGATTCCCACCTACGTAAATTATAATTTAATGCGACTAATTACTACAAATTCTCAAAGGTAAATCATTTTTAAAATACTCTTGCTTGTTTAGTGTTGTACTCCCCTTCAAAGTTGTACGCAAAGGTATTGGTTATACTAGATACTAGATGGATCAATTTTTAATTTTTTAATTAGAACAACTCTCTTTTTATAACTTTTGAAGGTTATTCCCATCAATGTAATAAGGAACGCTTGTCCATTTAAAAAAAAAATTAAGTGAATAATGACCTTCTAACTTAAATAACTGCATATTTATTTTTTTTATTTTTAGATTTAGTTTTAATAGTTACAATAATTGTCAAAGTTTTAATTTTTCAAAATCCCCCGAAAACCACCGTATGTACGGTGAATCGTGTGACGTCATCACTCACCGAAAGTTTGTTTTTATTTTCAACAGGTGTTGTCATATTATATGACAGTTATATGGAAGAAGCTGTGAAAGTATTCAATAAGTAAAAACATTATTTAGGTGGAATTATTCGTTTATTATATTATATTACTATATTTTTCAATATTATTACGGGAGAGTGATATAAAAATTGTTTGAAATTATAATTTTTTTAGCTTCATGAATCGAAATCAATATTACGAAACCGACCATCGCCCGCACATACAGCACCGAATCAGCTGTTCGACGTCCGCCATTTTGGATTTCGGAGGGGGATTGGTTTATTAATGGTTGGCCGTGGAAGTAGCATTACGATTTTTTTTGTACAGTTTAAAGTTTTTTGAATATTTTAAATAATAGAAATGAACTAATAGAGAAACCTCTATTTTTGATACTGAATTATTTAGGTCAAAATAGTGTTACAATAAACACAACAACTAAATCTCTATAAACAGTATGTAAATAAACGGATAACATGAAACGTTGTTAATACCGCTGGCTTGTGTCTTACATTTCAAAACAATGATTGGAAAATTATGGTGAGCAGTGACGTCAGCACTAAACATTCAACAATACCAATTTGACAGTGTGTTTTAATGACTCGATTAAAAATAGACTTTTTAATATATTTTTTTAAAACTCTACAGTTAATATTATTTAATAAAACTTATTTATTCAGAATCGGCGTCTGTATGAACATATTTTTTTAAAGCCATAATATTTTTCACTGGAGTTCCATAGATTAAAGAAGAAGATAACAGCTATATTCTGAACGAAAATACGAAAGAGAACAAGGGACAGAAAAATAAAAAGATAACTATCGCAACTGGGACTCAAACCCAGAATCTCTCGACTAAATGTTAACGATATAATTAAAAAAACGTGTTTTAATTATTGTAGGCCCAGTGCAGGTTATCCACCTCTTACCCACCCTGGTATAAGTAACTGATGGTTACTCCTTCAAGGCTCTCGCAAGATTCTAATTTTTTTTGTTAAACGAAGCTACATTTATTTATTTTGAACGAATCCAGACCTCCAGTATCCTTGCATACGTTGTTAGTAAGCAGTATGCAAGTGCTTAACAGGAAAAACAAAATGCAAAAAAATAGGTTAGTAAGACAAAGATAAATTAAACAGGGCAAAAGAAAAACCTGCAAGCACCTGCATAAAATAGAGAACATAAGTAATACAATAAATCTCAAATCAATTGGCAAGTACCAACAAAAATGTGAATGGCTTTCGGTCTGACCATAAACTACACTTAGCTTCCTTATCCCTTAGCCAAACACTCAGTGAAGCCTCAAAGAATGTTAACTGAAATTAACAAATTCTGACTTCGGTCCATAGACAAAGCAAATAACAGCCTTAGAAAATCGCACAAATCTGACAGGAGATCTCGCCCGAGACCTATCTCGATCGAGATAGATATGAATTTTTATTTCTTTTGTTTTTATCAATGACGAGTAACAACTCTCTTGAAAGTTAATTAATTAAGGTTAGGTTGGGTTAGTATCATTATATACGAGTACATGAAGTAGTGTGAACTGCATAGTGCATAGCAGATTTCAAATTACATTTACCTTAAAACACGAGTAAAATACATTATTTTGAAACCCATGAGCAGAATAATCGCATCTGCAAACGTGATATAATTTAGGTACAAATTATTTTAAAAACTTTGTCAACTTTGCCAAAAATCAGTGTAGTGGCAAGTCTAGTATAGTATAGTAGATAAATAATAAATACGCAATAAAGCCACTGACATCGCCCCCGCTCGGCCTGTTTTGTTTCGCGTCTGCTGATGTGCGTTTTGGCAACGGGCGGGATGTGGGCTGCGAACTGCGAACTGCGGCTGTGATGGGTGACGGGACTGTGTGCGATGAATAACGTCACTAGTGGACAATGGGGTAGACCAATAAGTTAAACTACTGCATTTTTAACAATTTGTCAAAACAATAAAGCTCAATTTTTGACGAAATCATGTCCCAAATTTTTCAATGGACATACGAGTACATATACTCGTACGTAGGTTTCTACATATTCTACATAAGACATTTTTATGAGTCTAAGAACGTATCAGTTAAAGTGCGAGTGTTTCGTTAGAAGGCGAAAGTGACTTCCGTCAACGGGAGACAGAAACTGTCCTCTGACTCTTGTGAGATATCACATTTTTTTAAACTCGACGGGATGCGAGCTGCGGACTGGGGTGATGGCACTGTGAGTACTATGTGGCAATGAATATCGTTACTAGGAGAGAGTGGGGTAGATCATAAGTTAAATTATATTCCTGCAATTTAACTAAATCTGCCAACGAACTGCGGTATAACCTTATTATACTAAAAATAAACATTTTTCTCCAAATTTAAAACGTACCTTTACTAGATAAAATAACAATCTTTCGTAATCGATTTATACTTTTTTGTGGAAAAAAGTCAATACGTCTGAAATTTTATTTTAAAATGACGTATTTCCAGTTGTGTTAATATTGTAAAATGCTGTATTTCCGTCAATTTTTCGAATTTCTATAAAATATTTGGTAAGAGCATTCTTAAAAATTATTTTAGAATGTCCTGGTGCCAGCCTTGTTTAGGATTTGATCAAGGGAACATGGAGGCGTTTGGTGGACCCACAGGACTAGAGGCCGCCCTCCCCTCCCCCCCCCCCCCCTCGCCCCACCTTAGTCCGCCACTGATAGGAACTCTTGCATCTCATCATCTGTCCAACCAACAGAATTTACGAGTCTTTCATTTATGTGCAATGTCGTAATTTAGTATATAAGCATTTTAAAATGTGCACAATGCACATTCATTGTAGATGATCTAATGTTGGTTTTGTTAATACTTTGAGTTTGCATTCCAAAATAAAGGGATTATTTCACTTTTTGAAATTTTCTGTAAACTGAGCGAGATTCCTACGCGCACCTACATGAATATTGTTCGTGTTCCAATGAAGTAAAAAATAATATAATGTTGTTGCGTTTAACGTCAATTCGTAAATGCAAAGCATGAAAAAATTACAAGTGTGCAGTTCACACGCGATAGAAGTGAAACCTACACAAAATTAAAGTAGACAAGATTGGGCAGAAGCACCGCACACAGAGGATTCCGATTATTGATCTCATTATCTAAATCCTATTTTATGTATTTTATCTCTCATTAGTGTCGCTTTTTCGTTTCATCGAGTTTTAAATCACAACGTTAACGTTTTTTTTTCTTTACAAAAGAAAGTACAAATTACAATTAGGAAGCTTTGCCTGTCCAACTACGAAAGTTTCCCGTTCCAGGACAGACAAATTGACATATTATAACAAAAACAAAAAAAAAAACAGAAAATTTCATTTTTCTCTAAATCATTAAAATTATAAGGAAGCTTATCACTAAAATAGTAAAACTACTACATTAAAAAATAACTTATATCATTGATGTCGCTTTCCAAATTATTGTAATATTCAAAAATCTGTTTCTGAAAAAATAAGAAAATATACAGATTTAGGAAATTCGATTAAAATAATTTGGCATTCTCAGACTATAAATATATAACCATTTGTTATTTCGGCTACCTAGCTCTCTCAATCAAAATTTAGGCATATTAGATTTGTCAAAGAATTTTTACATAAAAATGCAAAAATCAGTCAATTTTAAATACATGTAGGATTACAAAAGATTTTTTTAAATATATACATTGAGGGATCAGTAGGATTTATAGGTCCAATTAGGAGTTCCACCGAGCCGAACCCTCTGATATGAACATATCTGGAGTCGGTGAATTATTTTCCCATTTGGTCTCTGGTAGGTTAACGTGTTGTTCTTGTATTGTTTTGTATTTATTATACTTATATAGTGCAATTGCAAAGCGTGAATTGACTAGATGATCATTTGTGGAAAAAAGAGTGAAAGGGTTTAGTTTTTCCTGTGGGGAAGATTTAACCCGGACATAAAATCTGAAGTTAAAGAAAGTAGTAGCTTTACTTTTTCACTACCCAATTAGTTCGACGGAACGACTCCGGATCCAACATAATAACGAATTATACTTGGATATTTACGGGACCAGGACTGAATGGATTCGCCGGCCTGATGAGGTCTCCGACAACACGGTTGTGAACGCAGTCTTTCAGCACCAAGCGCCACTCCTGAGTGAGCGCTGGGCCCGAGCTCAAGACCATTCCCTACATAATTGATTATTTATTATTGTTGTTTATTTATTTATACTTTAATTTTTTTCTTTTCATCTGGTTTCTTTTCTTCAATATTACTTTATTAAAGTATTATTCTAATAACATGTATGACCTGTATTATTATATTGTTAACATGAGGCAATTATGGACCAGCAATGTCTTTGCTCATCCTAATGAAGTGAGGATGGAGTATATTGAATTTGGGAGTTGTGCCACTCAGGAGGGAATGTGTGATTAGTTGAGGATAGAGTTGTCAATTGACTTGATCTGAATATCTCGATCCTGTCTAGCTAATAACCCCTGCTCTTACATAACCTATAAATAGCTTTTGTTTGCAAACACATACTCATGTGGGAATGAGGAACAATAGAACATTAGGTGAACGTATGTGACAGAAATATTAAGAAATTCATTGATAAAAATATCATACATTATAACAATGTCTCGTAATTTTTTGATGGTTTGATAAACCAAATGAAAATAAGTATTCGTAAAAAATATTCACTTAGTGGCTTGTGGTAATATTAAGAAAATCCGAGTCACGAACATACATTTATTTTAAGGGGGTATTCTACTCAAGAAAAAAAATCTTCTTATTTCGATAGTTAAGATATTCGAGAATATCTAAAAGGAGTTTTCAAAATTCGAATTATTTAAAAAGTTATAGCCATTTTAGTTCGACCGGTTTAGACGGAATCTAACTAGAATCCCGTAAATAGAGCAACAATTTAAACGCGTGTTTCTCCATGCTACTTTTTTCGAGTTGGTTGACAGGATATCTCAAGTTCTACTGAACCAATTTGCTTAAAATTTGGTGTGAGCCTTCTCGATACATTACTCTATCGCGTTAACTAAAACTATAACAAATTTCCAATTTTTACTATTTTCAAAAAATTCGGAAAAAATTGGTAAAAAATAGCTTTTTATTTCAGACAACCGCCGTTTTGCGAAAATATTTATTTTTATTTTTCCTTAGTTCGGGCCATTGTTTCTTTTTTTCAAATTACTAGGAGGGTTGCAATCGTATGGCAACCAGGGCGCGCTATTTTTTTGACTCAGACCCCCCACTTTAAAACCTTGCAACTTTACGAATTTTTAATTTTTTCGTTTGATTTTTTTATTATGTTTTCTTTAATGTTTAATAAATATTTCGTAAAATAATGGCCATTAAAAATATTATTGTTTTTTTTTATTGCATCTGAAAAAAAACTACAATTCATGCTTCTAGACTAGAAGCCACTTTATTAAATAACGTGATTTTCATGGGATTATATTGAAAACTGTTGTTTTACCTGCACCTACACTCCAGAAAAAAAATCAATGCATTTTTTATGACGCTAAATTCGCCATCTGAGAGTTTTTTTACTTCATATTATCTCTAAAATAAAAATAAGACTTTCCATTAATGTTTTCTGTTCATGAAACCCATTATTTTAAGAACAAAATTCAAGGTTCCGTTCAAGTTTTGTGCAACACAAATAATTTGAAAAAAAATATTCATCAACCTCATTGAACGGTCCATCAGTGCACTATCAACTAGGTACTTACAACGTTGATCATAATTTAACAGTACAGCCTAACCTAATTTATTATGCTCCCTTCCACAATTATTATTTGTCATTTATTCTTGAAACGTCATTCCATAAAGGCATTTGATTCACCCGGCCGAACCAATCAGTCCTCAGCCGGCAAAGCCTTAGATCTTTATAAATCGTCGGTCCGCCATTGTGCGTCCGGCAAAACACTTGATTTAATGGCAGCTGTCAAACGACCATAATGAAAGATGGCCGCGCTAATGGCGGGAGAGACGGATTGCCAGAAGCGGAACTGAATTTTACCCATATTTTCTTTGACACGAATTATGTTGTTTAACAAGCGGAAATAGATTTTACGCCTTCGTGCAATTATGCGTTATCCAATATCCGTTTTTTGTAGATAGTGGTTAATTATAATATTCAAGAAAAATAGCATCAAAAGGTTGAATGGAAATGGTACGTTTTCATCCCGCGACAAAATATCCCCGACAAAATATTCTCAACAAAATATCCTACGGACAAAACATCCTCCAACAAAATATCTGCCAAAACCTAACCTAACCTAACTTCACCTAACCTAACCTAAACTTATTTTATATTTTACGTTTGCTTCTCTATTTATATACTTAAATGCTTTTCCTCGTAAAATATTTCCGTAGTGTGGGTTTCGTCGTCCAACTAGCTTCTAACACGCGGTATTCGAAAAAAACTAATCTTCAAAAAATGTTGCCATGATTATGCTAGCGGGATGCTGGAAGAATGAATACAAATCATTAGTATTAATTAAACAGCCTGGGTTATCATTGCATCGCAAACTCTGGACTGCCGTCAACAGGATAAGGTGCTCCATAGCCGTTGTGCTCACATGATGCATAGATGGTGCCATAAAGAGTGTGTGAATGCGGTGCGGTGCAGACCACCGAATATGTGGTCAACGAATGCCCGCTCCGTTCATACCCCGGCGGGATTGATGAGGTCCACAGGGCAAGACTAGCTCGCAGGCCTAGATGTTCCCCTCTGACCCCCCACCATACGAAAGAAGAATTAGTATTAATCTATATGTATAAAAATTAATGTATGTTTGCTTGCGTGCTTGTTGGTTTGTTATTTATGGATTACTATAGGTAATATGCGTAGGAAATGTTTGAAACTGTCAAAATATCTTCTTTTTACCTTGGCGAAGTTTTCTGGATTATTACAAACAAATGACAATACATCTGAAAAGTTTTTTTAATAATTTCAAAAACTCTTACGAAACTATCAAACATGTCATAATTTGAGAATGACATTTTGAAAAACAATCAATTGTTCAAACAAAATTCAATTTTTGAATAAACTCTTTAAATTAATAAATTTAATTAAAATACTAACCTATGATACTCACCCAAATCAAACACTTCATCTATAAATCTAATCAAGAATTATAGGTATTTTAAATAAGTACCTATGTTAGCTACCAAATTTGATTGATTGTTTTTATAATACATAAAAATGTATGTTTGTAATGTATGAAAAAAGAAAATCTGTAAAAAATTGCAACAGGTTTAGAAACTGAATGAACCGGGACTGAATATATTGAACGTGGGAGTGGGAAGGGGAACGCAGGAGGGGGGTTCGCGGAACGGGGAAGCGTGAGAAGGGTGAGGGAAGGCGGAGAAGGTAAAGTGGGAACGCGTGAGGGGAAAGTGACGTGGAAGGGGAAGGGGAGACGAAATGGGAAAGGACACGCAGGGAGAATTTTTTTTTTTTAGTAAGTAGTAATGCAACCCACGGCGGGAACTCGCTAATCTGCTATAAGTGTGTGGTACAAATGGTTATTTTTTAAAATTAATTAATTAATATCCGGCAACACAGGACCACCCGAAAAACTTGTATTTTATAACATAATTACATAGTATAAAATGAAGTCGCTCAAAATGTATGTGCGCATAGATCTTTTAAACTACGCAACGGATTTTCATGCGGTTTTAACATATATATAGAATGATTCAAAGGGAAGTTTTACATGTATAAGACATGCTTATTCTAGTAGATAAAAGCCGAGAAATTCATATGTTTAATTCAGGCAGCGGGCATCTGGCAAGCGGGTAGTGTGAATTTTATAAAGGTTGGGTAATGTAATGTAGTGTAACATAATTGAGAAAAAAAATCTTTCTCTCACTTGTAATGCAATGTTCGTAATTCAAGTCCGAGAAAATTTTATACATTAGTCATAAGTCATAATCATACAAAAAGCTTGCAACGGTATAAAATCACTAATCCTGACTCGCATAATAATTATCGGAGAAAATAATCATGCCACGCTACTGAGGTTAACTTAAGGTTTCAACGCATAAAAGCGATAATGAGTGCATTCAGGAATGGCGTGCTCCTTGATAAACAGATTCCCAAAGGAACTATTATTACCAGCTGCGAGTATTAGGTAAGTCCACCCTGCCAATATCGCCTGCATTGTTTGCCGTACAGGTGGTAACTTTGGTTTTCATATGAATAAGTTATTAATGAAAGGAGCGGGTCATTTAAGTGAGAACAATGGTGCCGCTGATTGGGTGTTGTGCGAGTTGCAATAATGGCTGTTGACCCTCACCTGGGTCATTAGTTCTCTTTAGAAACCATGGAAATATTATTATTTGCGAAAAACAGTAGCTGCATGTGACTTTTTTCATACTTATGAAATAAGATATAAATTTTATCATTTATAATTTTTCTTCTCAAAAAATACCTATGTCTAAACATACACATTTCAATTGCCGCCCCGAGAACCATTTATTAGATAATCAACACCTCTGCAAAAGGTTACCCCAAGTGATTCGCTACGTTTGGTGACACGGGTTCATGGGGTGAGGTTTTTCCAGGTTTTGGCGGCGGATGCGTCTGCCCATCTGATCGAGAGAGAGTGGTTGAGAGAGGCCATTTGACCTTTCCAGCCGGACTCGCTCGACCCATCGCCTTGCACCGCAGTTGGAAGGATGGATTTATATGTCCATCACTCCTGGACTCACTGACCCCCAGATTCCTACCCACCCCTCATACCGTTTTCCTTCACAGGACTTCCTTTCCCTCCCTTCCTTAAAAAGACCCTCCCACAGCATCCCTTAAGATGACATAGCCCCTGAGGGAAATTATTTTCCTCAGGACCTCCTGTGTGGAGCTAATGTCGAAAAAACCTATAAGATCATGTGATTTCTTTATTTTTCAGCTTCTTACTTTTTCCACACAAATTCTTTATGAATGATGAATAATGACGTTTAACTTTAATTTTTTTGTTAACGCGTGTCGGCCCATTGCCAGTAAATTAAAAATATATATTTTGACTCCAGTTTTTTTTTTTTTTTTCGTCGAACTTAATCTTAAATGTCTCAAGAAAAATAAAACGATAACGGTCGCAACTGGGACTCGAACCCAAAAGTTTTTCATTTCTGTTTCGGCTACTGATACCTCTTATTTAAACGTAATTTTTGTCAGTCCCATATTTAAAATTTCAGAATTAACAATTTTATCTTCGACTAATTTTTTTCCATATTATTGGTAGCTACGAGTACCTTCTTCACCGGAAACAAGTGTTTAGAGAACTGGTTTGTAACCTAGATAACGTCTCGGATAAAAATATCCGATTTTATTTATGTACATGGAATATCTATTAATCTTTTTTTTAAATCTTAAATGACCTTAATGAACTTTTTGAAGATTATTCAGAGATTCACTAATAATCGAAAGAGAACAAGGTGCGAAAAAATAAAAAGATAACGGTCGCAAAATAAACTAAAAAGGGATATCCGTAGCCGAATTGGTAAAGTTTTTTTAACGGAAAGAGTACGAATTCGAGAGCTAGTTGTGACCGTAAACTTATTATAACTATCTTCTTCAATGAAAAACCTCATATTTCAGTTGTAATAAGATCGTTTAGGTAGTCGTTTTTCAGTTTCGTGAGAACTGTTCTCACGAAACCAAGTATCTCACATGACTGACGAAAACATATTATCAGCTAATAATTATTGGCTACTTAAATCCTTTTAAATGTATTCATTCAAGAAATTCCATAAAATCGCTTTGTTATATTTACACCGAATACAATAATGCATAATGTTATTCTATATAGAGTTAGTTTTCTTACTTGTAATCATAAAAAAGATCTAACAGCACGTATTTCAAGAATTTTAACCAGCGACCATATTATATGTATAGAGTTAAAAACGTAGATGCCATTTTGCTCTATCATAATTTTTGTCAAATAAAAACAATCAAAAAAATTCCATCACACCTCTCCATTGGGCATGACGATAACAGACGAGGCAGAGCGCGTATCACGTGACCCGCGCGATGTGTATCAGTGTGATCGGTGGCGAAATATGAGAGAAAAAAAATGGATTTTAATTGAAATTGGACATCCAACAGACATCTACATTTTTACTCCTCAAATCTTTCGGGGACATGCTGTTACATCCCGTTTATTCCCAAGAAAAAAAAAAAACAAAGTTTGGTAGTGGTTTTGTAATACTCTGTGTAAAAGCTTGGTATTAATATTTTACAAAATTATACCCTATAAGATAACCAAACAAAAAATAGACAATAAAAAAAGGTAAAGTTTTGCATTTAATGTATCTATTAATATATTGAAGAGTGTATGTGATTAACGAATTTAGCACACTTGACCTTCAAATAAAGTTCAATGTCTCTATGAGATTTTGTAAAATCTCCCCCACCTCCTTTGCCCTCTTCTTGATGCAGAGTTTTCATACGTCTTGTAAAAACTTTGCACGCTTGACGATCAAAATTAGAAGAAAATTACCGTCTACACACGATTTCTAAAAATTCTGTATAAAGCTCGGGTAACGCAAGTTCAGCTAGTTAGAGAAGAAACAAACTTTTTCCCGTTCAAAGATGCAAGGTGTCATTATCTTTTGCTGGATAATCGCATGTCTGTGAAATTTCCATTAGAAAATCGACTCGGAAACATTGCATTTTTATGGGGCATTCCGCCAATAAAAATAAAATGTACAAACACAACACATAGTATGTCGGTATGTGTACCTAAAGAGTAGAGAAAAATCGGGTTTCATGAAAGGAACCGATATATTATACGGAACATTGCTTGGATTATTTTCATTGAAGGTGTCTCTGCTCTCTCGTTCACATTACTGATCCAATTATTTTCACAATGTTGAAAATCCTTCATTCCTCGACAATAAGCATTTCTTAAACCATACACTACTTGAACAATAGCTCTCTTAATCACATTGGAACTAAATGAAAACAAACCTTTGTTAATCGTTCTTATATAAGTGTCCAGTGATTCAGTGTAGAACGCAAAACTTTGGACTGAAAAATGTTTTAATTCATGATCTTTTGTTTGAGAATATCATTTAAAAAATCTGTTATAGATTCCATCGGAGGTTACTTATAATATCATTAGCCCAAATTTCTACTTGAGACTTCTTCTGGAGTCGGCTCCTCGTTGTTGAGGATCGTGACCCCCATTCCAATTCCCTTGGTGGACAAGGATCCTTCAGTCCTCGCGGTTCTGCGCTGCGTGGAGAGCTGCGGACACCGACTTACTTGACGTCAAGGATAAATAATTGATCACTCCAGCAAATTTGTGACCTTTCTCGGCTTCTCCTGCCAACTATGAGTTGATCTAGGTTAGAGTCCGAGTTAATGTACTCTTCACATTTCAAAACAGTTTACAATAATTTTAAAAGTCTCCATCTAAAATATTCACCACAAATATAATAACATTTCGTAAAAATCATTTCCCAGTATTCGTGATATTCACTTGTAAATTCTCCACCCCACATGAGAGGCATTTTTTTGTAAAATAGGTAACTGAATAACGTTTATGATAATCAACTTCTAGCACCATCTTTACGATGTGATTATTCCGGGCAGGTTTCTGAGATAACACATTATAATATTATGTGGAGCGCTCTTTCCCGTCTCTCTCTGCCTTGGGCACCAAAGGTTCTTACTTACAATATTATGTTACTGCAGTTCATTTGATAAATAAGATAATCAGGATCATCGTGGTTATAAACCTTAATACTTTATAATTAAAGGCAGAAAAAAATACCTTTATTGATAATACACCTGCATTAAATTTTTCATTACAAATGATCAACTTTGAAGTATGGAACTGGTTGTGGATAAGATGAAAGTTAACTGCAGTACAAGATCCCTGAAGCGAATAAATGGTAAAAGATTAAGTACAAGAATGCAAGTTCGATGTTTGAACAAGAATGCATGTTTAAACAAGAAAGGGGTGACTAGATTTAATTTATTTAGCTAATAGTCGTAAAAATTAGATTAAACAAAATTAATGTTTTATAAAAAAAATGATGGATAAAAACGATTATATTAATTAAATTTACCGGCGAAATGATTGCATAAGAAATATTTTCAGTTTATAAATACGGCTGTAGGATGATTTCAAATAATGTCAGATTACTAGTTAGTGTCTCGTCTAAATATCATGCTGGGATTTTTGTTCTCTAAAATCTGACTAATACTCACTGGAGCGACTAAGGCCGTAATATGGGTCGCTTTCATTTTTCTGCGATTGACAGTGGTCCAAAATTGGACCCCATTATTTTACCAAAGTTTTTGGACCAAAGTGTACGATTTTAGAATATTTTTTTTATAAATCCTATGAATATGTGATAATTATCACATAAATTATCTATTATTTAAAATAAACAATAACTGGTTTGACTCCCCTGAACTGGTCTCATTAATAAATTACCATGTACCTTGTAGACCGACTCGACTCAAAACTCCTTTCCATTGTGACAATACTTTGACGAACGCAGAACAAAACTCAACCATAAATCGCTTGCATATTTTAGGCAATGAATATGCTAATATCGAGCCAGTAATCTGGCTTCATACAAAAGATGCGTTAAACTTAATTTGTTTGCATGATTCATGGCAATGCACAAACACCACGTAAATATAATTGATCATTAAATTGAAATTAAAACAATTTTTTTAACTTATTTCCACATATTAAATAAATATATATATTCTATATGTGGAAATAAGTTTAAAAAAATTGTTTTAATTTCAATTTAATACAATATAATTCCACCACGTATAACAGAAAAATAAATAAACTCATAATTCATCATGTAAACATAATATGCCTACCAGTACTTCACTCTAAAACTATTACATTATTTGCACTAGAAATCATAGGTACTTGTTTAATTTATCATATCGGTTAACATAATCCAGGATTTATTACTTTTTATATTTTATATTATTTAAATCTTTGTAAGTACCTTGAGATAGGTATCTTTTATTTCTACATTTTACATTTTATTGTTTTATTTCTCTCTTTAAATTTTTATTTTTACTTTTATACATTATAGTCTTTATACACTACTTATTACCTTTTTTCTTAAATTTTACTAACATTTATACTGTTATTCTTCGTGTTGTTGTACTATTATAAGTATGTCTATTATGTTAATGGCATATGTTGTGCGGTATATGTGTAAATAAATAAATAAATTATAATCGACAAATGATATGTGAATTCATCAGCTATATAGAACTATATAATCAGTTTGTATGTCTCCATATTAAAATTCGGAGGTTTGATTTTTTAATGTGAGCAGAATATATTCAAAATGATCTTCAAAAAATCACGAGAATCGGAGGAACAAATTTTTAAATCGCGCTGTCACTCGGGTGAGGAAAAAACAGATATAAGATGTATGACATTCCATCATACGTGTCTCTGGAGAAATGTTATCTTTTAAAAGTATTCAGTTAAGCTAATATTAATATTTTCTTTAAAAAATTAATTCGAGTAAAAATTATCAGACGAATAAATTAAAATTATTATTTCAGTAGCAGAATAGCAAAATATCACGTATTTATTACGTGGGGGTGAATTTTTTATAGCAATAACCGTAAATCTCGTACAAACGGTGTTTGTGCATTGCCCGAGCAGCGTCCTTTTTACAGCGGCAGAGGGGGCAGCTTTTGTGGTCAGTGTCGAGAGGCGGTAATTAATTCATAGCTGAAACTACCCCGTGTAACACGTTCTAATAATTCTTTGTTTTACAAGACAAGCCTGATTTATATGCACCATTGAAATGAAAAAATGTAAGAACAAAATTTTTTTTCGGCACTTATTTTTCAATTTTCTTGGAGATCATCTAATTGCTTTATGTAATTGCTCTAAATAATCGCTGCGACTAATGAAAATTAGGTCCGTTTGTGACTCAACTATGACAGCTAATAGATACTGTTAGGTTGGCGTCATGTAGTAATTTTATCATTTCGCGTATTCAAAAACTGCAAAGATTTGATACCCAGGATTATTCCCAGTTTTGTTCAAAACAGAAGTCAATATAAATAGTATTTTGAGTCAGAATTCTGAAAAAAGATAAATAAATAAAAAAATCTAAGTACAACATTTTTGAGGACAGCTAATGTATACTGTTTGGAAGTCTTCAAGTAGCAATTTCATCATTTCGCCTATTCAAAAACTGCCAAAATCTGATTTCGAATATTATTTACAAATTCGTCCAAATCTGAAGTCAAAGTAAATAGTATTTGGAACTTGTATGGTGAAAAAATATATTTAAAAGAAAAAAACAAAACTTTTTAGCACTACTACCACTACCGCTACTTTTCTTTTGTACCAATCATGGGTATATTTATTCATCTTTTTAGATTTGACAACACAACACTACAGACATACCTATGTATATGCATATGTAAATAACTCAACTTACTGATTGCAATTTTTTAAGTACAAAATTCCAATAACGAGGTACATAATTTTTTTTTCGCAGTTCAGATAAGTTATTAGTTAATTTATCATATTACTTCGTTTACAATGTACATTTCTGTTGTAATTCGGCCCAAAAATAACAAAATGGTTACTAGAATTCGTCGCCTCAGTTCTTAATTGTCCAAACGACCATTTTAGTTTTTGTTCAATCTCCACTTTAAAACTAAAAATTAAGTATAAAAAAGGATAGTTAATCACTTAATTAAGAATTATTTAAACTAATCAGACCTTTGCCTTTACGGAAATAGCTTTATCTTAAACACCTATCATAATGTTTCATTGAAATAATGAAAGAAAACCTTCACCTCCTGTCAAATTTTTAAATGGTCATTTCGACAATTAAGAACTAAGGCGACGAATTGGGTAGGACGGAGTCAAAAAAGTTTTCTGATAAAAAATGTTTTCTGATAATTTTATATGACCGCCTTATACATCTCGTATGTTTCGAATTTTTTTATTTTCTTTTCTTTTACTGTTTTTCTTGTGCTCTAATTTTATTTTCTTATATATTTCCTTTGTTTTCCAAATTTTTATTTACTTTTTCTTCTCTTTTTTTCTTGCATACTCACATTGAAAACACAGTTTCTTGTATATTTGATGCTTGATTCTAGAACCTATTCTACTACTATTATCCTATTGTATCATATATTATAATTATGTGAATGTTAACTTTACTTAATACTACATATATGAATGATCATGTGCCTAAATACCTAATGTAAACGAAACCTGTCAATTTGACTGTCCTCAAACGGGACACCATCCTAGTTGGACAGTCAAAGCTTCCTTAAACTGTGAATGTACTTTTATAACAGATAAATAAAATAAATAAAATAATAAAATAAAAAAATTGTTTAAAAAAGCTTCATTCTGTATTTAAAGGCCAATAAACAACTTTTACATATAAGCAAATTAATTCAGTTGATAAAATAAAATTTAAAAAAATAAAAAATATTTTTTTGAATGTAGCTATTACTTTGTGGTTATCCATTATAGAAAAATGAAACAATACAACTTTGTATAAACCACTTATATAATGTGCAAATCCGACCGGTTTATAAAAACCATATTAATATTGAAAATTACCATAGTTTTGAAAAAAACACAGGGATAAATATTCTTCATATTAATCATAAAGGAAAACGTTAAGATAACTTAGAAGCTTTGGAAATTAAAAAATCCCTTAAAAATAATGAATCTATTATCAACAAACAAAAAATATTGTCATATAGCCCAATCATGGATTTGTTCCCCTACCCACCCACTCTACACTAATACCTACCCACCCAATAACTAACAACGGCCCCACCCCTACCATAATAAAACATTGTTCTAAATTCTAAACTGTCAAATTAATATAAGCTTTCCCTGACGAAGGAACGTTTGTTCCGAAACCGGTCGGATTTGCACATTATATAAGTGGTTTATACAAAGTTGTATTGTTTCATTTTTCTAAAATAAAAAATACTTACGAAGACAAAGTGTTACTCAAAGTTCAGGGTGATTTTTTAAACTCAAAACTACAGCAATATTGTAATATAATGTGAAATAATGCTTTGCATACAAAATTATGTAAAAATCTCAAAAACCTTTCTTCCCTTTATCTGCGCATCGAAAAGCATCGTCTTACATTTCCATACGGATACGATCAAATAAACAACAAGTAAGACGACATTTAAACATAAATTCCACGCAGTTTGTACCATAAAAAGACAATAAAATTATGCAAATTACCAGTAAGTATGTTGTAATCCAAAAACATCGCATGTTTTCCCAGTCACGGTGAGTTTCCAGTCGATAAACCCTAACCCCATACTGTCAGGGGTTTTGTATGCAAGCCTTGCACTCACCGAGCTAGCAGCTACCAGCTACTACCTCTGCACCCCGGGGAGATTTCCTGGAGGGTTGCTAAAGACCTGCATTCGGCGCGTTAGCTTCCAAAATGAGTTATGGGTGAAAAATGCGTCCCCTGCATCCTTAAGGAAGGGAACTTTAAATATTTAAAACCGCATTTATTTGAATATTGAAGGATATGAAATTAGAATTTTTAATTTTATTTATACTGTAGGAGAAGGGTGAGTACTATTGTAATAAATATGTTGTTCACGTGTAGGATGGAATAAATTAATTCACCCTTGTTCTTAATTCATTCTAATACATTAAAGCTTCGTTAAACGTTAGTGATAATATGTTCACCCAATACATACTTTTATGATGCCTTTATTAAAATTTATTAAATAACATAGCGTGGCCTCAGTTCTTATTTTTCCAAAAGACCAATTTTGTTCAATCTCTACTTTAAAATTAAGAATACAGTATTAAAAATGACAGTTAATCACTTAACTAAAAATTATTTAAACTAACGAGACCTTTACTTTTACAGAAATAGCTTTCTCTTAAATACCTATCATAATGTTTCATTGAAATAATGAAAGAAAACCTTCTCCTCCTGTAAAATGTTATATTGGTCTTTTGGGCAAATAAGAACTAACGCGACGATAGGTAATACATACATATTTTTTGTGCAATCCTCCAGTAAACGATAAAACACGAATAAGTAATAATAATATAACACGAGACTCCTTACAATGCGGTGAACATTATGAAAAATATTTACTACAAGCGAGAAATGGTGAAATTTTAATAGATTGTTTTATCTCAAATTTGTAGTTCTAGCCAGTTATTTTCAGCTCGTATCTTCATTTCGCTCATTAGCTGAAAAGTTTAGAAATCAGAAAAAAAACAGATTGCGATATATTCAATATTTTTCTCGATTCATCAAAATGCTAAGGAGGGTTAGTTAAAAGTGCTTTAATTTTAATATTCCTTACATGTATGTAGATATTATATAAGTTAATATATTCCAAAAGCAAGTGCCTACTCCGCAGTAGTCAGTAGGGAATAAGCAACTGCCTTCCGTTAAGAACAGAACAAAGCCAACAGAGACAAATCGGCCGAGTTTCTCACTGCATGATTATTCCTTGGTAAACTCAAACAATAGACACATAACAACTAACTAACCCATGGACTGCACGGAAACAGTACTCCAAACTTGGACCAGTCAAAAATAGACTTTCAAAGTAAGGGAACATTTAATATCATTTTGTTACATAGGAGAACAAACTGTTATAACAGCATTTTGTTCATTTTTAGGGCTATATAAATGATTTTCAACCCCTTATCTTAGTCCAGTCGGGGACTCATTGCTTCGTAAAACGTATCTCACAGTCCTTATCTTGATATTTTTCAGTGGCCTCTGTCCAATGCAGGTTCAGTTATTTCGCATTTCTAGCGTAGCCTTTTTACTCGCACAATTTTTATAATAATAATAATAATAATAACGTTATGTGATAATTCACTTAAAGTGTGCAATTTAGTAAATACCATTATCACCTCGAGGGTGTTTAAAGATATGATATGACAATATTAGCAAAAATTACTCATTTTGTTTTATACCTATCATTAAGTACGTTATTTTAAAGAATTGCGAAAATTTCCCACTAGCTTCGTCAATTTACCGTAACATCTTCGGTTCAAAAAATATAATATTAAGTGCATTATTCACTAACAATATATACCTGCTGAAGAGTTTTATATTTTATAACCTCTTTACTAAAACTTGTTTTATTTAATTTGCCAATCTAATAACTGAATTGAAATAAATAAAGTACTTATATTTTATAAAAATATTGTTGAGCTCACCGAAATGAACAGTGGAAACAGATTTTGAACATATTTCTCTAGCTTTTCTAAGGAGTAACACTTACAATCGATTAATACTTTTATTAAATTGGTTATCAAAATAATAAAAAGGCCCTATATTTCAATTCTTATTCTGTAGTCTGTAAGTGTCCTTTAGTAAAATTCATATAATAAAGAATAACACAATAAGTGCTTTGTGAGTGAATTTCGTGATATCGGCCTATTTCGGCCTGATAGGCCTGATTTCGGCATATAATGAATTTCAATATCTTATGTAAATATATTATAAAAAAAGTCAAAAAAAATGTGCGGCTCGCAAAAACTCAGTAACTAGTCCCGGTACCAGCAGGAGAGTTATATGGTGTGATAGATCTCTATCCCTCCTCCAGGATGATGGCTCCCGTTTTCACCTAAAGGGTGTACTTTTGAAGATATAAGGGCTGGAAGTTTCACCCTATTGAAATTGCTAGAAAGGTCTTCCGGAAAGTTCTAGAAGGTTCGATAGAGCTCTAGAAAGTTCTGAAAGGAGTGGAGGAGTATGTCGTGGAATGTTCGGGAATAGGGGATCGGGAACATCATTGTGTAACATTCTAGAACACTCTCGAATGTTGTCCTGAGCGAAGCCGGGTAACCCTGCTATTCCAAATCAAACTGTGTTTCACCATGATTACGAAATTAAAACGAGATGGCGAAATTCAATATCAGGGAAGTGTAGGCTGGACAGACCGAGTGCAAAAAGCATTTAGTTCTAGAACTAAAAGGTACTAAGTGAGTGGCGTATTTGTTTCCATTAAAATTTACATAGAAGTCACTTAATCATCAGATGCCTATAATAATTAATAATTGGCATAATGTGCCACTACGTGTTGTTAAATAATTGGTTTTTTTTTATGAGAGATTGCATTATTCACTAATGGAATATAGCCGCCGGAAGAGTTAATAGGGTATTTGAATAAAATTTATACTTATACATGTGTACTTATTATTAGTATGTTATAATTCGATGCAAAACTATAATTAACCGACGACTTCTTGAAAACAGTGAGCGCATTTATGTTACTTAATAACTTAATAAGTAATCTTGAGTCTTAGAATTTTGTTTCAAGATGGTGCTTATTGTTTTCAAACAGAAATACTGCGGTGCGTACCTACTACATAATTTAATGCGAACATTGCTGGGAACGTCGTTTTATACGCATCGTAGCAAAAAGGTTCGGTATAATTTCAATAGGTGGCTAGCGTAATTCAGCAGACGTTCAGAAGGAATATCCTGAAGTTTGATATTATTTCACGCACATACATAAAAATAATAAAAACTGGTTGATAAAGGATAACTTCGACAGTTAAAATTTAACAGAATATATAACATGTTGATGATGTAAGAGAAGTCATACCTAGGTGAATAGGTCGGTATTTCAAAACCCGGCAAAGTGAAATAAATATATGACTTATAAAAATATTGACAAGATAAACAGGTTTTTTTATTTTTTATTTTTTTTTATTGAAAGAATAGATAATACATATTAAAATCAATAAACAAGTCCTGCTAAGCCAATTGAATTGGCTTGTCAACAGGTGCTTATATTTTAGTTACGTATAGATTTTTTACATTTAAAATTTACATCTTATATCTACAGATTCAAAATTTTTTCATATATATCAATATCAATATTAATCTTTTTTTTCCGATAGCCAATTTTTCACCATATATTTAACCTTATTCATAGAATTACATTGCTTTATAGTGTCAGGTAATAAATTAAATATCTTCGGTATGATGTATTCAAACGTTCTCTGTCCGTACTTATTGTTAAATTTCGGAACTATTAACCCGTCGTTGCGCGTGAATCTAGTGCTGTATTTATGTTCTAATTTCTCTTTATGCTGCGGGGTAAATATATGTTGAATTATAATTTTGTGCCATAGTATTGCCTTAACCGGTTAAATTTTGGCACTCTGAAACAGCAATGGTATATTATGTCTCTGTTTGAAAATATTAGGGACGACTGATAATTTTACAATTGCGTTTTGTGCAACTTGGACTTGTTTCAGATTTGTTATAGTAGTATTTCCCCATATTGTTAATACATATCTTATAATAGATTCTGCCAGTGACATATAAATTATTTTATGTATTTTAATTGATAGGAAAAAAATTAATGTGTACATCCTGCGAGCAATGGGGTATTTTCACGTGTTTTTTTTATTGCTTAAAAAAATTAAGAAAAAAATTACGATGATCATAGCATTTTTATTTTATTTTTATGTTGACGAATAAATTTTCTACAGCGAGTTAAAGTTTCCCATTTTGGAATTACCGCTAAAACGATATTTTGGGGCGTGGCTATCGTGTGACGTCATGAGTGAGGACGCACACTGACAGTGTTTATTTATGCTAGTTGAGCTTAGCGACACTTGTGACGTCACAAACCCATTCCCCAACCATGGGCCGTTTTGATTTGGTCAGTTTTAGATCGTTTTTAAAATCAATAATATTGAATGAAAACATAAAAATCAAACATTTTTAGTAGGATTATTAAAATCAGAAAAATAATCTTTAAATATTCCGTACATTTTCCACAGAATTCCTCGTTTGTGGAAATACCCCATTGATCTGAGTCTTTTACAGGTTTTTTTTATATGTTTGTCCCATTTGTTCAGTTTTAGGAACAACTCGTATAGGTCTCATAGAAATCATTGTGTCTCCCTTACCATCATAATATTGAAATATTAACCGCAAAATTATTAATATGCACACCTCGATGAAACCAAAATTTCCGACCGCAACTTGAAAAAAAATTCAGACACTTTTGGAATTTTTTTATTTTAGTTTCACATGAAGCGGCAAAAAGTGGGTTTACAATACCGTTAATAAAAAATATGCCTAATAAAATTTGTGTGGTTTTTTTCGTTATCATCAATTTTAGTTAGAAAAAAGTAATTTGAGCCATTTTTAAAACGTTCTTATGTTTGCATTCAAAATTTTTTTATTAAAAATATTCAATTAATTTCGAATTATAAAACCTAGAGCTACTCGTTACAAAATCCTGTTTAAATGCAACAATACCTGGACTGAGTATTCGAAACACCTGCTTGAACCTAGGTTGCATGAAGTAAGGCGTATTTTATCACCTTTTTAAGACAGTTCTCAGTTTTCGGATGCATTCAGAAATATTCCAATTATTTGGATTTTATTGCAAAGCAGGAATATTTTGACCTTCCAACAGGGAGAGGAGTTAAAAAACATATAAGCTTGTGTAATTGGCAACTAATTAATAAATAAATTTACTGATGTGGGTGTTTTTCTTATAAAAAAAAAATTGAATTTCAGTCGCCAAATCCGAATATGTATACTTACAGAGGTAGGTACGAGTATCTATGCAACTTATTTATTTGGTAGCTACGAACTACTGGGTTGAAGAAAAGGGTTGGGTTGCCGTTTCTCTTTCGCCTTCAATATTTGCTGAGGGTGTCGTATTCCCAATGACTTTAGATACTGAAGAGTTGTGTAAAATTATTTAAAAAAAAATATTCATCATCGAAAAATAATCAAAACGTATTTTTTATATTTTTTTCTAGCTTCGAAAAGTCGCCAACCGCCTACGATGTTAATCACCGTGTAGCCTTGATAAAACGGCCAGCAAAATGAAATATAATTATTTTCCTACTTGCCTCAAGAAAGCAGAAGGTAGAAGGCTATCAGATAAAAGGCTTGCGTGGTGAAGGGGGTGTGCTTATCTCAATCCTATTTTCACAACAGGCCCCCACTTCCTCCAACTTAATCTCGGTCCCTAAGTCCGATTTAGGATGCTTTTATTACGCGAATAGATTACTGAATCACATACATCAAACCGTGGCGTCCTGTGACACGGCAGTCCAACTCGTGGCTTGATTATGTTGGTAGCCTGTTCGGCGGGCTTCCGGTTGAAGCAGGGGTTGATTGTATTTTACAACATCCGTGAAACTTTAATGACGTACATATTAGGCCTTGGGGATGGAGAGAATAAAATATAAACGTTTTTAAAGTTCATCATAAAAACTTTTTTTACAACTTACAGTTTTTGAATTACCTACACACTTTCATCTGGTTTCTTGGTTTAATGAGTGAGAATTATTATATACAGTTGATCAGTCAAGTCACAGTTACAGTTGATAAGTCTTGATGGCGGGTGCGTCGGCCCACCTTCTGCGTGGCGGGCCGGATTGGGAGATGCTGGTTGAGGGAGACCCTTTACAACCGGTTACCGCTGTCCGGGCCGCTCGGTAGTACAGGGGCCCGACCCTCAGGCTCACGACTGAGGGTGGGCTGCCCCATCAACGAGTGTAAAAACCCCGCCGCTGCTGTTGTGCCGGTTCGTGACCGGAGGGGACCCAGCAGTAGCGTTTGGGGCGCATCGGGTGACCTCTCCAGCCGGACTCTCCCTATCCATCGCCTTGCACCGCAGTGGGTGGATTGGATTCATTCGTTCGTCACTCTTGGACACTCTGATCCCCAGCTTCCTACCCACCCCTCATACCTTTTCCTTCCCAGACCTCCCTCCCCCCACACCTCATCATAAAAATATTTAATAAAAATCATGACAACACAAACAACAAAAATTAACAGCATTACAGCGGCGAGTAGTAGGCGACCCCGGCGCAGGCCAAAAATGTTGGTGAATTACACCAACATTCGCGGCCTGCATACCAATTTAAACTCCGTCCACCACCACCTTTTTTCTCAACGCCCCAACCTACTATTCCTGTCTGAAACGCAGATAGCCGAGCCTGTAGACGCCTCCTATCTCGACTGCCTGGGCTTCACCCTCGCAAGCAAGTTCAGACCTAAAGGAGGTGTCTGTCTCTATAGTCGAGCTGACGTCAACTGTGTGCGACTGTTGAATCTGGAAAACTCCAGATTCGACGTAATGTGGGTACGCGTCAATCTTGCCAGTACGGTAAGATTCTACGCGTGTTTATACCGCTCACCGAACCTTAGCGAATCAGACACGTCCGAGCTCTTCAAACATTTAAGCGACACTATTGATGACCTCTTGCCCCGCTACCCTATGGCAGAGTTTGTGGTCCTGGGGGACTTCAATGTTCATAACGAACCTTGGTTGAAGTTCTCAGGATCAACAGACTCGGCTGGACGCCAAGCGGAATCCTTTGCCTTTTGCTACGGATTGGAGCAAATGATTCAGGAGCCTTCAAGGGTTCCTGATGTCCAGACTCACCGTTCCAATCTGTTAGACCTATTTTTAACTACTGTGCCACACGGTTACAGTATTGAAGTCACAGCGCCTTTAGGATCGTCCAACCACTGCCTGGTGACGACATCAATCCCTGTAAACTTCAGACCACCAAACGAGAGGCTGAAGAGAAAAGTGTGGCACTATAGGTCAGCAGATTGGTTCGGTCTGCGGGCACATTTTAATGCTTTCCCGTGGTCAGCTGTCTGTTTTCGGACTTCGGATCCCTCAAGATGTGCCCAGGAAATTGGTGAGGTCATCACATCCGCGATGGATGGCTTCATCCAATCTACTGTTAAGGAAACTGGTGTAGGCTCAAAGCCGTGGTTCAGTCGACAATGCGCTGAAGCAGTGCGATGAAAAAACGCGGCTTACCGAGCCTACAACACATCTAGAACATCCGAAGATAGAACAGCTTACAACAAAATGGCAAAGGAAACCAAGAGAATCATAAATAGGTCAAAATTCGAGCACGACCAGCAGATCAGCAGAAAGCTGACTGCATGCCCGCATGGCAGCAGGCAATTCTGGTCGCTTGCGGGCTCAATAGGTCGCAATTTCTGCAAATCCAGTCTGCTACCTCTTACCAGACCTGACGGCTCACTAGCAAACACCGCCACCGAAAAGGCTAACTTACTAGGTAAAATGTTTGCGGATAACTCAACCCTCGATGACCAAGGTGATGGAACGTGTGATCAACGACAAACTGCTCACATACCTCGAGAAGAACAAAATTATTAACGACCGTCAATACGGATTCCGGCGGAACCGCTCGTGCGGTGATCTTCTCGCGTATGTGACGCATGTTTGGGGGCGATGCCTGGAACGTTTCGGTGAGACCCAAACGGTTGCACTGGACATATCCAAGGCCTTTGACCGGGTTTGGCACCGAGGACTTGTCAACAAACTGCATTCTTACGGACTTCCCGCATCCTTGTGTACGTGGATTGCCGACTTCTTGAGGGAGAGGTCGATTCAGACGGTAGTCGATGGTTTCACCTCTTCCTCTCACTCGATAAATGCTGGCGTCCCGCAGGGATCGGTTCTGTCTCCAACTCTGTTTTTGTTGCACATCAACGACCTTTTGTCATGTGCACCAATTCACTGTTACGCGGATGACAGTACAGTTCATGATAGCTTTTTGTTTGACAAGCCCCCAAAGGGCTCACAAACTCCAACAGCTCGTAAGGCTTTGAAGCAAAGAATGGACGGTTACCTCGAGAGTGTTTTCTCTTGGGGTAAAAATAATCTCGTTGAATTTAATGTTTCAAAGACCCAATCTTGTCTGATTACGTCTAAAAGGGATCGCAATGAAAATCTAGTCTCTTTCAACGGAAGCAATCTTCCGAACAGGCCCTCCATTGATATGCTTGGTGTAACCCTAAGTGACCAGCTCAGGTATGGGGGCTCCATCGAAGCCAGAGTAAAGTTAGCCTCCCAAAAACTGGGCGTACTGTACAGGGCCCGCAGATACTTTAATAGTACACAACTGCTAACCCTGTACAAATCGCAAGTGCGCCCCACGGTTGAATTTGGCAGCCACCTCTGGTCTGGAGCTCCAAAATACCTGAAAAATATCCTCGACTCTGTGCAGAAACGGGCGGTCCGTTTGATAGATTCTCCCATCTTAACAGACGGATTGCAATCTTTAGAGCACAGGCGTCGGGTGGGAATGCTATCCTTGTTCTACCGGTATTACAAAGGAAGATGCTCCGAGGAACTAGCATCATTGATCCCTTCGGCACCGCTGCATAGTCGGGAAACACGCCAAACGCGTGCCCAACATTTGTACACAGTTGACATTTGTCACATGAGAACGGGTCGTTTCTTCGACTCGTTCTTGTGTTCAACAACTCGGCTGTGGAATGATTAGCCGGCCTCTGTGTTTCCTCCTTCCTACAACATGGGTCTCTTCAAGACCAATGTTCATTCCTTCCTCTCCTCAAAAAGACCCTCCACACAGCATCCCAGATGACATAGGCCCTGAGGGAAATTATTTTCCTCGGGGCCTCCTGTGTGGAGTTAATGTAAAAAAAAAAAAAAAAAGTCTGACATCTTCGAAAAATCTAAATTTTAGTTGAGTAAGCAGTTATATGTAAAAGTTTACCCTCTTCAGTACAATGCTCAAATTTCTCATAAACACCACAAAATTATTTACAAAGCAGAAAAACTCGTAATGAAATGTTATTGGTTATTAGTAGGAAATTTCAAAATGTCGTACTAATTTCTTGACCGTTCTACTTCCCAGTGTTATTTTAAGCATATTTAATTTATTTAAAAAACACGCTGGCAAGCAAATAATACTTAAATTATGGTGAGCATTCGAATATTGCTTTTCTCATTATCTCAAAACTTAGTATTTGGAGATGCCTGACTAATCAACTGGACGATCGATACATATTACATTTTACAAATGTATTACTTTTATAACTAAATTTAAAATGTTGAATTGAAATCAATTTCATTTTCCCGAAGTCCCAAATCCGTCCCAAATAGTCAATGTTCTATCCAGGCACACAGCGTAAAATACCGATTTTAAACAATGCATGACCGGTCAGTGGTTGATTAGGCATCGCGTTTGGGTCCCGCCCAGGCGTTCCGTGTTCGGTTTCTCCGCTGGCTAAGTCCTCCATCACGACTCAACCAACATTTTCGGCTTACTGTGGTAGTAGGAGATTTTCAAATATTGTAGGGTTATTCGTACCCCAGGAATATTTGTCATTTAAAAAAAAAAAAAAAGTTATATTTCAAGTCTTCGCCCAATTTTTTGTTTAAATTCTAATACCATCGTATGATAAGGGCTGTGAGGTTTGTAGGAAGAGATTTATTAATGAAGGTCTTGGAGAGGCCCAGATTATATGAAAGAGGAAAAATTGATGCCGGTAGCTCGTCCTACATACGAGTCGACTTACATAAAACGACACCCTTTCTCATGAAGCCAACATTAATGGTGAACCGGTGTTCCGCTCGTGTACGGCGCTCCGGGATCAATAATGTCAGCTCTTTAGAGCAGACTCCACTCAAATACATATAAAATAGACTCAGCATGCCTACATTGCGTCTGTGCATTAGATACGGCAATCGTTCTGTTAACGACAGATTGTCAATCAGACAGACCGCCCGCCTTCACACAGAATCAAGTAGGTTTATCAAGTATTTGGGGCTCCAGCCCATAAGTGGCTCCGAAATTCAATTGTAGGGCGTGCTTGAGATTTGTACAGGGTTAGCAGCCAGTCAATAAGGTGACCAGTTTCTTGGAAGCCAGATTTACGCCGGCTTCTACGTAGCCCCGATACTTGAGTCGTTCAGATGTACCTACTTACTCCAAAATTGATGGTTTGCTTTTTTATATTCCTAAGGATTGCTATCACTCGTTTTCAGTTACTTTAACTTATTCAAAACTTTTAACAAAATAATACTATATGAATTATAAAAATTACATCCTATATAAACTATAAAAGTACTATACATAATCCTCCACGCAGTATCTCCAAAGATAACGTGGGCCCGTAGGGAAAACTTTTTCCTTAATTAGAGTTAATGTAAAAAAATCCAGCTTTAACGAGAAGAAAAATCGTTGGCATGGATAATAAATAACATGTAATAATAATAATAAAATATAATTAAACATATCATTCATCAAAAAATCCACAGTCATGTTGATAGACTAAGAAACATGTTTTAGTAAATTAATAGAGATGTTCCAACTAAGTGCGTGTCTCTATAATGATTTTTATAATTCCGCCTTTGACTCTGACCTTTATCGTGGCATTGCATGTCACAGTGATACAGCCCTTTGAACTTGTTATCAAATTGCAAGAAATTATTGTTTTTCGATCTTATAAAAGTTATACTTTCATATATTTTTTTAATTCCATATTTTATACTTTTTGCGCCTTGTGCGTTTTGTGAAAAATCATCTCAAGGGTGCTGGTAAATGGCTAATCATGTTTATCCTTGAACATTATCTTATGATGTGAAAATGTATTATTTTTATACATAGGTTCACAGTTTAATTTAATATTTTCTGTCCTACATACTTATGTAGGATAGAAAATATTAAATGAAACTGTTTTATGTTTTTTTATTGTTTTAATCTATGTTTTTTTGTATAATAAAAAAATTTTTAAAGTATGTGCTCGTAAAATTATAGAGTTTTGATGTGATATTTGACATGTGATTCAAGTCATGTTTTTGTTCATAATTTCTATTCTAATGACTAATTCACTATTACATTCGTATAATTCAATATATTTACAATTATTTGTGTTATTTTTCATCAGTTTTAAACCATTAATAATTACATGTTTTGGATTTAGTTTTTTTATTGGAAAAAAACGAGGTTATTTCTTAAAACTTCCATGAAAGATATGTTTTTAAAAGACATAGAAGTTTTAATAAATTCAATCGGCAAAAGTCAATAGAAAAACATGTGTACGAAATAACCTCGCTTTTTTCCGATAACAAAACTACATCTAAGTTTTTTAATTACATTACTGCCCTATGCATAAATAACGATAAATAAAAATAAAAATATAAATATAAATAAAATGTGTATATAAATACAATTCGAGAAATCAACTTTTAAATTGGGCAACAATTATTTCATAGAGTCAGAAGTTTTTAGTTATTCTTGGAGAATTATCGTTATATTTTTTTTTATAATTTTAAATTTTAATGAACGAGATAAAAATAAAAATAAACATTTTATTACAATAGGACATTTTTTTTAAATTTTCTGAAATTTTTCAATGTTTTATTTAAAAATGTTTGTAGTAAATGTTTGTAGTATGTAAATTTTTCAATGTTTTATTTAAAATGTTTGACGTTTCTTAGTAAGTAAGTATATAACTAAAATTTAAAATAAAACTTTTTTTTGTTCGATCGGCAACATTGACGAAATGGTCCCATGACAGTTGATCCGCTGCCAATTGGCCCCCCCGGCATACTTATATACAATATGCAGTCGGTTTAGGAAAAATACGGTTTATCTAATTACTCAAATGTTTGAAACATATTTTCATTCAAATGCATCAAGAACAAATCTGCTTCTCTATATAATGTGTATACCAGCGCTGTACATAAAATCGTTTGATATTAATACCAACATGTTATTAAGGGTATTTTGAAGTCGATTTTACGTTTAAAACTTGTAAATAATGCACCAAAAATGATTATTTCATAGTAAATATCCTTGGGGGGCAATTGTCAGCTGACGAAATAGTTAAGAAAAATAAATCATCCATTTGCCCACTCTGTTCTCTGTTCGTCGTCTACCTTACTTCAAAAATCTTTTATTGTTGTTTAGATAATATAATTTAGGAAAAACAATGATCATCACCTGAACGGCGGGTGTTTAAAATTAAAATTGATTATGAATGTAGTGTCTTCTTTTACAAAACATCTCCTGTTTGTTAATTGTCGTACCCCTCCGTTATCTTATACCTTTTGTTAAAATACATTTAAAATTCTGTTCAATTTTTAAATACCTATGAAAAAATAATATTAAAAATATTTAATACAATTAAAAGTTCTCATAGCCATAGATCGCAACACCACAACGTGAAAACAATATTAGATGTACAATGAAAAACATACCTACTTTCAAATACACCACTTAGTGAGTTACTATGTAGCAGCCATCCGGGTTTTACTTTACGTATTCGCCGCCAAGACCTAGACAAATCTCACCCCATGAATCCGGGCACCCCTGCTAAGTCACCTAACATAGTGAACCATTTTGGGTGACCTATGGCGGTGGTGTTAGTTATCGAAGCGGCGCGGCGGTACCCGTACCGCCTCCCAAAATGAAAGTCCTTATGTTAAAATTATATCATGTAAAATGAGAACCTACTATACTTTGATGATATATGTAAGATTTACTACTTTCAGCTGGTTTTATAAATTATAATCTATTATTAATTATACCTTATGTATCAATGACATAATACTATCCACGTACGATTTCTTTGAGATATTTCATTTCATCATGCGTGACTTAACACACTTATTTCATTATTAAATTGGTTTTATTATATATTTTTAAAAATTTTATTCATGTCTTTGTGTACTTATCTTGCATTTGTTCAATCATTTTAATTAAAATTTTATATTTTGTTATTACTGAAAAGTACAATTTGTAATCTATTATTAATAACGAACACTGCTTTACTTAAAATCAAGTATTAGCTGATATAAGAAAAGAATATAATTATAATGTACAAAGCAAAAGACAACTGGATTACAGGGAGACAACTCATTAGAAGATTTTGCTTCGTTTGAAAAAATATTATGTTTAAATGTTATTTAAAAATTTAAAATTAAAAAATTCTTTGAAAATATTATCGAAATGTTTATGAGGTTGTAAAGCTTAGGCTTTGAATATAAAGTATTCAATTATAATATGTATTAATATCCTTTGACATTTACGAGGGGAAATCATGAATGTAGAACCTCAACTTCTAGTTCAAAGAAATTTGCAAGTCTCTCCCCAAACTACTCCAATATTGCACGAAGCGTATCATTTTCTATAAGTTTAAATAAAAATAACGGCCCATTTACATGCAAGCCAAGTGTTGCAAAATAAAATAGAATGACTGGGAAAAACGGCAAAGCAATTTAAAGCCAGGAAAACATGATTTTTCAAAAACACTTGTTCGGATTTTTCAACGAAATGGCTAATAAAGGAAAATCTGGACTAATCTGTAACGTTCGTATTCTTGAAACACTGAGGCTTAACCTATATTTGCTGCAATAGTGAGTGTCTAGTAACCTGAAACAATTTCAGCAACATTAATCATTGTTTTCGTGGAAAGACTATGGTTAAGAACGCAGGATGAATTTATTATTGACATACCTTTTCTAGATTATTTTTTGTTCACTTGCTAAGAATTGGAACAGGTATGTGTTATAAGTAAGTGAAGAACATACTTCTTCCTGTCAACAAATTTAGTTTTCTTTTTACGAAGTTCAGTGAAAATGCAAATAATGAATTTCCGTTATGCACGTGTATTTCCAAAGGATGAGCTTAACCCTAGAAAGATAATCTATGTCTTTGCGACGAAAGCGATACAATGCTATTTTTTTATTATTTCGCAACGTATCGCGCTATCTATTTCAGTTGGCTCAGTGGCTGAGCAGAGCTTGCGCGGAGCTGTTCCGAAACCACGCCAAGTATAATAATTACGTAGAAATACATACACCATACGTCCAAAAGACGTATGATTATCTTTTGTGTAACTTTCGGACTTGTTCGTATAAATGTGATTTAGCGAACATTTTTTTAAGTATTACGACTGATTAGCATTTGAACTTTCATAGCAAATGAAAAAATGGTTTTAAACATAAAATGAGACATTATTTTTCATAAAAAAAGACTTAGTAAATAATAAGAGGTTTACAGAATTTTGTTATTTTTTAATTGCAATATATTATTTATAATTATTTTGGTTTTATTAAAGTACAAAACCCTTAACTAATTATTCACACTTTTAAATTTCAGTACGTCTTTAAGACGTATCAATACCTCTTATTTGGTAAAAATAAGATTATCTTTCTAGGGTTAATAAAAAGTTAAAAGTAAGGAATACAACCAAATTTAAAAAAAAACAGTACCACACTTAGAGAAGAGACTCGTGGAATATTTTTTGGCAATTCTCAACGTGATCGGAAATTTTGCATATATATCGAATGAAAATAAGTCTTTGAAATCAGTTCGGAAACACTTTATAAACAAAACGAAATCCTTAAGCTTTACACAAAGTTCATTGAGAGACGATTGTCACGGAAAAGCGTACCTAGCTAAAAGTTCCAAAGCTACTCCAATTGATTTCATCCGCCTTTTATTCTATTTCATAGAATTCAAATACTTTGGAAACATACTTACTTTTTCATTGGCAAATTTGTCGTTTAAAGCTTTTAAACAACTAATGAAATGGCATACCCGAGTACAGGCACGATATATTGCCAAAATAAGTCAACGACCATTGAAAGAAGATCTATATTTTTTTAAATCTCAAATTAAAACTTTTAAGGCTTTCAGTGAAATTGAAATCCTTGGAACGTGTACTATATTTTTAATCTTGCTAATATTCTAAACGCGAAAGTTTGTATGGAGGTATGTGTGTTTGTTACTCTTTCACGCAAAAACTACTGAATGGATTTTAATGAAACTTTACAATAATATAGCTTGTACATCAGAATAACATTTAGGGTATAATTTATAAAGCTAGCTAGGAAGGGGACGCGCGAGGGGAACGGGGACGCACGGGAAAGATGATTCAAGGAGAAACAATGTATTTCTTGGAATATATGGCCTTGCAACGCATGCCGGTAGCCAACCATTTAAGTACCTAAATAAAATAAAATAAATGAATTTCCTTGTATTTCTTAAATTGAAATTAATTATTATTATAATTAATAGATATAAAAAGATAATTTCCATGATATTTTTCATGAAACTCAGTTTTTTGAGGTTTTTATCCCATGGAATGCACCACAATGGGGAGTTTATGATAATGTGTTTTGTTAGCATGGTGACAAACAGGATAAGCACTGGACCCCACTGCTTGACCCTTTGTCATGGACACATTATGTGTGATCAATGGGCAATGGGCAACCCTTAACGCGCTGACCATTTTTACCCTTCTTACATTTATTACCTTATTTTTTAATGTAGGCACCTTAGTAGGTGATAAAAAAATGTTTTGGTTTAAAAATTTCACAGATATTTTCATACACAAAATATTTTTATTCGTCCTTATGAAAAAAAATGTTTCATGCTTAATTAGAAAAGAATTAAATAAATGATTGATTATGGTGCTATGATAATAGTAAATGATTATTTTTTATACTATTTAAACTTTTTCAACGAAAAGGCTACTCTCAAAGACGACGATAAATTATCAATATTATGTAATTTTTTATATGTTTTACCGTAGGAAATTATACAACATTGAATCACTGACAAGAAAGGTGCTTTAAAAACTATGAATCGATTAATAATATCTAGCACCAGTCTTCTAAAATTCCGTTTTGGTAAAAACACTAATGGTAGGGATTTGTTGCTGTTTTTTTTTAAAGGAGCATTTGGCCACTGCTTAGACCTCAGATCATACAACCTACAAATTAATATTATTACTAAGCTTAAACCTGTAACCTAAACTTTCGGAAAGATTAATCAAATTTAAATCTTCTAGGTGTGTATCAATGACCGACCTGCCATTTTTAAGGACGATCACCCTCACGGATCAGAAATCTTTTGAGGTTACTGTGAATTTTATTAATGGACTAACCGGCACGATCATTTTACAAGTCCTTTAGGGAGACACATTTGAGAGTTAGGTTGCCGGGATAGGTTATATTAATGGATATTTTGAGTGACGTATCACCCCACCCTGCGCCCCTATTCACAGTAGAAACAGCCCGAATAATCTTGTGTGTAAATGCCCAGTCGAGGTTGGACGGGTACGCGGACACACATTAAAAGAACCGACACGTCAGTCGCTGTCACCATGTAATGGTTAAACATTTTTTCAGCATTTACATGGCGCCAGAGGGGATTCCGTGGGATGAAAGCATTTGCCAATGTTAATGATGTAAAGTGTAAAGGATCAAGCCTTAAACCAAAAGAATGTCTCAATTATTACTCACGGTATGATTGGTTGGGGTGGTGCTGCTAAAACTAATATGGACCCTCTCGACAAAGCACAAAAACCTTAATTAAAGTTATTACAAAAAAAACTTTATAGATTCTCGACAATACAGTTATTTAAGGACTTTGCTGTATAGAACATACAACAACCGTACATCAAAATTATATGTATACATTACCAAAATTTGACGTTTGAAATTTTACATTTGACGGCCGGCTTAATGCAGCGGTAAGGCGCTTGACTAGCATTCCGAAGGTCGCGGGATCGAATCCCGGCGTGGCAAATAAATTTTATTTGAATAATTTGTGTATTTCACAATTTATTCATTTAAAATAATACATAGTATATTTGCGGCACGTTCCAGAGTAGAAGATACTCTCAGTATCGCCCTGGTGTAAGACTACCTTTCAGAAATGAAACGTTGCTTGAAATGGCTGCTGCCGTGTTTGGTGACCAGATCTGAATAGCCAGGTACTTCCCCACCTTCCTCTCTCCTATCTCCTTCCCCTCCCCACTACCTTCAGCCTCACAACATACCCCAATTGGGGATGCCATAGTCCCACTGGCTCCAAACGGGAGCAGTTGGGACGCTTGTGCGGTATTCATGTAAAAAAAAAGGACAAAGTAGACCATCATTCTGCACAACACAATTACAATATAATTTTAGTTATTTTGTCTACTAGACTAGTATCTACGGTGTACGGCAGTACTCGAGTGTGTGAAAAGTTTTAGTGCCAAGACGAACAACTGGTAAATAAATCGAAATAAAAAATAAAAAAAATTATTATCACAAAAATTTCAATCTGTCAACAGCGAGCGATAATCTCACACACACACGCTCTTACCGAAGTGCAATACATCCGAATCTGATAACTCACAAGTAGTAATTAAACAAATACAGCAACATGAATAATACTTGCCATATGTGTTCAGAGGCTACTCTCTCAGCCGAGTCGGTTTTCGTGTGCGCACTGTGCAAAGGGACCTTTCATTTACATTGCGGAGGAGTCGCGGAGAGCTCTTACCGTCGACTCAGTAAGGAGCGCCGCGCCCAGATCAAATGCAAGGAATGTTTAACGGTACTACCTAATGTTAAAGTCAGCGGTACTTCACCTCCGGACAGTGAACTACTCGCTAAACTAATGGAACAAAACACTCAAATTCTAGCAACTCTGGAAACAATGAGTAAACAATACCAGGAGATTTTACTTCGTGTTCACGACCTTGAAGATAAAAACAAAATACTTGAAAAAAAGAACAATAACCTCGAAGCGAGACTTGAAGCTATTGAAAACCACATGGAACAGATTGATAGACAAAGCCGATCAAGAAATTTGGAGATTAGAGGAATCCCTGAAACCAGCGGGGAAAACCTAAATAATATTTTATTCAATATTAAAAAAACCATCAGCTCAAACGATGCTACCAATATTGATTCAGAGTACCGCACCACACTAAAAGTCTCCAAAGATAAATGCAGGCCCATCTTAATAAAATTCAAATCCACTATTTACCGAGATGATTTCCTGGAAGAAGTAAAAAGGTTCAACAAGCAAGCTGAAAATCGAGAAGGCAAACTAAACACCACCCTCATCGGATTGGCAGGACCAAGCTCCCCTATATACATTTCCGAACATCTGACATTTCAGGCGAAGCACCTATGGTTTCTTGCTCGCAAGGCTAAACGCGAAAATCTTTTCAAATTTGTTTGGACCAGAGGTGGTCAAGTATATATCCGAAAAGAAATTGGAACTCCTGTCATTATTGTTAATGACAAAAATAAGCAACTTTTGTCTCCCTCACTCACTAACATGTAAACAAAGTTCCTTTAACTACAAAACTTACCTTCATATACTTTTAAATTTTTCTTATTTTTCTTTTATAAACAGCAGTAAAATATTATTATATGTTTCTAGCACAAAGATACTATTTTTATGCGATGTGTCTAAACCATTTATATATTTAATGCAACTGATTTTGTTAGGTTACAAACATTGTAAATGGAAGAAATAGCTGATCAATTGGATAATTTGACACCAATTCAATGTAAAGAAACAAACAGTAATCTAGAAGTTCAACAAACATTATCTCAATCAGCCCTAAAAATCTTCTCAATGAATATTAGAAGCATAAACCATAATTTTAACGAATTATTGATAGTTCTCACAGACCTAAACTCCAACTTTGACATAATCATTTTGAGTGAATGCTGGATCAATGAAAATTACCTTCCCAAAAACATGATAAACTACACCCACTACAACACACAGAATAACATAAACCAAAATGATGGTGTTATTATATATATAAAAAATCACATACCTCACACAGTAAACGAAATCATAATCAACCAATCCAACTGTCTCAAAATTGTTATAGATAAACACGTAACCATATTTTCAATTTATCGATCACCAGCCACGTCTAACATAACCCCTTTTCTAAATTCACTAAACCAATTTTTATCTTGTGTAACTGATTGTGATAATCTCCTTATTATTGGTGACCTTAATATAAATATAATTAATTCCATGCATCCTCAAGCCAATGATTACATAAACCTGCTAACTTTTCAAGGTTTTGTCCCAGCCATCACAGCACCCACCAGAGTATCTGGCTCGTCTGTAAGTTGTATTGATCACGTATTTTCAAAATGTAAATTAAAAACTATATCTCTTGTTTATCAATGTACCGTCACAGACCACTACGCTACCATAACTTCTCTTTCTCACAAAGTACATAAACCACAACCGCACGAAATTCCACAAAATAAAATATCATATACCACACTTTTTGAGCTGGTCTCACAAGAAAATTGGTCGAATCTTTACAAACAAAATGATCCTAATTTAGCCTGTGAATCTTTTGTCCAAACACTTCAGAACCACTTAACCAACGCTACATCAAAAACAACAGACAAAACAAAACATTATGACACGAAACTCAAACCTTGGATAACTGTTGGTATTCTACATTCTATACGTAAGCGTGATAAACTCCACGCACTCTGTAAAAAAAATCCCAACGACCATGAATCCCACATATTTTACAAGAAATACAGAAATGTTTGCAAGAAAATTACTTCAAAGGCCAGAGAAGATTACTATAAAAAACAAATCATAAACGCCGAAAACGACAAGAAAAAAATATGGAGTATTATCAAGGACATATCATATACTAGACAAACGACTACACCCATCAATAAGATTAACATTGAAGGCCGATCACTAACAAATACACGTAATGACTCCGTAAAAATCGCAGACCATTTCAATAAATTTTTCACCTCAGTCGGATCTAGCCTTTCTAATAATATCTTAACTAGAAATAATGTTTCGGAACATGACCTAGCAAACAAAATATCCCTGTCTCATCTGAGTTATACTCCATTTGTTTTCACTCCTACCACAGAACTGGAAATTATAGAAATCATCACATCATTAAAAAATAGCCATTCAACAGGAGTAGATAAAATCTCTTCTAAACTCGCTAAACATTTAAAAACCCTTATTGCCAGCCCTCTCAAACATATTATAAACTTAAGCCTCCAATCCGGAATATTCCCAAAATCACTTAAACATGCCTCTATCATCCCTATTTTCAAATCAGGTGACAGATCTTCCCTAAATAGTTACAGGCCTATATCGTTATTGAGCACTATATCCAAAATTTATGAAAAAGTAGTGAAACTAAGACTCCTCAAATTCCTCGAGGACAATAAAATTCTTTCAAAAAACCAATACGGTTTTCGTAAAGATTGCAGTACTGCTGATGCAATTGCAACCTTTACCAAACTGATATCAGATAACCTCGATAAAGGCAGTAAACCTCTTGCTGTGTTTCTAGATCTGTCTAAAGCCTTCGATACTATTTCCCACCACATTCTTTTAAAAAAACTCCAACAGATTGGGATAGAAGGTACTGCTCTGAAATGGTTTAAAAACTACCTCACACAGAGATCACAAACAACCGTCATCCACTCTAATCAAGAATATAGGAGTAAATGCTTACCTATCTCCTATGGCGTGCCCCAAGGGAGTGTTCTAGGCCCGCTCTTATTTCTCATTTATATGAACTCCTTACTGAATTTGGATATTGAAGGTAATATAATATCTTTCGCTGATGACACTGTTATCATATTTACAAGTAAAATATGGAAAATAACAATCGAGAAAGCAAATTCTGGACTGAGCAAAATTAAAAAATGGCTAGACTCTAACCTCCTCACCCTAAATATTCAAAAAACGCAATATATGCATTTCTCAATCCGAAAATTCACTCTCCCAGAAAACCTTCCTAAACTAATCATTCACACTTGCCCACAAAATCTAGATAATCCCTCACTATCTCTTTCAAACAGCTGTTCATGCCCAATTCTCAAACCTTCTAATGAAATAAAATACCTAGGGGTCATTATAGATAACCATTTACGCTGGGAGGCCCAAATCAACTCCATAACAAAGAGACTCCGTAAGTTATGCTATATTTTTTATTCTATTCGATCAATCCTTGACATAAAAACACTCAGAAGTGTTTATTTTGCTCTGTTTCAATCTATAGCAACATACGGCATTATAGGATGGGGAGGTTGTGCAGCATCCATTCTCTACCCTCTAGTGACCATTCAAAAACTTTTGTTAAGGATCATCTTCAAATGTTCCCCTTCTCATCCATCAGAGCCACTCTTCAAAAAACTAGCTGTCTTAGACATTCGCCAATTGTACATTAAGATAGTTCTCATCCATATCTGGAAAAATGGTTTGATAAAATCCACACAAAAAGATATACATACTCGTTACTCAACTCATGCAAAATGCACAATAACTACAACGAAAACAACTTTTTCACAAAGGCAATACTCATACATCGCACCTAAAATATACAACGAACTAAATAACAACATCAAAAAATCTAGTACACTTACTCACTTTGCAACTAGTGTCCAAATATGGATATCCGTAAAGGGTCGACAGTTTTTTAAAGAATTTATTTAGAAAATTTATTTGAAGAGAATTATGTCATTGCCAAACTTTGATTTATTTAAATATAAGCTTGGTGGGAAACAAAGGTCACGTGTCATTATCCGTAATTCAAATTTAATTTTTCCTTAGCATTACATTATCGTTTTCTAATATTTTCTGCTAGAACAGGGATAGATATTTAATCCTTTTATGAAGGTCAACTTTTGCCTTAACCGCTTTTGCAATATGCTAGCAGCTAAACTGCATTTGACTCGATAAAATGATATATTCGAATCATAAAAAATACTCCTAAGTACTAGCACACTAAATTTTTTTTTTTTTCCACTTGTTAAGGAAAAATATTTTTTAATTATTATTTCACTTATTGTCCTCTTCTCATGCATACATATCTACTTATTTTTTCTGTGAAAATGTGTTTTTGCCATTGTGGAAACATCCTCTGCAAATTATTGATATTTGTAAAATATAATATGTCATTATTACTTCATTTATCTGGAGGATAGCATCACTTTATTTTATTTCCATTGTGAAAATATAATAAAGCTTTCAATTCTTTATAAAAAGTGGGAGAAGAAAATCATTGCTTAACCCTTTCCACTCTAAGTATTCTTTTGTTTTTATTACACGTTTTTAGTAATATTTTGTAAATAAAATTGATATCGGTTTATATACCGCTAATAATTTTTTTTTTTTTTTTGGTTGTAATCACTATAATATAAATAGCCAAAAGTTTAAATACTTTTAAAAACTAATTCTTTAAAACTGTTTGGCACCACTGTGTACTAGTGCCTATATCTACATGTTTATGTACTCAGAGCCCAGTGCCACCAGAAAATCACTGTAACAATAATAATTTACTCTAGTGACCAGTGTAATTCGCCGGACTCGAAACATAAATTTATTCCAAAATTTATTTGTACAAAAATTGGTTTGAAATAATGTACCTACCAATATAACCACATACACACAGATCTTCATTAAAATCGTTATCATTTCTTATTTGCATACTCTACAAAGTACTTACTTCGACTTTATATATTTTATAATTATATCATTTTTATATTCTTTCATGTATTGCCTTCTATGTTCTATACTTTTCATATTATTTTTATATTCTACTATATTCTTTCATACTCTTTTATACTCTATAGTAATTTATTGTTTCCATACTCTTTAGTTACTTACATTATTTTATATTCATTTGTTTTCTTTAAATTTCTTTAATATTATTATATATAATATGCATATTTATATATTTTTATTTAATTTTTTATATTCTCGCACATTTCTTTATATTGCATCTTTTAATATACTGTATATGAAAATCGACCACCACAACACAGGCATGTGCCTAGTATGGTGGTCGAAAAATCCCCAATTCATGTAATGAACAATTCAAAGAATAAAGAAACTTAAAAAAATACAAGACACAGACACCAACACATGACTCCAAAGACAAATACTACCTATGGACAAAGACATTACCGTAATTTGGCTCCAAATTTTTTAAATTTAATTGAAAAAGATATTAAAGATATGACAAAAAATGCTAATCTAAAACACAAAATTCATAGGTGGTTATTCAACAAAGGCATTGTATACTTCGGGCAAATAACTTATACAATATAACAACACACTTAACGCCAGTATATTTCAAAATTTCTTATTATTCTTATATAATTATTTTATATTTCTTATTAATTGTATAATTATTTATTATACTTCTCATATCTTTTCTTTTTCTTTTCTTTTTATTTTTCTTTCATTTTATTTATCTTTTCAAAAAAAAATCAAAAACTTAATCTTATTTTTTTCTTACAAGATTAAGTTATCAAAATTTGATTAAATTCCTGCCACCTCGGAACAGGCTCAGCCTAGTGAGGTGGTATTTATGTATACCAAAAAACAACAAAAAAAAGTATTGTACTTCAAACTGAAAAAAAGGTTGTTGTGCTTATCTTGGTTAATAAATAATAATAAAAAATAAAAATAAAATTTAAACCAAGTTATCAATGAACTGTCAGTAAAAAAAGTTGTCGAAGAATGCACAGGGGTTTATCTTTACTGCACCAGACTGCTCGCAGCCAAAGGAATTTGTGGTATTCCCAACCGTAGTATATTTTGAGGCTAAAAAGAGAGAGGAAGAGAAAATTATGAAGAATGGAAGGTTGTGAAGAGATCTGGCCATTAAGTAGGTACTGATGAAGTTATATTAAGAAAAGAAAAGATTCTGAATGATTGTCTATAACCAAGCCACGACACAGGGAAGTGACGAACGAAACATATAGACGAAAAACGTAAGTAGATAGAATTTAACATATTATAAGATCCTTGAGGCTACGCATGGTTTGTGCTATTCGAAATTACAATATTGAAAAAATTCCAAAAGAATAGCAATGGTATCATCAAATTCAAAATTCAAATTCATCAAATTCAAATTCAAATTGAATCGGGTCATTTTAAGTATTCAGTATCAATATAAGTTTAAAAAAGTATTATCTAACTTTTTTACTAAATGAATGAAAAGGTGAACGTTAATTTAAAAAGGAGTCTGGGCATATGACAAAAATTACTCTTAGAAAGAACCCCTTAAAAAACAACGATTTAGAGAGATGTTTCCTAACCCTAATTCAGAATACTTACTATATAAGTAAGGTTAACACACATTTTTACTGTACCGGTCTCAAAGATAAAATTTATTTTCGTTCCTGGAGTCCTTGGAAATCATTTGAATATGAAATTTAAAAAATATATCTTTTTAGTATGAATGTAGAATGCGCATAAATCACAGTTTGCAAAAAAAAGTTGTAGGTTGCAGAATAAAAAGGGCTTAATTTTGCAATAACTTTGTCCTATAAAATAATTTTTCATAAGTGGAATTTTATCGGCATACCAACTTAATATTCTTTAAGTGGAGTGAATCGGATGAAAATTCGATGAGCTACGATTCCAGCCATCTTAAAAAACGTGTTGTGAGAAAAAAGCGTTTAAAGTCTTCACTTGTAATCGGGTCGCTTTGGTCTCCGTTCTATATCTTTCGGAATGAGTTTTCAACGTATATAGGAAGATTTTTAGGCAACAAAAAAATTCGATTTTTTTAATCGACTGGACCTTCCGACTACCCCTTGTGATGAATTGCATTGATCAACAGTGAAAATTAGGAAATATCGTAGCTTCCCACTTTAATTTAAAAAGAAAATATCAATTACTTATAAAACGGACACGTCTACGACATCTATCGGATTAGAGTAAAGTGAATTCATATTTACGGTAGGGATCTATAATTAGACAAAGTGAGACGAGTATTGATGAAAGGATCACAGATGGTATCAACAAATAGTCAGAAACAGGGACTCCCGGTATAATTTAGGCCGTGATATATTGACAGCCAATTGAATTACAGCAAAAACGATTAAAAACCGAGTTAGCCTATCAACGGGAAGAGGGCCGAACCCATTTTTAGAACAAAGGAACGACCTTTGTACTTAGCAATTAGTAATGTGATTAATGAGTTTGACGTTCCCACCAAACCGAGAGGTGAATAAACTCCATGGGAAGAAATAACCTGTTCAGGGACGAAAGAACGATGACCCCAAGAAATGTTATCATTAACCGGTACATTCCAGGGATCAGAAACCCTAGTTCTCGAACGCATTAAAACATATCAGGTGCGAAAAAAAAGGATACACGTAAACACGATGCAAAAGTTTAAGTGAAAGATTGCAAAGCAAGTGACGAAAACGTATTGTAAGATGTTAGGGAGATTTTCATCTATAATACGATTGTTTGTGACGACCGGAGATGATCGATTCGAGGGAAAACGTGCTAAAGGAAATGGAAATGTTGAGAAAACAATGGAAAATTATTGTTATCAATTCTAGACGGAGCTAGGATATTACGATGAAAGATTTAGGGAGGAAACGTCAAAAAAATGAGAGTTTTAAAGAATAGGCGAGGGTACATTTCAGATGTCTAGAGCGGTAACAAGTGTTAGAGAAGAAGATAGAGTGCAGTACGGAGGGGAGTGGAAAATGCTGAAAACATTGCGATAGAAAAACTCAGGAAAAGGAGTCATTTTACGTAATTAAAATGGAGTTTATAGAGTAGCATAGTACGCGATTGCAGATAAAGATGAGGCATTACAATGGTTGCCGATTTCAGATGTATTTTGTTGTGATAAACAAGGAATATTCGAACATGGAAATTGTTTAGATAAGAACGATTAGCCGTTAAAAAGGTAATAAAAATTATCATGGGTCTTATGAGATATTTATATTAAAGAATTCTCATAAAAGTTAACGACACTGAAATAAAAAAGGATTTATTGCCAGGTGGGTACAAGAACTAATGTATACAGCTGTCAAGACATATGGTTTATGGGATTTTTCGTAAGAACGGGACAAAATTTGGGGGACGATCTCTATGAAGCGATAAAAATGACAGGAATTTAAGGGCCGAAGTGGGGGTATCTCCTATAAAAATGTTAAAAATGATATATTTATTAATAACAAATAGAAAATGAAATTTTCCAAGAGGCAGCAAACATCAAAAAAACGATATGGTTATATCAGGGAAGTACGGGGAAGCGAGGGGAAAGGAGATACGACAGAGAAAAACAAAGGAAATCTTAGATTAACAGTGAATAAAATAAATACGGCTTGAAATATAAAAATCTATAGAGATATGAACAATAGCGTAAGAATAAATAAGGAAATTCATGGAAAGAGTGTCGTGAATAAAAGAAAATTCGAGAAAAAAATGGAAAATTCAAATATACGACGTAAATAGAGAAAATTCGGTTTTAAATGGAAAGGTTCATATAGAATACAGAAAAACTCGTGGAAAAATAATAAAATAAAAATGAACAATTTGCGAGAAAGACTTCGACATGAAGATATCTCTGATAGGCGAATTTGGGGACAGATTTGGAACATATGGTAGATGCCGTACGCACGGACATGTTACGAAATATATGAAAATAGAACTTTAAAATTATTAAATTCAAGCTAATTTTGTATGAACACCAGGACAAAGGAAGTTGGGCCATTAAACATGGATCTTACTAAATCCGGATCTTGTAAGTATGGGAGTACGAGACAGAATTTAAAGTAACAACCGCGAAAGGTACTAAGAGACCGCAATCGACAATAATGGGGAGGTTTCAAGAAATTACGAGTTGATAGTAATTAGATTGGTTTATTATAGGAGATTCAGATACGATCTTTTGGACCTGAGAAGGGTATAAAAGTCTAGACAAATGCCAGTTGAGGACAGTCTACGATCGTGGTCGAAAAGTTTGTAACTTCGCGGAACGTGACGAAACGGTGGGTGATTTAAATTTGAAAAATTCTAAGTGATAATTATTTTGATACTTAGAAAAATTTCACATTCTAGTCAGTGGTCTACAGAAAAAAATACTTTGCAGTTAGAATCAGTGAAAATAAAAATTAAAGACAACGCATTAATTACTTGTGAAAAATAAAAGTGCTCGTGATAAATACAATTTGTTTTAGTGGAAAATTCGGATTTTATAATCACTTAATATCGTGTTTTTAAACTTAGAAATTTCGCGTTTAATATTAGTGCAATAAATAACTGAAGTGATGTGATAATTTAGTGTGAAGGAGTTATAATTAAATACGTGTGTTCAATCTAAGTGAAAGTGTTCTAACAAATAATAAATATTTAAATTAATTATCTTAAATAATAATAATAAAACAAAATAATATTTTATTAATACATAAAAATTTCGGAGGGATAAAAATTTAATTTAACAACAATTTACCATCTCTAAATTAATCGTGAAGTAACTATCATTTAAAGTGTTATCTGACCAACGAGTTTTGAGATAAAATACAGTTTAGAACGATAGAGTTCATGCATCATTTTAATTACTTAGATTAATTGAAAAAAAAAAAAATTGAAGTCAAAAAGATTTAATTAAACTTAGGAAAATAAAAATTAATTTAGGAAAATTGCAGCAAGGTTTACTGTGTATTCCCGGTCGGAAAAACCTTGGTAGGGGTAAGTCTTTTCCGTTATAAAATTTTACAGATTCCAAGGAGGAAGCGGAAAGCAGCAAACATTGGTATTTGGATTAATTATTTGACCAAGATATTACTCGCTTAATATGTGATATGTAACTATATTAAAATATTATAAGTATAATAAGTATATTTTATATATTTATAAATGTATGTATATATACATATATATATGTAATTTTGTTCCCAAGAAAAATTTTAATCAAATAGAAAAACACTTATATAAAAAGAGGAAAAAAAGGGTATCGATTCCTACCTCTGAATTCATCAATAACTATTAAAAGTAGTTATGTGTGATAAATTTACAAATCAATATTTTATATTTAATCTTATGTATGTATTAATATAATTTCAGAAAATCCAGAGCATTTGAAATAAGTTATGATATTAGAAATTATTTCAATCAAAAAATAATTATACATATTAATATTATAAATTATTATTGAGACAAAGTATATATAAATGAATAAATATGTATACGTAATCGGGTATCAGACTAGACAATTGCGCTAAGTACATCATTATCAAACAAAGAAAAAATTTTAGAGTCATCTCACACGTCTCCGGAATGTCTAAAGTAAACATACCTCATAAGCTTGAATCTAGGTCACGAGGCCATCGAGAATGTTTACAAAGCTCAAATTGTTTACAAAATATATCGGTCACTGGGTCACTAGTTCGAATACAGTAAAAAGAAAAGAAAATGACCTTGATTAATGGATATCGTACTTAGGTATTAGCTTCTAGGAACGGGATAAAATTATTACATTGCGCAATTATTAGGAATTAAAGAAAAAAAAAAGGAATTAAACACTATTTTTAATTTGAACGTAACGAGGTATCTACAGACCTAAGCAATTGAAAATTAACAGATTTATTATAGCAGTTCAATAGGGTGTATTGAAGATTTACATGAAACAGTTGATAAATCACGGGATAGTAAAAAGAGGTGTATTGAAGATTTAACATGAAACAGTTGAAAGGTCACGGGATAGCTTAATAAGGGGTAATGAGGATTTACATGCCTCAATTGAGAATCACGGGATAGCAAGAATTTATCAAAAGTTGAACATTGGAGGGGAGGGAAAGAAAAAAAAAAAAAATACAGTTCAACCAACAGAAGGCAGTGTTCGCTTCTGTAACAAGGACCATTAATCAAACCATAGAGATGGCGGATCTCTCAAACAAAACCGTCAACAAAACCAAACAAAAGCTTGGAGTTATGGCGAATCTCCAGAACACATCGCCAGATAAGATCTTATTGTACTAGTATATATTTATATGTCACCCACTATTCTTATGTATCTATTCGGTATCAATCTGAAAATTTCACAGAATTGATGGGCGAGATCCGAGCTCGGGATGCGTTGCAAGTAGTTTCGCATTGCGAGTTATAAACCTTCCCAAAACGTATGTTTACATATATATCTTTTTATGTACTGTTCATTGAATGAAACGAACTCACTTACAATTAGTGCTTTAGGCCTGTCGGGTCACTCTCGTCTCATTTCTTGAACGTGGAGGGAGGATTCACGACCCGTAACTCCACACAAACCCGTGAGTATATGATTGCATATAGGACGAAACCGGTTCGCCCTAAGTAAATAGTAAACTTTGGAGGAGTAGGAATTTGGAGGTATCTGGGCTTGGAGGAAGACCTGAAGGCAGTGCATGATGGCGAAAGGAAGGTCAATTGGGACGCGATAACTTAGGTATCAATCAATTGAACCGTGCCAAAAGACTGTGCGAATTTTGGGTTGACTTCTAATCACCCTGCTTACTTGATGGAGGCCGGAGCCAAATTTTGCCAGAAAAGGGGTTATTCTGAGTTCGTCAAATATGCAATTAACGAATTACATTAACCTACTAAATCCATCCTTATATGTACCTTATAGCAGCTGAATCTAAACGGAGGGGCGCCCAGCAGATACGAGTTACAATCATAATCAAATTTACTAACATTTAACCATTTGAGTTATATTTAATTATCTGTTCAATTAGTCATGTGTAGTTTCGATTAGTATTGCTTATTCATGAATTCATTAGGATGTAGAGAATCATAATAAACGTCAAAGGGAAGTTAGTTCATTTAGAGAAATACTTAAGGTTAAATTTGCAAGAGAGAGACCAATACAGTTTTGAAATTCAACACTCTGTTTAGAATCAAGAGGGTTACCACAAAATTTAAAGTAATTAAAATCCTATATCATAAATCAAAAAATTACACAACGTTTGATGGAGTTTAATTACAACCTAAATACGAAAATATTTACGTTCAAAGTCGTAAATAACGTATTTATTAGTTAAGTACATATATCGCTAAAGGTATGTAGTACAAGGGAGCTTTAAGTAGCTTTCTGTAGTTATCAGAGGAAATAAGGGTCCAATTTTATAAAGGCTTGTGTGACGTAGGGGAGGAATTTTCCATCCCTACCACACATATGCAAAGCCTTAAGAATTTAAATATCGATCAGAGCCAGGAGTAAATAAAATACAGACAAATATAAGAGAGTATAAAAAGACATACATCACAACTGCACAGCCGTGACAGGAGATCAGAGTTTTACAAGTTGTTTTAGAAAAAAAAAAAAAAAAAACTTTTATTGGTCAATCTATTGCAAAAAAAAAAAAAAGTGAAAAAAAAAAAAAATAATAGTAATAATAAGTAGGACGTTATGTTAAATGAAGTGATAATAAAAATAAAATAAAAATCAGAACAGTGCGCCGTTAAATAAACACGAAAAAAATATATAAATTAATAAATAAATATACGAAAATAAATATATAAACAATACATTTAAATATAAAAAAAAAAAAAAAGTGTTAACGAATAAACTCTACATGTTTTAAAATAATTTATAAAAGTGTCGATAAAGTTTAAATCAAGTGACCATGAATTTGTTGATTGCTTATGAGATTATAAATATCGTAACAAAGAATGTAGGTCAGATACAAGCGTAAACAGTTTATTCAAGGCAGGCCATAAATTGACAGAATGATGGTATTGACATTCCTGAATCCAGAATGTTAATGACCGTAATGTAAACAATCTGATACGAGATACCGCGGTGTTTGTAAGCATCGAAAGTGATAACAAAACATCGAAAAATTTTGAAGTAGGTGACATCGGGGGTAACGCGTATCTCTATAAGAGATTGTAGAATAAACAAACTCGAAAATAATATCAACACTCGGTTACGGAAAAAATAAACAGACTTTACAGATAAAAACGGGGGAACTTACCTACATAAAGTGACCCTTTGTTTATAGTTAATGTTGTGGGTTTGTATGTGAGGATTATCACATAAAAAGTCATAACATAAAAGATAAGGAACATAAAATAAAAATAACATAAAATATTTGATTGGGGATAGTGTCGAGTTGAGAGCTTTAATATCACAGACGAATGTTTTATAGATATATACCTATTTAAGGGAACATTTGATCATTCGGACCAAAAAAAAGGAGGGGATTTGACGAAATAACATCAAGATAGGTATTGCGAACTCTAAACAGATTTTGCGAAAATATCGTAGGTATTGCGGAACTTGAAGGAATGGTTGGCATTCTAAACAATAAGTAATTATTGGTTGAACGAAAATCACGGGATATTCATTAACATTGGAGTAACAATATTCATTCCGTTGTTTTTTGCAATTACCTACATTTATTTGAAATGAAGAGTGATGGTAGAGTTGATCTAATTTGGGTTACAATCATCATGCAAACAAATATAAATAATTGAAAATATTGTGTTTTATAGGGGGACAGGTTCCAAAAAAAAAAAAAAAATAAAAATAAAAATAAAAATAAAAATAAAAATAAAATAAATTATAAATATATATAGGTATATTTATAATAAATAGTTGGTATTGAGTTAAATTCATTAAAAATTTTAAACAAAAAATGGCGGAAAAAGGGAAAGTGGATGCGACGGAATTAGAAGCTAAAGAAATACCGTTGGGAGATGAATTACGGGAGATATTTAGACGTTCAAAGAGGTCTAAGTTACGAGTCGAGGATATGATAGAAGTCGTTCAGCCAGAGGGGGAGACCGACACAAAATCGGAGGAACAGGGCGAAAATAAGCGAGAGTGTGAAGAGAGACTCACACATGATATGTTACAGGAAAAACCCGAGGAAAAGGAACAAGAAAAGTTAACGAAGTAAAAGGGAAAATAAAAAAATATAGAAAAACGAGAAAATTGAAAAAAAAAAAAATAAGTAAATAAATAGAATAAGGAAGGCAACATAATTTACATAAGGTAATTTAGGAAATTAAAATAGAGATTATAAGGTTGTCGCTTAATAAGATAAAAATATAAACATTAACCAGGCGACACTCGGAAAATAAAGAAAATGGTTGGGAAACGTGGAACAAGTAGGCGAGCCCAGGCTTTAGTGACAGCAATCGGGGAAAATGTCACAACCGAGACTTCAACAATAAACATAGGAGATATAACTACAATAATTCAGGCAACTTTGGCACCGCTCGTCAATAAGATGCAAGAACTCGAGAAACAATTGGAAAGCCCAGCAACAGTGGCGGTGATAGGAGAGGATAGTGCGCCGAAAAGCGTTCTCCAAGTAGTGGAAATGTTACCACAGCAGGAACGACCATCATTCTCCGGTGGAAATCAAAATCCCATTAGTTTCCTGGAAGATTTAAAAGAATACACTAGAAAAGTGAAACGAACGGATCCATTAGTCGTCGTACGGGAAAATTTGAAAGGGGAAGCTAAATCGTGGGCAAAATTGTACAATAAACGATGGGAGACTATGTTAGATTTCGAACGAGATTTTTTAGCTACCTATTGGGGAGACATAAAGAAAAATGAAGTTCGCCGTCGTCTTGCAGAAGGGGTATATGATGCCAAGAAAAATATATCCATGCTTACTCATTTCGCAAACTATTGGGAGCTAGCGAAGGCTTTAAAGATTACTGACACACCGTTGGGCATAGTTGACGAGATTATGAGACATTATCCGAAGGAAATTCAATCGCTATGGTTTTCGGGGCAATCAGGAGATGAGATTGTCGCCGCTGAGTTTCTACGAAAACTAGATACAATGGTATGTACACCAGAAGAACGGAACATGAAGAAGAGGAGTGGGGAGGAATCCAGCAAGAAGGACAAATACCGTGACCGTTACCGCGCCATAAAAAGGAGGATACACGCAATTGAAAGTGTGGGCGAAAACGCTAGTTGCAGCAAGTGCACCGAAGTTAACAGTTCACCAAAAGAAAATTCTACAATAACTACAGCCGGGAAGGAGCTAGTGGTCGCAGCCAACTCGGGAGATAAAAGGAGATTATAGCGCTTTACATTTAGCTAGATATTACACAAGTAATAAGAAACAAAAATCAGGTTTACAGTTAGTGGAAATCAACGGATAGAGTGCGAAGTTTACAAATATTTGTAAATGTTAATAAATAAATAAACGATTGAGAAATACAAATAAAAATATGTTAGGATACATTATAATTGGGGAGGGGGAAGAAAGAAAATTACTAAAATATTAGATTATCAGATTGCTTGCGAGGGGCGGATCGTCGTTAAGTCTTTGAGGGTGAGTGGACAAGTTCTTAATAAGCGACAATCATATTCAATTATTGAAATAGAGTAAGGCAAATAAATTCGTTAATTTTGATTTTCTAGTTGAAAAAAAAAAAATTTTGACTTTTTTTATGTGTTAATGAAAAAAAAAAAAAAAAAAAAAAAAAAAAAAGGGTTAGATAAGTAAGAACACTCGAAGGAGAGAATTAGAGATATTATATGGCACACAAAAGGGACATTTTGAAAAATAAACAATGCCTAGGAATTTTTTTTTTGAAATATTGAAATAAGAAAGTTTATCTATAGATATAGGGTAGACATTAAGTATAGAGATAAAAAGGTAACATTTGAATTAAGGTATAAATATTTTAGATTTCGAAAAAAAAAAAAGGGAAAAAAGGAACGCTGAACCAATTTGAGGATAATAAAGAACATTTATAAAAATTTAAATATTAGAGTGGACAACACTTAGGCTAGAACAACTTTGGATGAATTAAGAAATTACAATTAGAAATTAAGAATTATAAAATAAAGTTTAAATAAATAAAGAAAAAAAAAAAAAAATGCTGGAAAATTTATATGAAACATGTATACCACTGATTGTCGGATTGGGTGAGGTCGTGCGAAAACACACATTTCACAAAAAATATTCATACTTACAAAAAAAAAAAAAACAATTAATTGCACACCAAGAGACCACCCGCTTTTCAGTTGTACGAAAGGCCGCGAGATTGTAAACAATCTTTACTTAAATCATTGTAAGGGAGGTCTTAGTCCAATTTGGTTGGGGACCACCAAAACACGCGAGTCGAGGGGCGTGTTCCAGCAAAAAGAAATTAATTTTGAATCTATCAAAATTAAAGAAAATTTCATAAAGTAAAATCTACGCGAAAAGAAAATAAAGAATACAATGAGATTCAAATTCAAGATTGTTAACAATCCGAACAGAATGAGGAGGGGGAGATAGGAAGTAATAGGATACGGAAAAGAGATAGGGGATAACAGAATGAGGAGGGGGAGATAGGAAGTAATAGGATACGGAAAAGAGATAGGGGATAACAGAATGAGGAGGGGGAGATAGGAAGTAATAGGATACGGAAAAAAGATAGGGGATAACAAAATGAGGAGGGGGAGATAGGAAGTAATATGACACGGAGTAGAGATAGGGGATAACCAAATGAGGAGGGGAAGATAGCTAGTCTAAATTTGAACACAATTTCGGTGTCTAACGAAAAAAAAAAAAAAAAAAAAAAAAAAAAAAAAAAAAAAAAAAAAAAAAAAAAAAAAAAAAAAAAAAAAGAGAAGAGGACATTAAAATAAAATACAACGTTAGCCACAGCAAATTGAGTTCAGAGGAGGGAACTGTGATGAATTGCATTGATCAACAGTGAAAATTAGGAAATATCGTAGCTTCCCACTTTAATTTAAAAAGAAAATATCAATTACTTATAAAACGGACACGTCTACGACATCTATCGGATTAGAGTAAAGTGAATTCATATTTACGGTAGGGATCTATAATTAGACAAAGTGAGACGAGTATTGATGAAAGGATCACAGATGGTATCAACAAATAGTCAGAAACAGGGACTCCCGGTATAATTTAGGCCGTGATATATTGACAGCCAATTGAATTACAGCAAAAACGATTAAAAACCGAGTTAGCCTATCAACGGGAAGAGGGCCGAACCCATTTTTAGAACAAAGGAACGACCTTTGTACTTAGCAATTAGTAATGTGATTAATGAGTTTGACGTTCCCACCAAACCGAGAGGTGAATAAACTCCATGGGAAGAAATAACCTGTTCAGGGACGAAAGAACGATGACCCCAAGAAATGTTATCATTAACCGGTACATTCCAGGGATCAGAAACCCTAGTTCTCGAACGCATTAAAACATATCAGGTGCGAAAAAAAAGGATACACGTAAACACGATGCAAAAGTTTAAGTGAAAGATTGCAAAGCAAGTGACGAAAACGTATTGTAAGATGTTAGGGAGATTTTCATCTATAATACGATTGTTTGTGACGACCGGAGATGATCGATTCGAGGGAAAACGTGCTAAAGGAAATGGAAATGTTGAGAAAACAATGGAAAATTATTGTTATCAATTCTAGACGGAGCTAGGATATTACGATGAAAGATTTAGGGAGGAAACGTCAAAAAAATGAGAGTTTTAAAGAATAGGCGAGGGTACATTTCAGATGTCTAGAGCGGTAACAAGTGTTAGAGAAGAAGATAGAGTGCAGTACGGAGGGGAGTGGAAAATGCTGAAAACATTGCGATAGAAAAACTCAGGAAAAGGAGTCATTTTACGTAATTAAAATGGAGTTTATAGAGTAGCATAGTACGCGATTGCAGATAAAGATGAGGCATTACAATGGTTGCCGATTTCAGATGTATTTTGTTGTGATAAACAAGGAATATTCGAACATGGAAATTGTTTAGATAAGAACGATTAGCCGTTAAAAAGGTAATAAAAATTATCATGGGTCTTATGAGATATTTATATTAAAGAATTCTCATAAAAGTTAACGACACTGAAATAAAAAAGGATTTATTGCCAGGTGGGTACAAGAACTAATGTATACAGCTGTCAAGACATATGGTTTATGGGATTTTTCGTAAGAACGGGACAAAATTTGGGGGACGATCTCTATGAAGCGATAAAAATGACAGGAATTTAAGGGCCGAAGTGGGGGTATCTCCTATAAAAATGTTAAAAATGATATATTTATTAATAACAAATAGAAAATGAAATTTTCCAAGAGGCAGCAAACATCAAAAAAACGATATGGTTATATCAGGGAAGTACGGGGAAGCGAGGGGAAAGGAGATACGACAGAGAAAAACAAAGGAAATCTTAGATTAACAGTGAATAAAATAAATACGGCTTGAAATATAAAAATCTATAGAGATATGAACAATAGCGTAAGAATAAATAAGGAAATTCATGGAAAGAGTGTCGTGAATAAAAGAAAATTCGAGAAAAAAATGGAAAATTCAAATATACGACGTAAATAGAGAAAATTCGGTTTTAAATGGAAAGGTTCATATAGAATACAGAAAAACTCGTGGAAAAATAATAAAATAAAAATGAACAATTTGCGAGAAAGACTTCGACATGAAGATATCTCTGATAGGCGAATTTGGGGACAGATTTGGAACATATGGTAGATGCCGTACGCACGGACATGTTACGAAATATATGAAAATAGAACTTTAAAATTATTAAATTCAAGCTAATTTTGTATGAACACCAGGACAAAGGAAGTTGGGCCATTAAACATGGATCTTACTAAATCCGGATCTTGTAAGTATGGGAGTACGAGACAGAATTTAAAGTAACAACCGCGAAAGGTACTAAGAGACCGCAATCGACAATAATGGGGAGGTTTCAAGAAATTACGAGTTGATAGTAATTAGATTGGTTTATTATAGGAGATTCAGATACGATCTTTTGGACCTGAGAAGGGTATAAAAGTCTAGACAAATGCCAGTTGAGGACAGTCTACGATCGTGGTCGAAAAGTTTGTAACTTCGCGGAACGTGACGAAACGGTGGGTGATTTAAATTTGAAAAATTCTAAGTGATAATTATTTTGATACTTAGAAAAATTTCACATTCTAGTCAGTGGTCTACAGAAAAAAATACTTTGCAGTTAGAATCAGTGAAAATAAAAATTAAAGACAACGCATTAATTACTTGTGAAAAATAAAAGTGCTCGTGATAAATACAATTTGTTTTAGTGGAAAATTCGGATTTTATAATCACTTAATATCGTGTTTTTAAACTTAGAAATTTCGCGTTTAATATTAGTGCAATAAATAACTGAAGTGATGTGATAATTTAGTGTGAAGGAGTTATAATTAAATACGTGTGTTCAATCTAAGTGAAAGTGTTCTAACAAATAATAAATATTTAAATTAATTATCTTAAATAATAATAATAAAACAAAATAATATTTTATTAATACATAAAAATTTCGGAGGGATAAAAATTTAATTTAACAACAATTTACCATCTCTAAATTAATCGTGAAGTAACTATCATTTAAAGTGTTATCTGACCAACGAGTTTTGAGATAAAATACAGTTTAGAACGATAGAGTTCATGCATCATTTTAATTACTTAGATTAATTGAAAAAAAAAAAAATTGAAGTCAAAAAGATTTAATTAAACTTAGGAAAATAAAAATTAATTTAGGAAAATTGCAGCAAGGTTTACTGTGTATTCCCGGTCGGAAAAACCTTGGTAGGGGTAAGTCTTTTCCGTTATAAAATTTTACAGATTCCAAGGAGGAAGCGGAAAGCAGCAAACATTGGTATTTGGATTAATTATTTGACCAAGATATTACTCGCTTAATATGTGATATGTAACTATATTAAAATATTATAAGTATAATAAGTATATTTTATATATTTATAAATGTATGTATATATACATATATATATGTAATTTTGTTCCCAAGAAAAATTTTAATCAAATAGAAAAACACTTATATAAAAAGAGGAAAAAAAGGGTATCGATTCCTACCTCTGAATTCATCAATAACTATTAAAAGTAGTTATGTGTGATAAATTTACAAATCAATATTTTATATTTAATCTTATGTATGTATTAATATAATTTCAGAAAATCCAGAGCATTTGAAATAAGTTATGATATTAGAAATTATTTCAATCAAAAAATAATTATACATATTAATATTATAAATTATTATTGAGACAAAGTATATATAAATGAATAAATATGTATACGTAATCGGGTATCAGACTAGACAATTGCGCTAAGTACATCATTATCAAACAAAGAAAAAATTTTAGAGTCATCTCACACGTCTCCGGAATGTCTAAAGTAAACATACCTCATAAGCTTGAATCTAGGTCACGAGGCCATCGAGAATGTTTACAAAGCTCAAATTGTTTACAAAATATATCGGTCACTGGGTCACTAGTTCGAATACAGTAAAAAGAAAAGAAAATGACCTTGATTAATGGATATCGTACTTAGGTATTAGCTTCTAGGAACGGGATAAAATTATTACATTGCGCAATTATTAGGAATTAAAGAAAAAAAAAAGGAATTAAACACTATTTTTAATTTGAACGTAACGAGGTATCTACAGACCTAAGCAATTGAAAATTAACAGATTTATTATAGCAGTTCAATAGGGTGTATTGAAGATTTACATGAAACAGTTGATAAATCACGGGATAGTAAAAAGAGGTGTATTGAAGATTTAACATGAAACAGTTGAAAGGTCACGGGATAGCTTAATAAGGGGTAATGAGGATTTACATGCCTCAATTGAGAATCACGGGATAGCAAGAATTTATCAAAAGTTGAACATTGGAGGGGAGGGAAAGAAAAAAAAAAAAAATACAGTTCAACCAACAGAAGGCAGTGTTCGCTTCTGTAACAAGGACCATTAATCAAACCATAGAGATGGCGGATCTCTCAAACAAAACCGTCAACAAAACCAAACAAAAGCTTGGAGTTATGGCGAATCTCCAGAACACATCGCCAGATAAGATCTTATTGTACTAGTATATATTTATATGTCACCCACTATTCTTATGTATCTATTCGGTATCAATCTGAAAATTTCACAGAATTGATGGGCGAGATCCGAGCTCGGGATGCGTTGCAAGTAGTTTCGCATTGCGAGTTATAAACCTTCCCAAAACGTATGTTTACATATATATCTTTTTATGTACTGTTCATTGAATGAAACGAACTCACTTACAATTAGTGCTTTAGGCCTGTCGGGTCACTCTCGTCTCATTTCTTGAACGTGGAGGGAGGATTCACGACCCGTAACTCCACACAAACCCGTGAGTATATGATTGCATATAGGACGAAACCGGTTCGCCCTAAGTAAATAGTAAACTTTGGAGGAGTAGGAATTTGGAGGTATCTGGGCTTGGAGGAAGACCTGAAGGCAGTGCATGATGGCGAAAGGAAGGTCAATTGGGACGCGATAACTTAGGTATCAATCAATTGAACCGTGCCAAAAGACTGTGCGAATTTTGGGTTGACTTCTAATCACCCTGCTTACTTGATGGAGGCCGGAGCCAAATTTTGCCAGAAAAGGGGTTATTCTGAGTTCGTCAAATATGCAATTAACGAATTACATTAACCTACTAAATCCATCCTTATATGTACCTTATAGCAGCTGAATCTAAACGGAGGGGCGCCCAGCAGATACGAGTTACAATCATAATCAAATTTACTAACATTTAACCATTTGAGTTATATTTAATTATCTGTTCAATTAGTCATGTGTAGTTTCGATTAGTATTGCTTATTCATGAATTCATTAGGATGTAGAGAATCATAATAAACGTCAAAGGGAAGTTAGTTCATTTAGAGAAATACTTAAGGTTAAATTTGCAAGAGAGAGACCAATACAGTTTTGAAATTCAACACTCTGTTTAGAATCAAGAGGGTTACCACAAAATTTAAAGTAATTAAAATCCTATATCATAAATCAAAAAATTACACAACGTTTGATGGAGTTTAATTACAACCTAAATACGAAAATATTTACGTTCAAAGTCGTAAATAACGTATTTATTAGTTAAGTACATATATCGCTAAAGGTATGTAGTACAAGGGAGCTTTAAGTAGCTTTCTGTAGTTATCAGAGGAAATAAGGGTCCAATTTTATAAAGGCTTGTGTGACGTAGGGGAGGAATTTTCCATCCCTACCACACATATGCAAAGCCTTAAGAATTTAAATATCGATCAGAGCCAGGAGTAAATAAAATACAGACAAATATAAGAGAGTATAAAAAGACATACATCACACCCTTTAACTCCTCACAGGAGACCCTAAGAAAAAGAAATTTCCTCAAGACGTATCTTATCTCTGGGGTTGCCGTGTGAAAGTTGTTTTCGTTGAAAGGAAGGAGTAAACCTAGGTTTTGAAGTGTTGTAGGAGGGAGGAAACACAGAGGCCGGCAAACAGTTCCACAGCCGAGCCGTTGAATTTAAGAAGGAATCGTAGTAACGTTCTCATGAAAAATATCAACTGTATACAAATGTTGGGTGCGAGTTTGGCATGTTTTCCGACTTTGCACTGGCGCCTAATTCCTCGGAGCACCTTCCATTGAAAAACCGGTAGAACAAAGACAGTATACCCACCCGACGCACGCCTGTGCTCTTAAAATTGCAATCTGTTTATTAAGATAGAAGAATCCTTCAAAAGCTCCGCCTGTTTCTGCACAGAGTCGATTTGTTTTCAGGCATTTTGGGTCTCCGGACCAGAGCTGGTACATAAAATATTTTGAACTTTGTACGGTATTACACCGTCATGTTCAAAAACAGACCGGTAATTTTATTAGAGATCGGTTTATCACAGTGAAATTAAAAATTTGCATGATGAAATGTTTGAGTATTTTATTTAGGTCTTTTGTTCTGAAGCTGACGGGTAAAATATGAAGTTTGACAATCACGCGGTATACGGCAAGCGGTGTACTGAGGTGGTACTGATTGATGAGTGGGTGTAAAGCCGTGCTCACTTAGGCAAAGATCTTATCCAACCTTATAGTAACCTTTCAAACAGTAGGCGTATTGAAGCTATAAATCTGTTTGTTATTTATATTGCACGTCGTAAGCTTTACTAGCCAAAAGTTTGGTAATGAATGATCGAAATATTTTTTTTAAATTTGTCAGTTGGTAGGTATGTAGATATAAATTGATTTTTTAAACCGGTCATTAATGTTTTGGTGTTTGTGTGTTCTTCTCAGCGTTACGTCACCGTCTATTGGATAACCAACCCCCCGCCATGGGTCGCCCCAAATGGTTCGCTACGTGTGGCGGCGTAGCGTGGATGTCCGGGTTCGTGGGGCAAGGTTTGTTTAGGTCTTGTAGGCGGATGCATTTGCATACCACCTACTGCATGACGGGCCGGCTCGGGAGAGACTGGTTGAGGGAGACCGGTTGACCTCACCCGCCAGACTCTCTCTACCCGTAGCCTAGCACCGTAGTAAGAGGGATGGATTACCCTTCCCTCATACCTTCTTCCTTCTCAGAACGTCCTCTCCTTTCTTTCCACAAAAAAAACCCTCCAAACAGCATCGCCAAAGATGGGATTTATTTTCCTTGGCGCCTCCTGTATGGAGCTAATGTAAAAAAGTGGTTTAGAAGTATTTGAAGCAATTTTTTATTATTTGTAATTGACGTGAATATATGCTTTGATGTAGGTATGTAGCTGAAACACTAAAATTAACCTACTTAAATACATATATATATTTAAATAAATGAAGACAATATAAGCGAAACTCAATCGAAAATCTGGAAACAGAAAAATCAGAAAAACATATTTACACCTCTGGGACTCGAACCCAGGACCTCTTGCTTTCCGGGCAAACGCGCTAACCACTGCGCCACGGTGTCGATATGAAATGCGGTCATGTTTAACTATACCATACTTCGACTAAGAACCACCTACATTATCTTCATTTTCTTTAACGCATATATTATTGGCAACTATCTTTATGTATGATTGCAAGATTCAAACCCGAACTAAATGCTCTCTAGATAGTTAAGTTTTTTAACGAATCCCCAAGAAAAAAGCCTTTCAGTTTTTAAAAACCTGATTATGAATGTGATAAAAATGTTTTCAAGCAAATCACTTTGCTATAATAATGATACACAGGTTTTAAAATACTTATTATTTATTCTTAGAACGCCATCCATTTCCAAAGGTCGTCGTTAGTCTACCACGTGCCAAGCATAATGACGTTGGAGATTGTTATAACAGTACCAATCTTAAAAATAAATTAAAGTTAATAAAAAGTAGATAAAATGTTTCTATTTAAACTCGCAAATGAATCGAAATATCATAACACGAAATAATAACTCAAGTGAACAAGTCCATTTTCAAAGGCTTTCCGTTCTAGTTTCCGCCCTAACAAAGAGTCACGATGAAGCTGGACGCAGGACCTTATACCAGTACAGGTCCCCGGGAAGAATTACGGCCTGGACTGGCCAGTGGCCACCACTAACAATAATTATTCTTTCGAATGTTTTTTCTCGACCCTTTTGTTCATCACCTTTCCCGCGCAGTTCAGAAAAGAATTTTCTTTTAATACATTTTTAGTGCCTACTTCTGACACCGGATTTCCGTTCCCTGGCGTAAGCAACCGAAATGATATTATTTCTCTTTCTGATATTTTAAAAATAATGTTTAACGTTAGTTGAAAATTTTCATTTTTGTGGTGAATTTTGTGTCGAATACTTTTTGAGTTTTTTTATGGGAATATCGTGATTGAACAGTGGTCATTTTATTTATGAAAGTTTTTAATATTGGGTGCAAAAGAATGAAAGAATTCATGTTAACTGATCGGATTACTTAAGTGTTTCTGGGGTTTAATAATTAATATAATACTTATTATAAGCAATAATTATCAGCCTGAAACACTCATCCACATTAAAAAATCTTCCGAGAAAAATACATGACGCCAACGCAAGTTGGTTGTTTTCAGGTGGGAAAAAATATAATAAGCATTAATTGTTGAATGAAACACTAGTATATATTAAATCATTTGGCGGGTATAAGATAAGCCGCCATAGCTCAATTGGGAGAGCAGCTGACCGGCAATCAGAAGGGCACGGGTTCATGTCCCGTTGGCGTCATGTATTTTTCTCGGAAGATTTTTCAATGTGGATGAGTGTTTCAGGCTGATAATTATTGCTTATAATAATTGTTACCCTTTGTGCTATGCATAAAAATCTTGTCTTAAACGTTAGTTTAACAATTTAAAAAAAAATAATAATAATAATATAATACTATAAATCTGTTTTAATGTTAAACATCGTAAATTTCTCTTACTTATAGAGAGGGGAAATAAGCATTAGGTACCTACACTCAACCGATGTTCCAGACAAAATTAAATTACTTAGTGTTGTTTGTGGTTTTACAAACAATTGAGCTAATTGAGTTTAGGTGGTACATATGCATATAAGAGATATTACAAGATTTCGCCCATGCGAAGTTCGTAGCACACGCTCACGCACAAATTCTGAAAACCAAAATAATGGTTTTTCGTTTCATTACCAAAATAAATTTAGGTAATTCTTTCCAGGTACCAAACCTTAGAATTTAGCTAAAAGGTACTCTTAAAAAGTCACGAGAAATAGATTTGAATTTTTTTGGAGACTTGGTTATTTAAAAAAATTGTAAATAAATAAAACTTTATAAATAACAACAATTGCTTTTATGTTTACAAGTTTATAAAAAACTTTCGGAGCCGTGCTCTTTTTAATTCAAAGCTAAATTAACAAGCTTATTCTTTCGGTATTTCCAGCTTTTGCCCCGTATTCTAAGGCGATAATGGTTTTAAAGCCACAGACATAATAAATTCACTTTAAATTACCTGTTTTTGTTCCCAGATGAATCTGCCTGAACCCGCATACGGGGCGTATCACAAGGTGTTGTAATTTCCTACCGGATACGTTATGCAAATGTTTGAATGAAATAAAAGTCCGAAAACATCTTTATTGTCCTGTGTGCGCAGTTCTCGTACAAAGAGCTTTAAAATTCTTATTTGTGGATTATATCTTTTACGTAGGGGTGTGTTTGTAGAAACGAGTCTGTTTAATTTGATCGCATATTATACACAAAGGGTTTTTATCATAGATGGTTTTTATAAATACACCTATGCAATAAATATAAATTACAATTAAAATATGAATTTGTGTATACTCTTGCATGTTTAGTTTTAGCAAAACCGAAAAAATGCTCATTTTAATTTAGCAAACAACTATGTATCCCAAATACTAGTAATATATGTATTTTTCATGTACTTTCAATGCGATATAACACTACCACTATTATTAAAACCCGGCTTCACCCGAGCTTTGATCTGAAAAATACTGAAAAAATATACTTGAGAGGTGAAATGATGTTTCCAAGCTTCATAGTTATTTGTGTTAAAGACGTTAAGAGTCGAAAATATTGGATCATTTCAAAAAATCAAGACAACAAAAAAGCTGTTATTTGCGAAAGGTCAGAGCTAGTGAGATTTTTTAATGAGTCATCCAAAAGGACGCTATGCTTTAAAGTGTTTGGAAGTAGTATCATATATTTACTATTTTCTGTAACTTAACATATCAAATGATTTTGATGTGTTTAGTTAAAAAAAAACGATTATATTTAAAAACCTTAATGAGCATTTACGGCGTTATCTTTAACTGACTTGAATTTATAGCGTTCTCATGTAGTAGTATTTCACGGTGTGGAAATTTACAGTATATGCAGCGGCGATAGTGCTGCGGTGGTGAATCACTAAATTGTAATTAAATCCGCCCCTATAATAGCGATGTTTGTTCTGATTCCACCAGGAAGATATGAATCTAGAGGGGGTGTAAGCAAGCCCGAGGGCGTGTCGTGGTGTACCTTTCCGTGTTCCGTGCAACCGCCCCGCCAGCGTCTTACCGGGCTCTGTTTGTAGCTACGGCGCAAGTGCTGACAGCGGGTATTATCATTTTGCTAAGTTACATCAAGCGTTGTCGATATGAATGGGGTCTCGATACAAACACACCATACTGACTACACGGTACACAATCTGCGGGGAGCAGAAAGGTCAGGGAGGTGAATCAATACACGTATTAAAGATTTTCTCTTTTACCTTAACTAAATTAGTATTGAAAAACTCTTATCGGCTGAATTAACCAAACCTTTCCTTTAAAAAACGATCATATAACTTAACACCAATTTGTTAGAAGATATAGGTACGTTGGACGATTGATGATTAAGTACTTTGAAGAATGTGCTACGGAAGTTATGTAAGAGTGATTAGTCAGTGGGAAAGAAATATTAATTATTCTTTAAATTACAATAGATCTGAATGATAGAGCGTTCATTTATTGTCAATTTTTGTTTTGGTATATTACAAATTGTAAATCGTTTGAGATACAAGTATAGGAAGCAGGTAGGTACCGATTTTTGTACAACTTGGAAGAACGAAGGAAATTATATACATTAAAAAGCAACAAACCAACGTTGTCATATCAAAATCTTCCTGCTAAAAATATGTACTGTGATTCATATCTAGAGACACAAACAAGGGGAATTAATGAAGGTAAGATGAGTTGGTTATTGTCTGACGTACAGGATGCTAGGATCGCATGAAATGTGTTTGAAAATCACGTTTTCCCCGGTTTCTTCTTTTGAATCACTGTAATAAATTTTCTTCTATTTTAAAATTCTATATCTTACAGTACATCATATTCTTATTTTTTATTGATTGTAACACGCGCAGAAAATTGTATGCAAGGACGTACAAACTAAGTTTAACACAATTCACTTTGATTTATGTCAGGTCTTATTATTTAAATCATATGTTAATGAAAGTTTTATTATTTTGTTAAATTGTATAAGTTTCTTATTGTTACAACTTTTATTATTTTTTTAAATATCTGCAATATTATTCTACATTTTTCGAATAAATTACATTCTTATTTATTCTGTTTTATTGTTTTTAACGCCTATATTCAGTACTGTGAGCGAATACGCACACATATACATTTTGATTGATATACTATCTTCGGTTCCATGCCAATTCAGAATCAAGTCAACCCAAAACCTCCTTGAAAAGTCATTAAAAGCTATGAAAAAAATAATTTTAAAATAGCCGTTAACCCTAACCTAACGTAACCTATTTAACCATTTTTTTATCATCACGCTTAATGAACTTTCTGAGGTGGTTCTGAGTTGGTTTCATTCTGAGTAGGCCGGTCACCACTATCTTCTACCCACCATTTCAGACTAATATTATTATTATTCAATTTTAATTATCGGATCATAATTTTTTTATATAAATCACGTTATACTTAAAAACTGAAATTATATAATACTGTAAAATGTTCATGTAAAAGCCCACTTGGACGTTAATAAATAATAAATAAATAAATGTTGGGCTCAGTAAGATCCGTTGAGGCCCTAAGTAAAAAAATATATAAGATAACCAAGTTCATTATATGTTTACAGTCTCTATAGACTGCATACCCCCAAAACTATGTGGATACGAGATTCGCATACACGCTACGCGTATGTAGACTATTCCATAACCCTCTTTTATGGAGACGGTATAGATCTACTTTTGAGTGAAAAACACATTTGTTATGCAGCGCGTGTCCAGGTGTGTAGTCATCGAACACTTTTCAGACGTGAGATATTTGTAAAAATGTCATGAATATCCCACAGATCATATCCTATCGACACTTGAAGGGGCAGAACGTCACCTCCCAGAGGAGCTATTGCAAATTTCAAACGATTCCTCCGAGACTCCGGGCCGCCATAAACTTTTTACACACCCTTAGAACTCTTAACGCTTTTTTCTACGAGTTTTTACGCCTGTTTGAGAGTTTCAATTTTTATAGTTTGACAGAAATAATTTATTTCAATTGTTATTGTTCCAAAGTCGACCGAATTTGCCTTAGTAAGTAACGAATCGCGTTAACTTCGCCAGGCCTCGTAAAAAAATCTCCTGAATGGTATATGAAATACGATAAAAATTTTATGGCGTTATCCGAGACTTATAGTTATTTTATTAAATAAGGCGTTAATACAGTGATCTTATCTTCGTCTTCCCAGATCTTCTTAGCTGGAGTATTGAAATTAAAACTTTTGATTCGCAAAAATGTTTTTCTTCATGAACATTTTTAGGTCATTCTGATATTCATGCATAGGAAAATAGAACAATGAGATTGTTGAGGAGTATGTGTTATAAAGCTACCTTCAAACGTGTTATGAATTAGGGAAACAGATAGAATTTTAACAATTATTACAAGCAATAATTGTCCGCCTGAAACACTCATTTACATTGAAAAATCTTCCGAGAAAAGATTGCCGGAAGGACACGGGTTCAAGTCCCGTTGGCGGCAAGTATCTTTTCTCGGAAGATTTTTCAATGTAAATGAGTGTTTCAGGCTGACAATTATTGCTTGTAATAATTGTTACCCTTTGTGCTATGCATAAAAATCTTGTCTAAACGTTAGTTTATAAATTAAAAAATAATAAGATAGAATTTTTTTATTTGAGTACCTAGCGCACAAGAGTTCTATCTGGTTCCAACCGTTTGGACCCAATGAGATAATAAGGTACTCGTATATGACGTTGGAGATAGCGGGGAGAGAGAACGGATGGAAAAAATACACGTGAGGAAGTAGGTAAACACTCCACACAGCATCCCCAAAGATGACATAGGCCCTGAGGGAAATTAACGGCCTCCTGTGCGGAGCTCATGTAAAAAAAAGGTACCTGGCTGTTCAGATAAGGTCGCCAATCCCGACTAAATCCATTTAAAGTACCAGCTCGTTTCTAAATGTTGTGCTTTTACCAGAGCGATGCTGAAAGTATATGCACTCTGGAACGTTTCACGAATATACTATACATTACTTTCAATTAATAAATTGTGAAAAGGCACAAATGAATTAGAAGAAAAATACTTGCGCATGCCGGGATTTGTATCGGCGACCTCGAATCCAAGCGGATTCGTAGCCAAGGATTGTAACCACCAATCGAGGCCGTCAAAGTTGAAGACTTGAAGATTTTTAAAAATTAATTAATAATTATCCTTGAGATATTTGTTTAGTTCCTAGGCAATAAAAGCTAAAATGTTCAGAATCTTGTTACACTTAGTCAGTGATAAGTCCAACACTGTCGACTATTGTGGTTTCTGATCTCTCTTTATGACAAAGGATGTCTCTATTAAAGAGCACATTTTCAGAAATAATATATTTTTCAAGTTGTTCGGCAAAGCCTCAAAATCATTTTATTTCAGAAATTGTATTCCGTAACGCCTGGAAGCTTATAAAAAGCTTAATGGCTCTCTGTATTATTGTGTAGGAAGTAGGAAGGTAGAAAGGTATGCGTGTCTTCAAAAGCAAGCTGACACCCATTTGTCGGGCTATCTCTGAATATCAAACAAACCCCTTGCTGCGAATACATTATCCTTTATGACTTAATATTGCTAGTGAACCCAACCTTTTAGAAATCCTGATTTTGTCGGGTACGAGTATTTTAATGATACTGTTTTTGAAAATGATGTAAAGAATATTATTTTCTTTAACTTAATGCGCCGCAACCGGGCTCGAAAAGAAGAAGATGGAGAGATATGAAATTACGAATGTTAGAGGAGCGCGCTAACATTTAAAGCGACAAAACCGATGCGAAAATTGCGAAAATGTTTAATAAAACACTACTCGTTTAAAATAGAGCAAAAATCTCGTGGAACGTATCTTAAAGTATAATAGAAACATTGTGAATTTTTTTTACACAACAAATTTGTAAAATAACTGAAACAAACGTGTTCATAATAATTTTCGGAGCATACTTTTTTCTATCCAGGGAATTTTATATAATTTCCGTTTCAGCGTGGAACGCGTCTGGATATTATTATTTTTTTAAGAGCTTAATGACTTCAAATGTTTAAGGGAAATATGTAAGAAATAGGTAGAAATACTGGTAGCCTTAGTTACCTTTAGGTGCACGTTTAGTAGTTAAATTTAACTAGGAAATCAATGCTGGTAAATAATCTTTTTTTTTTTCATTTTTACTATTTTTATTTGGCAAGACTAAGCATTTAAATACTAATTAAGTGGTTCAAATTATTAATAAAGCACATTTAATTAATGAAGACAATATAAGCGAAACTTAATCGAAAATCTGAAACAGAATAAGATACAGTCGCATTTAGGACTCGAACCCAGGACCTAAGCCTTGTCGTACTGAACTAATGTGTCCCTATCCGATTCGGTCATACTTAACTGTATCATACTTCGACTGAGAACTACCAACATTATCTTCATTTTCTTAACGCATATTTTTATTGGCTGCTATTTTTATGTATGAATGCAAAATTCAAACCCGAACTGTGTTATCTAGATAGTGTCTTTGGAATTTTGCACACTTGACCTTCAAAACAAGAGCTACGTCTGATTTCGAAAAACTCTGCTGTGAAAAGCCCGTTTAACACCGGAGATATGCAAGGTTTTTTATACACAAACGTTCAATTTGGGAGGCGGGTATGGGTTCTATTAGGGAAAAATAATGTACTAATATATATTATTAGAATAATATTTGGCGCTTCACAAGGTATAAAATATCGTTGCGATGTGCAAATGAATTGAACAAACGCCTGAGAGAAGACAAGAGAGCTATGTGTATCGTATCAATTTTAAATTCCTTGGTATATATGCAGGTTGTGGCTCTTTTTAGTTCGATTGGATTGTCCGAAAAAAACTTACATTTCACAGGAAAAGGTTGTAAGGCAGGTCAAGTATTAACTTTAATATATAGTGGGGTGAGTTTTACGCCTTATAAAATATTCATATTACATCATATTATCTGGCTGGCTGCCTACCCGAGATTCTGCGTGACGGTGGCTATAATAATATCCGTACATTTCTTCTATACGAAATAAAGAAAATGGTTAGAATTTATTCACTCTAAGTAGACAGAGAGTGAGGAAAGGAAAATGTTCCCCAGATATATATAAAACTTTATGGCGGGCTTGGTCCCCGCGGGGCCCTTTCTAGATTTAGTATCCAAGAGGACGCGTGACACTCAGACGATTTGGAAAAAAATCAACTTATGACAAATTCCTTTGGTAGATATTGACGAGGCTTACATACAAATATTTGAAGCTGCCATGTCAAGGTTTTCAATTTTAGGAATAAAATCGTGATTTTCATTCAACCTTGAGATTCCAAGAACATTATTGATTATAGTTAATTCTTAAAAACTAATAAGAAAAGTACAATTTTTTAGGAAAATAGGGATGTGGTCAATATGTTTGTGGGCATAAACCACTGAACGGAAAATTAATGATGTTTAGATGTGTGATCTGTATGGAAACCATAAGAGGGGTACAATTTTTTACAATAGGGATGTGGTCAGTATGTTTGTGGGCATAAATCACTGAACGGAAAATTAATGATTTTTAGATGTGTGATCTGTATGGAAATGTATGAAAACTAATAAGAGGGGTACAAATTTTACAACAGGGATGTGGCCAATATGTTTGTGAGCATAAACCACTGAACGGAAAAATAATGATAATTAGATCTGTGATCTATATGGAAATGTATGGAAACTAGTAAGAGATGTACAATTTTTTACAATAGGGATGTAGTCAGTATGTTTGTGGCATAAACAACTGAACGGAAAATGTATGATGTCTAGATGTGTGATCTGTATGGAAATGTATGAAAACTTATAAGATGGGTACAATTTTTTACATTAATAGGGATGTGGTCAGTTTGGTTGTACGCATAAACCACTGACAGGGAAAATTAATGATCTTTAGATATATAATCTGTAGGGAAATGTATGGAAACTAAGAGAGGTACAATTTTTTAACGGAAAATTATTGATGTTTAGATGTGTGATCTGTATGGATTTGAAATAAAATCTCTGTCGCCAATTTATTTTCTACTTTTCAACTCCTAGGCCCCTGACAGTAATTAAGTATTATTTATTAAAGAAAGAATTGATGGCCTCCGAGGTCGAGGGGAAAGGCTCTCGACGAGCAATCCGAAGTTTGCGGGGTTCAAATCTCGGTATGCGCAAGTAAATTTTTATTTGATTGATTTGTGTTATTTCGCAAATGAATTATTTAAAAAAGAATAACTTATATTTGCGGCGTATATTAGTGGAAGGTACTCTCAGTGTCGCCCTGGTGTAAGGAGAAGTATCGGTGTATGCATTCAGAAGTGAAACGTTTGCTTGAAATGCCTTTAGCCGTGACCAGATCGGCAAAGCCAGGGACTTCCCCACCTTCGTCTTCCCCGTCTCCTTCCCTTCCCTACTGTCTTCAGCCTCGTAACATTCCCTGATTTAGGATACCATAGTATCACTGGATTGTGTGGTATTCATATAAAAAATATGATATTTGAAAATATTTCGTCAATTCTTTCCGAAATACGAATAAATTTCCCACAACACACTTCTTTAGGTTTTCAATATCACGGTGTATACGATTTTTCTATTTGCAACATTATTCATATTTATATCGGGATGTGGGACTATTATTTTTTTTTGACCAATTATGTAACCTTTATCAGAAAACTATATTCATGCTCTCAAAAAACATCTAATGATAAATTCAAGTTTGGGGCTGTCGCCAAATTGTAGCGGTTCGTGACTTTTGAATGTGGAGTGCTAAGTTTGAAAATTTCGACATTATTTATGCTGTTTAGTATAAACGCTTTTTTTTCGAAAATTTATGGAAATTGCAGTTTGGCAGTGCGCTGAACCGATTTCCTAAAAATATTCTTGTAAAAAACCGAATTTTCAAAAACAAAACAGTTTTCGGTCACAGCAACATCAATAATGTAATGTTTTTGATATTAGCACTCTAGCACACCCAAAAGTCACCAGCCGCCATAGGCGCCAAGATTCAAAAGTAAATATTTGTTTTTTTAGCCGCTAAGGTACTGGGATCAATTCCTAGGAGCGACCTTATATTTTTCTAATTTTTTCGTTTGAGATATTGTTTATTTTAAGGTTTTTCTCAAGAAGTTTTTACAAAAATAAAAATAAAATATTCATCATAGACATGCATTAAAATCAATGGATGTCGCAAATAAAAACAGATATTTTTATCCAAGACACAATGTCGATTGCATTTAGTTCGAGAAGAATCTTGCCATCATCCGTAAAGATAGCAGTCAATAAAAACGTGCGTTAAGAAAATATAAAAAAATATCGGTAGTTCTTAGACGAAGTATGATACAGTTACCTAAAGACCTGGGTTCAATTCGTAGATGCGACCGTATCTTTTTCTGATTTTTTGGTTTAAAATTTTTGTTTGATAGTCGCTAATATTGTCTTCAATTATTAAATATATACTTTTTAAAGTCAGGTATATCACTATTTTAAAGGTCTTGAAACTCTAAAAATATACGTGAAAGGATTTAACATAATGTTTTCTTTCTATTTCTAGTAATAGGTACCGCAGTTACTTCAAAAGTATATTAGCTGTGCTACCAAGCTTCACTCAGGACGTGGATTAATTATATTATCATTGTACTAAATTAATTAAATATATGATTTTTATTTTTTATTTTAACTTTATGAGTAAAACCTCAAATTGTAATATTTAAATAAATGATGACAATATAAGCGAAACTCAATCGAAAATCTGAGAAATCGGAAATCGAAAATCGACTCGAGTCCCAGAGGTGTCAATATGTTTTTCTGATTTTTCTGTTTCCAGATTTTCGATTGAGTTTCGCTTATATTGCCTTCATTTATTTATTCATTCATATATTTATTTATTTATTTATATAATGAATGAATATATTTAATTATTTATATATATATATATAATGAATGAATATATATGATTAATTATATATTATACTTATTTTGGTTGGTTGTGTGTTAGTCATTTAGTCTTGCATGAGCGTCAAATTTGGTTAAATGAACTCAGATTTGTTTTGAATTTGAGTGACATTTTTGAAATTGGAACTGATTATGAGAAGAATTATTAAGACAAGCAACAAAATCTGCATAAACTATATATAATATTTTAAGAGAACATTATTTAAATTGTCTTCTTCAAAATTGGAATTGTAATATCCCGTGATTGTTCCCGGGTTTGCGCTAGAATTTACAAAATCATTGTTTTTATTGAATTTTTAAATTCATAAAATCATCGTTATAATCTTTATTTTAATTTTTACTATCATTTGGAAGAAAATGTGTAAAGGTAGAACCTGAAGATAAGTAGCTACGAGTATGCGGCAGCTTTGCATGACAATTTTACTCGTACTTGATTCAGCTTTATTTTTTTGAAAGCTGAGTATTTAAGTCGGTGGCAACAAAAAATATGCATTTCATATTTTAATTTCGTTAAAATTAATTCACTTGCGCGTAGTGTTTGACGCCATGATTGGCTATGTGAAGCGGACTTATACAACTTTATCTTTTTTTTTCAATCTTAAACATAAAAAATAGCAGGTACAGGATAGTTAAGATAGGAGTTGAGAAGTTACTCGACTGAGTGACCAGTGACGACATGTGAAACAAAAAAGATTTTTTTTTACATGAGCTCCACACAGGAGGCCCTGAGGAAAATAATTTCCCTCAGGGCCTATGTCATCTTTGAGGATGCTCTGTGAAGGGTTTTTTTTAGGAAAGGAAGGAGAGGAGAGTTCTTGGAAGGAAAAGGGTTTAAGGGGTGGGTAGGAATCTGGGGTTCAGTGTGTCCTGATCATCCGCCTGCAGGACCTAGACAATCCTCACCCCATTGAACCCGGGCAGCCCTGCTAATTCACCAAACATAGCGAACCACTTGGGTTGACCTATGGTACAGGTACGTTATGAGATTTTCAAGGCTAAAAATATTTTCGTTATTTGTTATTGGGTGTTATGCCGTGTTACGCTACCTCCTTCTTTAGCCAACGTTTCGGACAGCGTTGGCAGTGATGTGACATCTACCGGATCTGCCCTGATGATGGACACTGCAACGCTGTCCGAAACGTTGGCTAAGAAGGAGGTAGCGCAACACGGCATAATACCCCAAAAACAAATAACGAAAATATGGTAGAGGTGTTGGTTATCTAATAAAGGTTCCCGGGGTGGCAGTACCCATTCCCGCCTCCCAAACTGAATGATTCTGATGAAAAAAAAAATCGAATAGTTCTCAAAATAATGTCAGGAATTTAGTTTAACTGGTTAAACTTTATTTATTTATTTTATTTTTGTCATTTGTATATTTAAGTTTACAAATTGTTAATTAATTATGAAATTTAAAGCAGGTCCGTCCCTTAACACCCTGTTAAAACATAAAATGGTAAATATTGATATATCACAAAGTGCAAATTAAATTATGTCAATAAAAATTTTACATCACCGGCAAAAATAATTGGCACTCTACACTACTTTTTGTTTGTCGCAAATCGTATTACCGTAACCAAAGCGAGTCGGGTCCAAAATAATACCCGTCATTAGACTTTTCATTTGTTTCGTTTCGTGGAAGAGTCCACAAAGGATAGTCAGCGGCACCCTCAATTAATTTGTGTGGTTTGAATATTTTCTTGTTGGCGAATAAACAATGTTACTCTCCGTTTGACCTCAGAGAGCGGACATGATTATTTGGGAAAATCATTTTAGATTTAGATTGTTGGTTCAATTTAAAAATTGAAGCTGTAATCACGTTGGAAGTATAACAATATTAATTATAAACTAGTGGTTAAAAATCCGCTCCGCAGGTTTTTGCTGCTAGGCCCTGCGGGCGGCTTTTGGATGGGCTTCACCCACTTTAAGTATTGGTGACCATTTTACCAACGAAATTGGTGAAATGGTCACCAACTGGTTCGGGAACTGGTTCCAAAAGTAGCCGGTTCCTAGGAACCAGTGACAGCTAGTCACCGTGACCAAGAAACCGCGACAGGCAATAAACCTGATGGATATAATCCATCTGATTATAATTTATTTTGTTCATTGTATTTCACTTGTATGGTTTATTAATATGTCATGAATAATGTAAAGATAAAATTTTATGTATGTATTGTTTCTGTTGTTATACTTGTTTTTCTTTATTAGGAAAAGAGGGATGTTGGTATGAGTATCTATGATCTTATATTATTGTCTATGACTACTTTCATATGTTTTGGTAGAAAGCAGTCACTTTGTGGTTTGACATATTAATTAAAGGAAAACAATCACTTTGTTTGTAACCACGATTTATTGATTTAATTTTTATTTACCGACCGGTTTCGCTTAATACAAGCATCATCAGGGTATAAATTAAAACTGATGAAAAAATACATTGTGTGAGCTTATATATACATACAGACAGAGACAAAACATAATATAAAGTAAGAGTGAGAGATTGTAATTAACATCCTACATAGTGATAGAGAGAAAGAGACGGGTATATCTAATGAATAATTACATTATATCTACCGGGACAAAACGTCATTTAAACAGGTGATTAAGGAATAAAGTGGCTACGGGTTTTTTTAGTTTATGGGAAATATTCCTAATATCGGACTGTTGGACACATTTAACTGATTATTAAGGATTTGGGTTTTTGTTTTAACGGCTTTCTTTATTTCGAGTGCTTCTAAATTATTAAGCCTGTTACCATGACTATTTCTGTGTAAAATCTTAAGACCGGTGTTTTGATTGAAGGTATGATCTTTATCAATAAGGTGATTAGCGAATTCCGAAAATCCATTATTATTTAAGCATCTAAGATGCTCTTTGATTCTAATATTGACATTACGCGTCGTTTTACCTACATAAAATGATGAACAATCATTACAATCTAATTTATATATTCCGGAATGACTTAGTTTTTCGTCCTTATCTTTCGAATTAATTAAAAACTTTCCTAAATTATTGTTTGTGTAAAATGCCGGTCTTATTTCGGGAGGTAGATTTTTTACACTGCAGGAAGAGAACTGATTAATGAATAAAATACGACGCCATTGGTAACAAAGATTATTATTATTATGTATATTATTATGATTAGTAAATAAGAAATTCTTAGTGGCTATTTGTTTTTGTTTTTTATTTAAAATTGCATCAATGAGTTCGGCATTATAACCATTATTAACCGCGATTTTTTTAATTATTGCTAGTTCGTTGGAGAAATTAGTATTAGATAACGGTATTGTGACCAAACGATGAACCATTGACTGAAACGCGGAGTGTTTATGTGAAACAGGATGATTGGATGTGTTATGGATAACGACGTCGGTGTAGGTAGGCTTGCGAAAGATGTTAAAATTTATTTTATTATTTACGATAGATAAGGTGAGATCTAAAAAATTTAAAGTTGAATTAGTTCCTATCTCTAATGTGAATTTAATGTTTTGATGGTATGAATTTATAAGGATGAGGAAGGCATTTAATTGACGTTGAGTCCCTGTCCAAATACAGAACACGTCATCGACGTATCTACGCCATAGTAAGACGTTTTTTACAAGGGGTGAGGCACTAGTTAAAATTTTGTTTTCTAAATTATTCATGAATATATCAGCAATTAAAGGACTTGTAGGAGACCCCATGGGAAGGCCTTCGATTTGCTGATATATAACACATATATTCATTAGATATACCCGTCTCTTTCTCTCTATCACTATGTAGGATGTTAATTACAATCTCTCACTCTTACTTTATATTATGTTTTGTCTCTGTCTGTATGTATATATAAGCTCACACAATGTATTTTTTCATCAGTTTTAATTTATACCCTGATGATGCTTGTATTAAGCGAAACCGGTCGGTAAATAAAAATTAAATCAATAAATCGTGGTTACAAACAAAGTGATTGTTTTCCTTTAACTTTCATATGTTGTCTTTTCACTTGTCAACTGTCAGTCAGCACGGCTGGTTTAATAAATGATATTCCAATTACAATCGTGTTATTATATTCAACACAATACAACATGGTGTTGTTATGTACTTTTTTACCTTAATTTATCATTTATCTCTTTTTGTTATTTTAAAATATGGAATGTATTGCATTGCACTCCCCTGCATACATTCTGGAATAAACTTATATTATTATTATTATTAATGACGTCGATTATAATATATAGACGCGTGGTAGAAATCACATCGTGATATTATTATTCACAACTGCCAGTTACAAAAATAATCATACCATCCATCTCTCCATACCCGGAGAGATTCACGAAAGTACTTACTTAATCCAATAGTACTTAGGCCTGCCAGCCTACGTTCCGTACATTATATGTTAACGTTATAATAATAATAATTTTATTTTAGTAATTTGTAAATTTAAGTTTACAAATTTCTAATTGATAATAATATTTCATATTCACTATATTTTTTCAAGTTTTATGTAGCTCCTACAATACATCTTGAACTTTCCAATTGGTGTGGACTTTAAAGTTTCTGGTAGTGTGTTATACAACTTCATTCCCTTGTACAGTAGACTGTTCTGCGTATTCGCTTTGTCCTTTTTTTGTAGCCTAATTTCCTTGCACGTCCTTGTGTTATATCTGTGAATGTCTTTATTGTATAAAATTTTATTTGAGAAGTATTTTGGTAACGTGTTGTTCAATATTTTGTGGATAAACACCATCGTGTTCAAGGTCAGCATCTGTTTCACGGTCAACCAATTTAGTTCCTTTAACATTTTAATAATTTTTGAAAATCTGTTTCGTCGAAGAATTATTCTCATTGCCCTGTTTTGGAGAATTTGTAACTTATTTTGTTCTCTTTCGTTACATAGGAAAAGTATACTTGAGCAGTAGTTGAAGTGTGGAGCAATAATTGAATTGTATATGGTGATTGCAGTTTTTCTAGAAATTTTTGGCCGAATTCTGCAAAAAAAGAACGTTAACGTGCAGTGGCGCCATCTTTTGGCATTGCTTTAATTCAGTCTTATTACGAAAGTACATTTGTAACAAATTCCTTCTGAGAAAATGGTTTTGCGTAAGCGCGGCATCAGAGTTATACTCGTCGTACTACGAGTACAACTCTGATTATTAAATTTGAACGTTTCAACATTTCAACATTTTACGTAATAATAACGTTAGATAATTCAAGTTCTGAATTTAAAGGATTGAAGTAATGGAAAAAAATCTAATATTTAGGTTGCAAATTTGGGAGGCGAGAATGGGTACCGCCGCCCCGGGAACCTTTATTGGATAACCAACACCTTTGCCATTGGTCACCCCAAGTGGTTCGCTACGTTTGGTGATTTAGCAGGGGTGCCCGGGTTCATGGGGTGATGTTTGTCTAAGTCTTGGAGGCGGATGACCAGGGCATACTGAACCCCAGATTCCTACCCACCCTTAAACCCTTTTCCTTCCCAGAACTCTCCTCTCCGTCCTTTCCTTAAAAAAAACCCTCCACACAGCATTCCCAAAGATGACATAGGCCCTGAGGGAAATTATTTTCCTCAGGGCCTCCTGTGTGGAGCTCATGTAAAAAAAAAAAAAACTCAATAAAAGTAATGATTACCGACCACACCGTTGCTTCATGCACATCCATACGACGTCTTGGTCGTGCCATTTTTTTGGGGGCATTTCCGACTTTTTCAACATCCACTTGCAGATAGATATTCGTACTGAACATCTGCAGCCAGGTACGGCACCGTGGTCTGCTATGTATCCCACGTAGCAGAACGGACATGCTAGCTCGGCTATCGCTCTCCTCACACTTAATTCCACTGCAGGTTAAATGATTTGCGCTGAATGGACTTTGCAGAGGTTAAAACTATCTATATCACTAATACCCGGCTCTGAGCGGAAACGTTGCGCCACTAGCATAATCCTCTTACAATTAGAGAGCCTTCCCTTTGATGCACATCATCATTTTCAGATCAAATTCATGCGTCATAGATGACCGCACTACTGTTAAAATGGTTAACTCGTGATTAGATGGCGCGCGCTGCACAAGTACCGAGGACGATTGCTCCACCTATCGTATTATTTGAATAACTGTGAGACTAGCCTAAAAGAGAAATCTGAATGTTTGTACATTGGTATGAAAGAACAAATTAGTCAAATTAGTCTGTCAAATAAGAGTAGACTATATAAAAAATGTATAAGCTGGCAACACCAATTTAACTGTCAAATATTATTTGAAATCGCAATGACACTTGTGATGTATGTCTTTTCTCTACTCTCTTATATTTGTCTGTATTTTATTTACTCCTGGGCACTTGGCACCAGTCGTAATATTCTTCTTTTCTCTTGGCTCTGATCGATATTTAAATTCTTAAGGCTTTGCATATGTGTGGTGGGGATGGAAAATTCCTCCCCTACGTCACACAAGCCCTTATAAATTTGGACCCTTATTTCATCTGATAACTACAGAAAGCTACTTAAAGCTCCCTTGTACTACATACCTCTAGCGACATATGTACTTAACTAATAAATACGTTATTTACGACTTTGAACGTAGATATTTTCGTATTTAGGTTGTAATTAAACTCCATCAAACGTTGTGTAATTTTTTGATTTATGATATAGGACTTTAATTACTTTAAATTTTGTGGTAACCCTCTTGATTCTAAACAGAGTGTTGAATTTCAAACTGTATTGGTCTCTCTCTTGCAAATTTAACCTTAAGTAATTTCTCTAAATGAACTAACTTCCCTTTGACGTTTATTATGATTCCCTACATCCTAATGAATTCATGAATAAGCAATACTAATCGAAACTACACATGACTAATTGAACAGATAATTAAATATAACTCAAATGGTTAAATGTTAGTAAATTTGATTATGATTGTATCTCGTATCTGCTGGGCGCCCCTCCGTTTAGATTCAGCTGCTATAAGGTACATATAAAGATGGATTTAGTAGGTTAATGTAATTAGTTAATTGCATATTTGACGAACTCAGAATAACCCTTTTTCTGGCAAAATTTGGCTCCTGCCTCCATCAAGTAAGCCGGGTGATCAGAAGTCAACCCAAAATTCGCACAGTCTTTTGGCACGGTTCAATTGATTGATACCTAAGTTATCGCGTCCCAATGAACCTTCCTTTCGCCATCATGCACTGCCTTCAGGTCTTCCTCCAAGCCCAGATACCTCCAAATTCCTACTCCTCCAAAGTTTACTATTTACTTAGGGCGAACCGGTTTCGTCCTATATGCAATCATATACTCACGGGTTTGTGTGGAGTTACGGGTCGTGAATCCTCCCTCCACGTTCAAGAAATGAGACGAGAGTGACCCGACAGGCCTAAAGCACTAATTGTAAGTGAGTTCGTTTCATTCAATGAACAGTACATAAAAAGATATATATGTAAACATACGTTTTGGGAAGGTTTATAACTCGCAATGCGAAACTACTTGCAACGCATCCCGAGCTCGGATCTCGCCCATCAAATTCTGCGAAATTTTCAGATTGATACCGAATATATACGTAAGAATAGTGTGAAATATAAATATATACTAGTACAATAAGATCTTATCTGGCGATGTGTTCTGGAGATTCGCCATAACTCCAAGCTTTTGTTTGGTTTTGTTGACGGTTTTGTTTGAGAGATCCGCCATCTCTATGGTTTGATTAATGGTCCTTGTTACAGAAGCGAACACTGCCTTCTGTTGGTTGAACTGTATTTTTTTTTCTTTTCTTTCCCTCCCCTCCAATGTTCAACTTTTGATAAATTCTTGCTATCCCGTGATTCTCAATTGAATCATGTAAATCCTCATTACCCCTTATTAAGCTATCCCGTGATTTTTCAACTGCTTCATCTAAGCCTTCATTACCCCTTATTAAGCTATCCCGTGATTTTTCAACTGCTTCATCTAAGCCTTCATTACCCCTTTTTGAACTATCCCGTGATTTATCAAATGTTTCATGTAAATCTTCAATACACCCTTTTTTTGAACTATCCCGTGATTTATCAAATGTTTCATGTAAATCTTCAATACACCCCTTTTTGAACTATCCCGTGATTTATCAAATGTTTCATGTAAATCTTCAATACACCCCTTTTTCTTTTTGTTCCTAATAATTGCGCAATATAATAATTTTATCCCGTTCCTAGAAGTTAATACCTAAGTACGATATCCACTAATCAAGGTCATTTTTTTTTTTTTCTTTTTACTGTATTCGAACTAGTGCCCCAGTGACCGATTTATTTTGTAAACAATTTGAGCTTTGTAAACATCCTCTACGGCCTCGTGACCTAGATTCAAGCGTATGAGGTATGTTTACTTTAGACATTCCGGAGACGTGTGAGATGACTCTAAAATTTTCTTTGTTTGATAATGATGTACTTAGCGCAATTGTCTAGTCTGATACCCGATTACGTATACATATTTATTCATTTATATATACTTTGTCTCAATAAATAATTTATAATATGGATATGTACATACATAAATTTTTTTGATTGAAATAATTTCTAATATCATAACTTATTTCAAATGCTCTGGATTTTCTGAAATTATATTAATACATACATAACATTAAATATAAAATATTGATTTGCAAATTTATCACACATAACTACTTTTAATAGTTATTGATGAATTCAGAGGTAGGAATCGATACCCTTTTCCTCTTTTTATATAAGTGTTTTTCTTTTTTTTTTTTTTTTGATTATAATTTTTCTTGGGAACAAAAATTACATATATATATATGTTTATATACTTACATATATAAATATATAAAATATACTTATTATACTTATAATATTTTAATATAGTTACATATCACATATTAAGCGAGTAATATCTTGGTCAAATAATTAATCCAAATACCAATGTTTGCTCCATTCCGCTTTCTCCTTGGAATCTGTAAAATTTTATAACGGAAAAGACTTACCCTTACCAAGGTTTTTTCCGACCGGGAAATACACGGTAACCTTGCTGCGATTTTCCTAAATTAAATTTTTATTTTCCTAAATTTAATTAAATCTTTTTGACTTCAAATTTTTTTTTTTTCATTTAATCTAATTAATTAAAATGATGTATGAACTCTATCGTTCTAAACTGTATTTTATTTCAAAACTCGGTGGTTAGATAACACTTTAAATGATAGTTACTTCACGATTAATTTAGAGATGGTAAATTGTTGTTAAATTAAATTTTTATCCCTCCGAAATTTTATGTATTAATAAAATATTATTTTGTCTTATTATTATTATTTAAGATAATTAATTTAAATATTTATTATTTGTTAGAACACTTTCACTTAGATTGAACACACGTATTTAATTATAACTCCTTCACGCTAAATTATCACATCACTTCAGTTATTTATTGCACTAATATTAAACGCGAAATTTCTAAGTTTAAAAACACGATATTAAGTGATTATAAAATCCGAATTTTCCACTAAAACAAATTGTATTTATCACGAGCACTTTTATTTTTCACAAGTAATTAATGCGTTGGCTTTAATTTTTATTTTTCACTGACTCTAACTGCAAAGTATTTTTTTGTATATCACTGACTAGAATGTGAAATTTTTCTAAGTATCAAAATAATTATCACTTAGAATTTTTCCACTTTAAGTCACCCACCGTTTCGTCACGTTCCGCGAACTTAAAACCTTTTCGACCACGACCGTAGACTGTCCTCAACTGGCATTTGTCTAGACTTTTATACCCCTCTCAGGTCCAAAAGATCGTATCTGAATCTCCTATAATAAACCAATCTAATTACTATCAACTCGTAATTTCTTGAAACCTCTCCATTATTGTCGAATGCGGTCTCTTTGTACGTTTTGCGTTTGATACATTAAATTCTGTCTCGTACTCCCATACTTACAAGATCCGGATTTAGTAAGATCCATGTTTAATGGCCCAACTTCCTTTGTCCTGTTGTTCATACAAAATTAGCTTGAATTTAATAATTTTAAAGTTCTATTTTCATCTATTCCGTAACATGTCCGTGCGTACGGCATCTACCATATGTTCCAAATCTGTCCCCAAATTCGCCTATCAGAGATATCTTCATGTCGAAGTCTTTCTCGCAAATTGTTCATTTTTATTTTATTATTTTTCCACGAGTTTTTCTGTATTCTATATGAACCTTTCCATTTAAAACCGAATTTTCTCTATTTACGTCGTATATTTGAATTTTCCATTCTTTCTCGAATTTTCTTTTATTCACGACACTCTTTCCATGAATTTCCTTATTTATTCTTACGCTATTGTTCATATCTCTATAGATTTTTATATTTCAAGCCGTATTTATTTTATTCACTGTTAATCTAAGATTTCCTTTGTTTTTCTCTGTCGTATCTCCTTTCCCCTCACTTCCCCGTACTTCCCTGATATAACCATATCGTTTTTTGATGTTTGCTGCCTCTTGGAAAATTTCATTTTCTATTTGTTATTAATAAATATATCATTTTTTAACATCTTTATAGGAGATACCCCCACTTCGGCCCTTAAATTCCTGTCATTTTTATTGCTTCATAGAGAACGCCTTACAAATTTTGTCCCGTTCTTACGAAAAATCCCATAAACCATATGTCTTGACAGTTGTATACATTAGTTCCTGTACCCACCTGGCAATAAATCCTTTTTTATTTCAGTGTCGTTAACTTTTATGAGAATTCTTTAATATAAATATTTCATAAGACCCATGATAATTTTTATTACCTTTTTAACGACTAATTGCCCTTATATAAACAATTTTCATGTTCGAATATTCCTTGTTTATCACAACAAAATACATCTGGGATCGACAACCATTGTAATGCCTCATTTTTTTATCTGCAATCGCGTACTATGTTACTCTATAACCTCCATTTTAATTACGTAAAATGACTCCTTTTCCTGAGTTTTTCTATCGCAATGTTTTCAGCATTTTCCACTCCCCTCCGTACTGCACTCTATCTTCTTCTCTAACACTTGTTACTGCTCTAGACATCTGAAATGTACCCTCGCCTATTCTTTAAACTCTGATTTTTTTTTGACGTTTCCTCCCTAAATCTTTCATCGTAATATCCTAGCTCCGTCTAAAATTGATAACAATAATTTTCCATTGTTTTTTCAACATTTCCATTTCCTTTAGCACGTTTTCCCTCGAATCGATCATCTCCGGTCGTCACAAACAATCGTATTATAGATGGAAATCTCCCTAACGCCTTACAATACGTTTTCGTCACTTGCTTTGCAATTTTTCACTTAAACTTTTGCATCGTGTTTACGTGTATCCTTTTTTTCCGCACCTTATATGCTTTAATGCGTTCGAGAACTAGGGTTTCTGATCCCTGGAACGTACCGGTTAATGATAACATTTCTTGGGGTCATCGTTCTTTTGTCCCTGAACAGATTATTTCTTCCCATGGAGTTTATTCACCTCTCGGTTTGGTGGGAACGTCAAACTCATTAATCACATTACTAATTGCCAAGTCCAAAGGTCGTTCCTTTGTTCTAAAAATGGGTTCGGCCCTCTTCCCGTTGATAGGCTAACTCGGTTTTTAATCGTTTTTGCTGTAATTCAATTGGCTGTCAATATATCACGGCCCAAAGTATATGGGGAGTCCCTGTCTTTGATTATTTGTTTATACCATCTGTGATTTTTTTATCAATACTCGTCTCACCTTGTCTAATTATAGATCCCTACCGTAAATATGAATTCACTTTACTCTAATCCGATAGATGTCGTAGACGTGTCCGTTTTATAAGTAATTGATATTTTCTTTTTAAATTAAAGTGGGAAGCTACGATATTTCCTAATTTTCACTGTTGATCAATGCAATTCATCACAGTTCCCTCCTCTGAACTCAATTTGCTGTGGCTAACGTTGTATCTTATTTTAATGTCCTCTTCTTTTTTTTTTTTTTTTTTTTTTTTTTTTTTTTTTTTTTTTTTTTTTTTTTTTTTTTTTTTTTTTTTTTTTTTTTTTTTTCGTTAGACACCGAAATTGTGTTCAAATTTAGACTAGCTATCTTCCCCTCCTCATTTGGTTATCCCCTATCTCTACTCCGTGTCATATTACTTCCTATCTCCCCCTCCTCATTTTGTTATCCCCTATCTTTTTTCCGTATCCTATTACTTCCTATTCCCCCCCTCCTCATTCTGTTATCCCCTATCTCTTTTCCGTATCCTATTACTTCCTATCTCCCCCTCCTCATTCTGTTCGGATTGTTAACAATCTTGAATTTGAATCTCATTGTATTCTTTATTTTCTTTTCGCGTAGATTTTACTTTATGAAATTTTCTTTAATTTTGATAGATTCAAAATTAATTTCTTTTTGCTGGAACACGCCCCTCGACTCGCGTGTTTTGGTGGTCCCCAACCAAATTGGACTAAGACCTCCCTTACAATGATTTAAGTAAAGATTGTTTACAATCTCGCGGCCTTTCGAACAACTGAAAAGCGGGTGGTCTCTTGGTGTGCAATTAATTGTTTTTTGTTTTGTAAGTATGAATATTTTTTGTGAAATGTGTGTTTTCGCACGACCTCACCCAATCCGACAATCAGTGGTATACATGTTTCATATAAATTTTCCAGCATTTTTTTTTTTCTTTATTTATTTAAACTTTATTTTATAATTCTTAATTTCTAATTATAATTTCTTAATTCATCCAAAGTTGTTCTAGCCTAAGTGTTGTCCACTCTAATATTTAAATTTTTATAAATGTTCTTTATTATCCTCAAATTGGTTCAGCGTTCCTTTTTTCCTTTTTTTTTTTTCGAAATCTAAAATATTTATACCTTAATTCAAATGTTACCTTTTTATCTCTATACTTAATGTCTACCCTATATCTATAGATAAACTTTCTTATTTCAATATTTCAAAAAACAATCCCTAAGCATTGTTTATTTTTATTCAAAATGTCCCTTTTGTGTGCCATATAATATCTCTAATTCTCTCCTTTTGAGTGTTCTTACTTATCTAACATTTTTTTTTTTTTTTTTTTTTTTTTTTTTTTCTCACTAACACATAAAAAAAGTCAATTTTTTTTTTTTTTTTTCAACTAGAAAATCAAAATTAACGAATTTATTTGCCTTACTCTATTTCAATAATTGAATATGATTGTCGCTTATTAAGAACTTGTCCACTCACCCTCAAAGACTTGACGACGATCCGCCCCTCGCAAGCAATCTGATAATCTAATATTTTAGTAATTTTCTTTCTTCCCCCTCCCCAATTATAATGTACCCTAACATAATTTTACTTGTATTTCTCAATCGTTTATTTATTTATTAACATTTACAAATATTTGTAAACTTCGCACTCTATTCGTTGACTTCCACTAATTGTAAACCTGATTTTTTGTTTCTTATTACTTGTGTAATATCTAGCTAAATGTAAAGCGCTATAATCTCCTTTTATCTCCCGAGTTGGCTGCGACCACTAGCTCCCTCCCGGCTGTAGTTATTGTAGAATTTTCTTTTGGTGAGCTGTTAACTTCGGTGCACTTGCTGCAACTAGCGTTTTCGCCCACACTTTCAATTGCGTGTATCCTCCTTTTTATGGCGCGGTAACGGTCACGGTATTTGTCCTTCTTGCTGGATTCCTCCCCACTCCTCTTCTTCATGTTCCGTTCTTCTGGTGTACATACCATTGTATCTAGTTTTCGTAGAAACTCAGCGGCGACAATCTCATCTCCTGATTGCCCCGAAAACCATAGCGATTGAATTTCCTTCGGATAATGTCTCATAATCTCGTCAACTATGCCCAACGGTGTGTCAGTAATCTTTAAAGCCTTCGCTAGCTCCCAATAGTTTGCGAAATGAGTAAGCATGGATATATTTTTCTTGGCATCATATACCCCTTCTGCAAGACGACGGCGAACTTCATTTTTCTTTATGTCTCCCCAATAGGTAGCTAAAAAATCTCGTTCGAAATCTAACATAGTCTCCCATCGTTTATTGTACAATTTTGCCCACGATTTAGCTTCCCCTTTCAAATTTTCCCGTACGACGACTAAAGGATCCGTTCGTTTCACTTTTCTAGTGTATTCTTTTAAATCTTCTAGGAAACTAATGGGATTTTGATTTCCACCGGAGAATGATGGTCGTTCCTGCTGTGGTAACATTTCCACTACTTGGAGAACGCTTTTCGGCGCACTATCCTCTCCTATCACCGCCACTGTTGCTGGGATTTCCAATTGTTTCTCGAGTTCTTGCATCTTATTGACGAGCGGTGCCAAAGCTGCCTGAATTATTGTAGTTATATCTCCTATGTTTATTGTTGAAGTCTCGGTTGTGACATTTTCCCCGATTGCTGTCACTAAAGCCTGGGCTCGCCTACTTGTTCCACGTTTCCCAACCATTTTCTTTATTTTCCGAGTGTCGCCCGGTTAATGTTTATATTTTATCTTATTAAGCGACAACCTTATAATCTCTATTTTAGTTTCCTAAATTACCTTATGTAAATTATGTTGCCTTCCTTATTCTATTTATTTACTTATTTTATTTTTTTTTTTTTTCAATTTTCTCGTTTTTCTATATTTTTTATTTTATTTTTTTATTTTTCCTTTTACTTCGTTAACTTTTCTTGTTCCTTTTCCTCGGGTTTTTCCTGTAACATACCATGTGTGAGTCTCTCTTCACACTCTCGCTTATTTTCGCCCTGTTCCTCCGATTTTGTGTCGGTCTCCCCCTCTGGCTGAACGACTTCTATCATATCCTCGACTCGTAACTTAGACCTCTTTGAACGTCTAAATATCTCCCGTAATTCATCTCCCAACGGTATTTCTTTAGCTTCTAATTCCGTCGCATCCACTTTCCTTTTTTCCGCCATTTTTTGTTTAAAATTTTTAATGAATTTAACTCAATACCAACTATTTATTATAAATATACCTATATATATTTATAATTTATTTTTTTTTTTTTTTTTTGGAACCTGTCCCCCTATAAAACACAATATTTTTAATTATTTATATTTGTTTGCATGATGATTGTAACCCAAATTAGATCAACTCTACCATCACTCTTCATTTCAATTAAATGTAGGTAATTGCAAAAAAAACGGAATGAATATTGTTACTCCAATGTTAATGAATATCCCGTGATTTTCGTTCAACCAATAATTACTCATTGTTTAGAATGCCAACCATTCCTTCAAGTTCCGCAATACCTACGATATTTTCGCAAAATCTGTTTAGAGTTCGCAATACCTATCTTGATGTTATTTCGTCAAATCCCCTCCTTTTTTTGGTCCGAATGATCAAATGTTCCCTTAAATAGGTATATACCTATAAAACATTCGTCTGTGATATTAAAGCTCTCAACTCGACACTATCCCCAATCAAATATTTTATGTTATTTTTATTTTATGTTCCTTATCTTTTATGTTATGACTTTTTATGTGATAATCCTCACATACAAACCCACAACATTAACTATAAACAAAGGGTCACTTTATGTAGGTAAGTTCCCCCGTTTTTATCTGTAAAGTCTGTTTATTTTTTCCGTAACCGAGTGTTGATATTATTTTCGAGTTTGTTTATTCTACAATCTCTTATAGAGATACGCGTTACCCCCGATGTCACCTACTTCAAAATTTTTCGATGTTTTGTTATCACTTTCGATGCTTACAAACACCGCGGTATCTCGTATCAGATTGTTTACATTACGGTCATTAACATTCTGGATTCAGGAATGTCAATACCATTATTCTGTCAATTTATGGCCTGCCTTAAATAAACTGTTTACGCTTGTATCTGACCTACATTCTTTGTTACGATATTTATAATCTCATAAGCAATCAACAAATTCATGGTCACTTGATTTAAACTTTATCGACACTTTTATAAATTATTTTAAAACATGTAGAGTTTATTCGTTAACACTTTTTTTTTTATATTTAAATGTATTGTTTATATATTTATTTTCGTATATTTATTTATTAATTTATATATTTTTTTCGTGTTTATTTAACGGCGCACTGTTCTGATTTTTTATTTCATTTTTATTATCACTTCATTTAACATAACGTCCTACTTATTATTATTATTATTTTTTTTTTTTTTTTGCAATAGATTGACCAATAAAAGTTTTTTTTTTTTTTTTTTTAAAACAACTTGTAAAACTCTGATCTCCTGTCACGGCTGTGCAGTTGTGATGTATGTCTTTTCTCTACTCTCTTATATTTGTCTGTATTTTATTTACTCCTGGGCACTTGGCACCAGTCGTAATATTCTTCTTTTCTCTTGGCTCTGATCGATATTTAAATTCTTAAGGCTTTGCATATGTGTGGTGGGGATGGAAAATTCCTCCCCTACGTCACACAAGCCCTTATAAATTTGGACCCTTATTTCATCTGATAACTACAGAAAGCTACTTAAAGCTCCCTTGTACTACATACCTCTAGCGACATATGTACTTAACTAATAAATACGTTATTTACGACTTTGAACGTAGATATTTTCGTATTTAGGTTGTAATTAAACTCCATCAAACGTTGTGTAATTTTTTGATTTATGATATAGGACTTTAATTACTTTAAATTTTGTGGTAACCCTCTTGATTCTAAACAGAGTGTTGAATTTCAAACTGTATTGGTCTCTCTCTTGCAAATTTAACCTTAAGTAATTTCTCTAAATGAACTAACTTCCCTTTGACGTTTATTATGATTCCCTACATCCTAATGAATTCATGAATAAGCAATACTAATCGAAACTACACATGACTAATTGAACAGATAATTAAATATAACTCAAATGGTTAAATGTTAGTAAATTTGATTATGATTGTATCTCGTATCTGCTGGGCGCCCCTCCGTTTAGATTCAGCTGCTATAAGGTACATATAAAGATGGATTTAGTAGGTTAATGTAATTAGTTAATTGCATATTTGACGAACTCAGAATAACCCTTTTTCTGGCAAAATTTGGCTCCTGCCTCCATCAAGTAAGCCGGGTGATCAGAAGTCAACCCAAAATTCGCACAGTCTTTTGGCACGGTTCAATTGATTGATACCTAAGTTATCGCGTCCCAATGAACCTTCCTTTCGCCATCATGCACTGCCTTCAGGTCTTCCTCCAAGCCCAGATACCTCCAAATTCCTACTCCTCCAAAGTTTACTATTTACTTAGGGCGAACCGGTTTCGTCCTATATGCAATCATATACTCACGGGTTTGTGTGGAGTTACGGGTCGTGAATCCTCCCTCCACGTTCAAGAAATGAGACGAGAGTGACCCGACAGGCCTAAAGCACTAATTGTAAGTGAGTTCGTTTCATTCAATGAACAGTACATAAAAAGATATATATGTAAACATACGTTTTGGGAAGGTTTATAACTCGCAATGCGAAACTACTTGCAACGCATCCCGAGCTCGGATCTCGCCCATCAAATTCTGCGAAATTTTCAGATTGATACCGAATATATACGTAAGAATAGTGTGAAATATAAATATATACTAGTACAATAAGATCTTATCTGGCGATGTGTTCTGGAGATTCGCCATAACTCCAAGCTTTTGTTTGGTTTTGTTGACGGTTTTGTTTGAGAGATCCGCCATCTCTATGGTTTGATTAATGGTCCTTGTTACAGAAGCGAACACTGCCTTCTGTTGGTTGAACTGTATTTTTTTTTCTTTTCTTTCCCTCCCCTCCAATGTTCAACTTTTGATAAATTCTTGCTATCCCGTGATTCTCAATTGAATCATGTAAATCCTCATTACCCCTTATTAAGCTATCCCGTGATTTTTCAACTGCTTCATCTAAGCCTTCATTACCCCTTATTAAGCTATCCCGTGATTTTTCAACTGCTTCATCTAAGCCTTCATTACCCCTTTTTGAACTATCCCGTGATTTATCAAATGTTTCATGTAAATCTTCAATACACCCTTTTTTTGAACTATCCCGTGATTTATCAAATGTTTCATGTAAATCTTCAATACACCCCTTTTTGAACTATCCCGTGATTTATCAAATGTTTCATGTAAATCTTCAATACACCCCTTTTTCTTTTTGTTCCTAATAATTGCGCAATATAATAATTTTATCCCGTTCCTAGAAGTTAATACCTAAGTACGATATCCACTAATCAAGGTCATTTTTTTTTTTTTCTTTTTACTGTATTCGAACTAGTGCCCCAGTGACCGATTTATTTTGTAAACAATTTGAGCTTTGTAAACATCCTCTACGGCCTCGTGACCTAGATTCAAGCGTATGAGGTATGTTTACTTTAGACATTCCGGAGACGTGTGAGATGACTCTAAAATTTTCTTTGTTTGATAATGATGTACTTAGCGCAATTGTCTAGTCTGATACCCGATTACGTATACATATTTATTCATTTATATATACTTTGTCTCAATAAATAATTTATAATATGGATATGTACATACATAAATTTTTTTGATTGAAATAATTTCTAATATCATAACTTATTTCAAATGCTCTGGATTTTCTGAAATTATATTAATACATACATAACATTAAATATAAAATATTGATTTGCAAATTTATCACACATAACTACTTTTAATAGTTATTGATGAATTCAGAGGTAGGAATCGATACCCTTTTCCTCTTTTTATATAAGTGTTTTTCTTTTTTTTTTTTTTTTGATTATAATTTTTCTTGGGAACAAAAATTACATATATATATATGTTTATATACTTACATATATAAATATATAAAATATACTTATTATACTTATAATATTTTAATATAGTTACATATCACATATTAAGCGAGTAATATCTTGGTCAAATAATTAATCCAAATACCAATGTTTGCTCCATTCCGCTTTCTCCTTGGAATCTGTAAAATTTTATAACGGAAAAGACTTACCCTTACCAAGGTTTTTTCCGACCGGGAAATACACGGTAACCTTGCTGCGATTTTCCTAAATTAAATTTTTATTTTCCTAAATTTAATTAAATCTTTTTGACTTCAAATTTTTTTTTTTCATTTAATCTAATTAATTAAAATGATGTATGAACTCTATCGTTCTAAACTGTATTTTATTTCAAAACTCGGTGGTTAGATAACACTTTAAATGATAGTTACTTCACGATTAATTTAGAGATGGTAAATTGTTGTTAAATTAAATTTTTATCCCTCCGAAATTTTATGTATTAATAAAATATTATTTTGTCTTATTATTATTATTTAAGATAATTAATTTAAATATTTATTATTTGTTAGAACACTTTCACTTAGATTGAACACACGTATTTAATTATAACTCCTTCACGCTAAATTATCACATCACTTCAGTTATTTATTGCACTAATATTAAACGCGAAATTTCTAAGTTTAAAAACACGATATTAAGTGATTATAAAATCCGAATTTTCCACTAAAACAAATTGTATTTATCACGAGCACTTTTATTTTTCACAAGTAATTAATGCGTTGGCTTTAATTTTTATTTTTCACTGACTCTAACTGCAAAGTATTTTTTTGTATATCACTGACTAGAATGTGAAATTTTTCTAAGTATCAAAATAATTATCACTTAGAATTTTTCCACTTTAAGTCACCCACCGTTTCGTCACGTTCCGCGAACTTAAAACCTTTTCGACCACGACCGTAGACTGTCCTCAACTGGCATTTGTCTAGACTTTTATACCCCTCTCAGGTCCAAAAGATCGTATCTGAATCTCCTATAATAAACCAATCTAATTACTATCAACTCGTAATTTCTTGAAACCTCTCCATTATTGTCGAATGCGGTCTCTTTGTACGTTTTGCGTTTGATACATTAAATTCTGTCTCGTACTCCCATACTTACAAGATCCGGATTTAGTAAGATCCATGTTTAATGGCCCAACTTCCTTTGTCCTGTTGTTCATACAAAATTAGCTTGAATTTAATAATTTTAAAGTTCTATTTTCATCTATTCCGTAACATGTCCGTGCGTACGGCATCTACCATATGTTCCAAATCTGTCCCCAAATTCGCCTATCAGAGATATCTTCATGTCGAAGTCTTTCTCGCAAATTGTTCATTTTTATTTTATTATTTTTCCACGAGTTTTTCTGTATTCTATATGAACCTTTCCATTTAAAACCGAATTTTCTCTATTTACGTCGTATATTTGAATTTTCCATTCTTTCTCGAATTTTCTTTTATTCACGACACTCTTTCCATGAATTTCCTTATTTATTCTTACGCTATTGTTCATATCTCTATAGATTTTTATATTTCAAGCCGTATTTATTTTATTCACTGTTAATCTAAGATTTCCTTTGTTTTTCTCTGTCGTATCTCCTTTCCCCTCACTTCCCCGTACTTCCCTGATATAACCATATCGTTTTTTGATGTTTGCTGCCTCTTGGAAAATTTCATTTTCTATTTGTTATTAATAAATATATCATTTTTTAACATCTTTATAGGAGATACCCCCACTTCGGCCCTTAAATTCCTGTCATTTTTATTGCTTCATAGAGAACGCCTTACAAATTTTGTCCCGTTCTTACGAAAAATCCCATAAACCATATGTCTTGACAGTTGTATACATTAGTTCCTGTACCCACCTGGCAATAAATCCTTTTTTATTTCAGTGTCGTTAACTTTTATGAGAATTCTTTAATATAAATATTTCATAAGACCCATGATAATTTTTATTACCTTTTTAACGACTAATTGCCCTTATATAAACAATTTTCATGTTCGAATATTCCTTGTTTATCACAACAAAATACATCTGGGATCGACAACCATTGTAATGCCTCATTTTTTTATCTGCAATCGCGTACTATGTTACTCTATAACCTCCATTTTAATTACGTAAAATGACTCCTTTTCCTGAGTTTTTCTATCGCAATGTTTTCAGCATTTTCCACTCCCCTCCGTACTGCACTCTATCTTCTTCTCTAACACTTGTTACTGCTCTAGACATCTGAAATGTACCCTCGCCTATTCTTTAAACTCTGATTTTTTTTTTGACGTTTCCTCCCTAAATCTTTCATCGTAATATCCTAGCTCCGTCTAAAATTGATAACAATAATTTTCCATTGTTTTTTCAACATTTCCATTTCCTTTAGCACGTTTTCCCTCGAATCGATCATCTCCGGTCGTCACAAACAATCGTATTATAGATGGAAATCTCCCTAACGCCTTACAATACGTTTTCGTCACTTGCTTTGCAATTTTTCACTTAAACTTTTGCATCGTGTTTACGTGTATCCTTTTTTTCCGCACCTTATATGCTTTAATGCGTTCGAGAACTAGGGTTTCTGATCCCTGGAACGTACCGGTTAATGATAACATTTCTTGGGGTCATCGTTCTTTTGTCCCTGAACAGATTATTTCTTCCCATGGAGTTTATTCACCTCTCGGTTTGGTGGGAACGTCAAACTCATTAATCACATTACTAATTGCCAAGTACAAAGGTCGTTCCTTTGTTCTAAAAATGGGTTCGGCCCTCTTCCCGTTGATAGGCTAACTCGGTTTTTAATCGTTTTTGCTGTAATTCAATTGGCTGTCAATATATCACGGCCCAAAGTATATGGGGAGTCCCTGTCTTTGATTATTTGTTGATACCATCTGTGATTTTTTTATCAATACTCGTCTCACCTTGTCTAATTATAGATCCCTACCGTAAATATGAATTCACTTTACTCTAATCCGATAGATGTCGTAGACGTGTCCGTTTTATAAGTAATTGATATTTTCTTTTTAAATTAAAGTGGGAAGCTACGATATTTCCTAATTTTCACTGTTGATCAATGCAATTCATCACACACTGAATGTATAAAACACTGTAAATCACATTTAAAAACACATTTTTTTGTTCTTAAAGAAAAAAAAAATTAATTCAAAGAAGCACTGTTGTTAAGGTACCTCATAAATTTGCTTAAGGGCCCGCAACCCGGATTTGTACCGATTTATTACATATTTCCCTTAAACACGGTAAGTTTTAAAGCTCTTAAAAAAATATATGTTATTCTTGAAGATAATATCTAGACTTTGCCCGCGCCGAAACGCAAATTATATAAAATTCCCTCGATAGAAAAAAATCGCAAAATATGCTCCAAAAATGATTATTAACACGTTTGTTTCAGTTATTGTACAAGTTATATTTATGAAAAAATTCACAATGTTTCTATAAATGCTGTTTAAGATAATGCCTGCGAGATTTTTGCTCTATTTTAAACGAGTCGTGTTTTATTAAACATTTTCGCAATTTTCGCATCGATGGTGTCGCTGCAAATGTTAGCGCTCTCCTCTAACATTCGTAATTTCGTATCTCTCTATCTTCTTCTTTTCGGGCCCGGTTGCAGAGCCTTAAGTGGTGTTTTATAAAGTGATTTGCTTTCATTTAATTTAACATAAATTTGAATTTAACAGTAGGTAGAGGTGAAATAATCAATAATGGTGAGTTGAGTTACACTACTTTTAGGGTCTGAATGAGTTAAATATATTCAGATCTAAAATTAGAGACATGATCTAAAACCCAGGGAACGTTGGGTATATAAATGTTAGCAATTTATAACTGTGCTTTTTAACTAACTAACTAACTAACCATCACGCCGTTTCCCCGCAGGGGTAGGCAGAGAGGACGGACCGCCAAACAACTCGGTCTTGGCACACACTCTTTGCCTCACTCACATTCATACATCGTCTCATACATTCTCTTCTATTATTCTGACTTTTAACATGACCCGACTCAAGTATCTGATTCACTTGATCGTGCCATGTCTTCCTCGGGCGTCCCCGACTTCTTCTACCATTCACATTCGCGTCGTATATTCTTCTTATTTTACTGCTTTTTATTTTACAGTATTATCGTTATTCTTCATTGTATTAACAAAAATTGCAAAGGTATAATATATCCACAAGCAATTCTAATTTTGAGATCAGTAGGTATCAAAATTACAATGAAAAAATATTTTTCCCACTTTTATGGGTTTTTGATTTTTAACAAAAAATATAGGTTACACAGCTTTACATTGCCACCATGTGTTGTATTTCTCTTATTTGACTGACTGTAAGTGTATCGTGTAATTCGGCTCTCGTGAGTTGGTTTTATATTTCACGACCAGTGACTTTAGGGTTCCGAGCAAAAGAGCTTACTGATCTCCCATTGAGATAGAATCGTCAAATTATATGAATACGAAATATCAAAGTGTTGTACTAATAAAACAACTTCATTTATCACAATTCACAAATAGTTTTTCGTTGATACAACAATGTTACCGTGAACTGTTGGAAAGTCAAAACTGACTCTAGTCTTGCAACACTATTATGTGTGGTAATTTAATGTTGTACGTGCATAATATTATGATTTAAATTACATACTTGCTTCGCAGCGTGCTTTGAAAAGACCAACATTATCACAAATTACCAAAAATTTCCTTCACAACGGCAAAAATTGTACAACACCGTGCAATGTAAAGCGAACTTTGCAATGTTAATTTTCTTTCAATTTTCTTCTAGAGTAATAATGTCTTGAATATGAAAATTATTGCCCTTTCATTATGTGGCAATCGCGTTATGCTGGATAAGTCCAAAGCCTCGAAATATTGCTAGTCGGCAACAAGAAACTGGTGCCGTAACTGGCCAATTTTTCGAGTTGAAAATGTCGCAGTACGTTTGACGGTGCTTATACGAACGATTCTCTGCCAATATAGTCGGCGAACAGATGCTCTCAATGCATGAAACTAAAATAAACTGTATTCCAAAATAAATGTTTGCTATTTACTTATATAAATTACTACTTATTATGCAGCTAAAAATATCTTCACACGCTCTACGAACAACGCTTCAAAGAAGTATACTTTAAAGGCGCGTCTGCCGAGGAAAAATGTTTTCAAAATATCGGACGAAAATAAGGAATATTGGGGTGGTGCTACATTTTTGTTGCTGAGGTAAAACTTCTTTGCGCACGCTTGACTTGGGGAGTAAGCTGGTGAATGCATGACGAGAGCGTTACGAAAAGTGTGACCAGGCGAGGCGAACGGTCGGGCCTTCACGCACGCTTAACTTGGGGAGTAAGCTGGTGAATGCGTGACGAGAGCGTTATGAAAAGTGTGATCGGGCTAGGCGAACGGTGGCTGAGAGGGAGATATAAGTTGCTGAAGTTTTACTTCAGTCGTGTGGTCTGAAGTACATTCGTTTTTTTTTTTTAATTTTATGGTTCCAAATCAATATTTTTGTTTTTGTCAGATGTTTTGAAAACGTTTTGTCGCAGAAGACCCGACGTAAGTAATATAATATGTTATTAATGCTGTTCTTGAAGAGCTGTTGACCTTGGCATAGGAGATAAAGATGACATTAGGTTTCTTCCGCTATCTCAGTGTATGGCATGCGCCAGGATAAGTGTTTGTGCATTACGATGAGGGAAAAAAAGTTTAACGCACATGAAGTGGGTGACGGTCAATGATGTAATATTGGGCCGAATCAAAGAAGGATAAAACTTTTCTGATAAAATTAGAATATTGGAAACTTTAAAGTACAAGATAAAAGTGTAATTAGTAAGGGTACATAATTAATTATTGCTCACTAGCAATTTCATGAATAAAACCGTCTTTTTTTCTGGCTCTTGCACCCTTTTAAATTCCTGATAATTAATAAAAAATAATAACCTTATAGAATATATGATGCATTTTTACTCATTGTGAGTTTTTGTCATCCTTGTTTGAGATCTAAAATGATCAAGAATGACAGCCCATCTATTTGTAACGTAATGGGTTTTATTTGCGGGCTTAAAAAATAATATTTAAAATACGTTTTTGCTCGAGGAAACATTTAGCGCTCCTGAAATAGCCATTGTACAACGATATTGCAATTTTGTTTTTAACATGATGGCTCTTGATTTCTTGATAGTTAAATTGAGTCCTTGAGTACTTTCATTGCGCTTTTCGAAAACTTTAATTGGACCCTCCTGGGTTTTAATACTTTTGGAAGATTCCGGGTTAAATTTACTGTATTATTTGTTCTGTTTTTGAAAAAATTGATGCTTTGGATAAAATGATTAATTTGTAAATTTGCTTAACTTGGAAGTATGGAACACATAAGTGGAAACAGAAAAAAAGTTGGAAGTTCGTTCCAATACTCAATTTTTTTCTCATGTGTAAAGTAGCGATTTGTAGGTTCAGCTGGAGTGGGCTTTTGAACTCGGGTTTTACGCGGGAAGCCGAATCTTTCTCCAACTCCTTTTTCAAATCGACTACTCCCAGAGAACCCGATCTAGTACTCGGACTCAAACCCGGAACTCGGTGTTCTGAGCCACTCGCGAGTTGGGTCGGCGTCGCAGCAGTCGCGGCGCTCCGAGCAACTCGCACTCGAGTTCGCCGGCTCCGTTCAAACACCCGTGCATCTCGGTCCGAGCCACCCGCGAGTCGGGAGCAGGTCGCGCATTCGAGTTCTTTTGCGGGCTCCGGCTCCGGTGGAACCCGTGCTTCTCGGTCCAAGCCATTCGCGAGTCAGGAATGGCTCCCGGGACCTGCTCCAGGAACTCAAGTACTTTTAAAAGGAAGCACATCTCGGAGGCCTTCGGCAAAATGCAGAACGTTCCACTTAAAAACGACAAGCATTAGGTATATGTACAAATAAAGGGTCTTAGATAATATTTGCTTGAACAATTAGAAATCAATAAACGAACACATTACCCCAATGCAACGCGAATTAATAAAGTTAGGAAATTTTTTTATCCCCACTGCTTAGTATATTTACAAAACCAAAAAATTAAACGCACTTAAATGAGTCATAGTAGTAACGTCATTATAAAATAATAAAGCAAACCCCAACATTTAGTGCGAGGGAAACAGATTCCGAACCCCACTATACTCTCTCAATTAGTATCTCAGCAAATTGGTTTAATGGTAATAAATAATGTTAGACACCTTCAAAAATTGCCATTTAAAACCGTATAAATAAGTCGTCTCAAAGTGGATTAACCACTGCTTGAAAGTTGTCTTGTAAGCTGAAACAGCTGTAATAAAAATACATACTCAAATGCTTGCAGAAATTTTAATTAAATTAAAAAATATATATCAAGCTTATTCCGTCTGCTTCCTATCCAAGTTTCCTATCCCCTCGCCCTCTACCAACGTGATTCGTGATGACAGATGTCAGGAACATTTTTGGCTATCCTGTACATAACTACACATATTATTGACTAACTAATTACTAATCGTCGTAATAAAAAAAATAAAGGATTGTAAAATCATATTCACGAACCAGCATTATTTCAATACGGTTATTACCAATCTCGCTCGTACGTAGGAAGAAAACAAAATGTTCGCGTTCAGACGAGGAGAATTCCGAAGTTGCTTCAGCGCGGAGGCAAGGCGAATTCGCAAAGCATCAAATTATATAAACTTCCAGACACGATGACCAGCCATCGCCCTAGCCATTCGCTTCCATCTAGATGTCACATGGAGTCATTGCGAAACGATAAAATAATTGCGACTTTAACCACTCGCACATGCTTCTTCGATCTCCATTTTGCTTCTCCATGCCTCTTTTCTACATCTATCGTTTTCTAAATTTTAAAATGGGTATTCCAGCAATTACGTTGAACTACAACATCTTTTTAAATGATATGAATATGCTCCAATTTTTAGACAGAAGAATTTTCACTGACTTAGTATTTCTATATAAAATTCTAAATGATTTAGTTGATAAGTCCGGTGTTGCTTGAATTGATAAACTTCCAGATTCCACTACGTAATAGGTACTAGAAGTCAGGATTTATTTCAGTGCAGAAATTCTGGCACTAACTACCATATGTATTCCTCTGTGCCCAGATTACTAATGGAGGAAACAATTGTACCTAGTCAGTGGCAGGCGCGGCTGGCGCTAACGTGCAATGGGGCGCTGAACCGCCAAAAAAATTCAACATCATTTTACAACTCATCGTATTTCTACGTAATGTGTTTATTTATTAAATTGATAAAATTCAGCACAATCTTTAAATTTAATTATAATTATTTATCAATCTAACAATTAACAATGTATTACGGCCAAATAAACGCATTGTTCCCACCCGCCAGTTACGGCGGCTACCCGCTAGGAGCGAGGAACCGAGGTAGGTACAATGCCAAACCGCGCGCCAGAGCTAAGCGCCCCGTAATTTGAATGATCCTCGTAGTAAAAAATCCCAAAACGTCAGAAACATGTCATACTAAAAATCGGCTGACCGCGCGCTGCACGGCCGACCCGAAGAGCTTCGGCATTCTTCGGAAATATTCCGAAGCTTTGGTTCCAGCGGTAGTAAGGTTTGAACAAGATAATATTAAGTAATAATATTTCTCTTCTAAAATGTAACCATTAGTCAAAGGGTCAGCTATGCGTCTCGTGTGACATTATCTTGTTCGAGCCCTTGGGATGTACCTTTTTGACATTATTATTTGTTTGTCACCCATTGATCGAAGTTGTCACGACAGTAAATGGCGATATTGGCGATCCACGCCGCAGAGTGTTTCTTGTGTGTTAATTATTATTAGTGGATTATTGCGTTATTATTATTATCTTTGGAAGGTTAAGTATTTTTAAATGAATATTCCACCCACCCTTTCCACTAATCTTCTAATAGATGTAATATCAATAGTAATGGAGTGTAAAATTCTTCTAAAAATATTGATACCAGAATAATTCTATAATAATTGGATAATTACTAGAGCGCCGTTTTAGTTATGTTGCGTTGTACAATTTATTATGAGTTCCTAGGCTATACGTATTTTTATTTTTTGAATTTACAAACAGATACATAAAACATACCTACTTACCTGGCAGGTCAATTCACTATATTAAACTCTAGACATCAGCATGTTTTTACATCGCACGATATTTTTACTATTACAGTTACATGATATTTTTAGATACTTAGCAAATAAAGTAAAATTATGCATGATGTCTAGATTTTTTTTTAAATATAATATCAATCTTTCGTTTTTTATGAATGGCTTGGTGAACCACCTATAATTTGAGGCACCGGCCGCGCCTGGTCAGTGGACATCTTCAATTTATCTTTAAAAACTAAAAAAAAACACAAAAAACCAACAATATTTCGTCGTTTTTTTTACAGAATACATTTTTGGCATTTTTCATAAACATTTGGTTCCTCAGAACGGGCAATCAGCCAAGCTAGGAACTAATATAGTTATACAAGGCGTATAATTAACACTTGACATTTTTAATATTTACAGTTATTTTTAAATATTATTATTATGTTATTTTTGCTGTATGTAATGTAATAAAGACATAAATAAAACACGAATAAAATATTGTTACTAATGCAGTTCAGTTATGGATAATAAATACTGTATATTTCTTACTATTCATACGTAAAAGTCCCGAAAAAGGGCGTTAATAAATAAATTTATTATTTAAGTTTCGACATCCGGGAGTTGAGCTAAGCTAACCCGAGGAGGTGTAAAACAAGCAAGACCAAGTATTTTTCTATCCAAAATTTGTAAATATTTTATTTTGTTTATGATTTTCACCAACATTGACCCCAACGGTGCCGTTGCAAGACAGATGAAAATTTATGAGTTTTTTTGATCAGCTAGAAATATTATAGTAACCGGAATGTTTTTTTAAATTTTTTATATTCGTAAAAGTTTTTGACCAGACGTTTTTTCACACACTTCCCTTGACTTTTGAACGGCTGTCGATATTCGCGCGAATCAAATTGCATGAATCGCCTCGCGTGAACGTAGTCTGTAGGGCTTAGGTATCTAATCAATGGACACGATAATGGCGTGGAAGAAAATAACATTTTTATTTTTTAATTTTTTTATTTAAAAAAATACATACGTATACAGATTCATAGTAAAACATTTGGTTCTTAAGGCTAATAACAATATGTAAATTTCTTTTTAATGAAACTTCACAATTCAAAAGAGAAAATATTTCTCGTGCTTGAATTTTGGAGTGTAAAATGCATAGTTACACAGAGTATGTTATTACAAGTACTTATATTAATTCATGAAGACAAGTGGACATAATAACTGAAAGTATTGTCAGAGTAGGTACATATAATAAAGTTGTGACAATTTGGTGCCTGCAAATAATGCGTATGTACTTGCTTTCAATTTGATATGGTGATGAAATATTTTTAGAGATTATGTTCTAGTTTATTTTTTTTTTTGTTATTATTGTGATGGTGAATTTAAAACTTATAATTAGTGTCGGGTTGGTCTATTAGTGTTTTTATTTGGGATTTAAAAACTTTATAATTTTTTTCAGACTTGATTTTATATGGGAGAGCATTGAAAAATTTTATACCTTGATAAGCATAATGGTGTTGGGAAGCACTTGTTTTAAATTTTGGAATTTCTAAATTGCCCTGTGATCGTGGTCGGTTGTTTATGTTTGTGAATGTTATTGTTGATGAATTGAAATGATCTTTATGAGTTTGCAATAATGAGTTCTTTTTAAAAATTTTATTAAGACTGAGAACCCTGAAACAGTCAAATAGCTGTGTTGTTGGAAATACAGATGGTTTTCGTAAGATGACTTTCAAAATCAACCTCTGTACCCTTTCTACAGGTAAGAGGTTTGTTTTGAAAGTCCCACCCCACCCGATTATACCATATTGTAGTATAGATTGGGCAAGAGAGAAATAGATAGTTTTGATCAAATTGGATGATAAGATGTTTCTCAGTCTAATAAATATGTATATAAGTTTTCTTATTCTGGTTACTGTATTTTGGACTTGTTCTTTCCATTTTAAGTGTCTATCTACTATGACACCCAGATACTTTATACTATTTTTGCAAGTTATTGGTAGGCAATTTTCATCGTTGCATTCCTTTTTATTTTCACACTGTGATGAATGGATTTTAATAGTTATATTGTTCTCGACATTTTTTTCTTTCAAAAAAAAAGGAATAAAATAAGTTTTCTCCGTATTAAGTGAGAGACAATTTAGGTCAAACCATGTTTTGAGTATGTTTATATTGATATTTGATATACTCATTGTTTCCTCCCATGATTTACCTTTAGTGATAACTACAGTGTCGTCTGCATAAGATATGATATCTCCAACTATGGGAAGAGTGAACATTTGATTTACATATATAATAAAAAGGATAGGACCGATGACAGTTCCTTGTGGTATACCAAATGATGAGGTTTTAGGTTCACTTAGTGTATTATTTATTTTGACGTATTGTAATCTCTCTTTTAGATAGCTTTGGAACCATGACAGTACTGTTCCGTCCAATCCAATTTGCATGAGTTTCTCATTTAGTTTGGAGTGTGATATGCTATCAAATGCCTTGCGTAAGTCGATGAATATACCAAGACACTTTTCTCCATTATCTAATTTTTGTATTATTGTTGAAGTTAATTTAGCAATTGCATCTTGAGTGCTGAGATTGTCCCTAAACCCAAATTGGTTTGGGCTCATTATCTTTTTTTCTTTTATGTAATTGTTGAGTTGTTTTTTAACAATTTTTTCATAGATTTTCGCAATGTTTGATGTGAGTGCTATGGGACGATAGTTGGAGATATTTTTTTCATCTCCAAATTTATAAACAGTGGTGACAATAGTCTTCTTATAGTTGTTCGGGAATTCACCCTTCTTTAGACTTACATTTATTATATGAGCAATCGGTTTGCTGATTATCTCATGAACGGTTTTTAATGTTTTTACGGTTATATTGTCATAGCCAGGGCTTGCTGATCCTCGCAAACCCATTACAGCGCTTTCGACTTCCTTATCAGTTACTGAAGCAAATGTGTGGAAACCTTCTTCAATAGTTAAGTTGTGCTCTGGTTGTTGTGTTTGTTTGTTGTCTAGGATAATATTCCGAGCAAGATTAGGGCCGACATTAGCAAAATATTCATTATAAACGTTACCACACAGTTTTGGATTTTTTTCGGCGTCAGTGTTGATTCCGTGATGAGTAATTTCTTTAGGTAACTTTTTTTTCGTGCTTTTGTTGGTTATTGTATTGATGATTTTCCAAAACTCTTTGCTGTCTTGACCAGCATTTTTTATTTTATTACGAAAATACTTTTCTTTTGTCAGTCTAATTAAAAGCGCAAGTTTGTTACGGTATTTCTTGTAGAAGGTGTTGATTTTTTCATCATTAGGGAATTTTATAGACTGGTGGTAGTATTTTTCTTTATTTCTGATTGAAATTACTAGTCCATGGGTTATCCATGGCTTTATCAATCTGTGTTTAGATTTTGGTTTAGAAACAATTATTTGTGTGGATAGGTTTATGTGATTTTGGAAAACTGTTTCGAAATTCTCAGCACAGGTATTTGGATTTTCCGATTCAAATATTGATGCCCAGGTTTCCGTTTTAAGATTTGTTCTTAAAATTTCCATATTTAAATATTTTTTTTCATATTTTTTCTTGTCAATTTTGTTAGAGTTGGAACTTCTTTTATCAATGTTGGTAACAAATATACAGGTATAGTGATCGGTTATGCTGGTTTTCCATAATATTGACATGTTTTTTTCATTGTTATTTGAGTTGCACCATATGTGATCGATGCAGGAAGGAGTTTGTCCACTGACATTCCGTGTTGCATTATTTATAAATGATTTATAGTTTAGCGATGTCATTACATTTATATAATCTTACTTTACCTTACCTTTTGCCTCATTCAAAATGTTCACGTTAAAGTCGCCTGTGACAACGTTACAAATACCTTTTAGTTGTAGCAATAACTGTTCCAACTCTATAATAAGACTGTTAGGGTTCGATCCGTGTGTGCGGTAGATAGCTATGATATTGTATATAACTTCATTCACTTTTAAGTTCAGTTTTTGACAGTAAGCAAGCTTCATGTTGATTACATTGACATCATGACAATAGTAGAAGATTGGTATGTTTACAATTATAACGATTTTCAATTTTTATCATAACATCTCTCTTCAATGTTGTGTATATTAAACAATGTTTAATATACAAGTGTTTATGTTCGTTCCATTGCTACTTCGCCTTTTAAATTTTATTTAATTTTTTATTTTTTATTATTGTACAACAGAATAATTCCAATTACAGTACAATTTAGTAACCCTATCAGCATCTAGGCAAGTGACTCTTCAATAATGTTTTTAAGGCATATAAAGAACAGTCACTTACATCCAAATGGTTTGCAATTTCATTTAACAGCACCACTCCCCTCGTCATGCTATGCTTTGCCAAGACGTCTGTTCTGCCGTTCGGTACTTTAAATAATCATGATGTCGACTTCGGCTGTAGTGGTCTGGTACATCCCAAGAGAAATGGGATTGTTCCAAATTTTGAAAGACAGAATAGCAAGACTTGCTTTCCTTCTAGTTTCTAGGCTCACAGAATCAGTTTCCTCAAGTAAGTCAGTATGGTGCATGAACCTCGGATAGGTTCCATGCTTCCGCATATAAACATACCTGAGGAATTTCTTCTGGATTTGCTCTAACATATCAATGTACTTCTGGTGGTAAAATATATATATTTAGGCCTCTTGCGGGCCGCTTTTTTTCATTTGGACCATTTTTTTTGCTTAAGAGCGTTTAACCAGCCAGCGGACGAAAATCCACATTTCGTCGAAAGTTGTTCTTACGATCATGCAGGGCGGTTACAATGAGAAAGATTAATTATTCTCCGTACCAGCTTTTTTAAATTATAACTCAATATCGAATTTATTTCAATCCAAATTAGCTTTAATTTATACAAAAAATGAAACAATACAACTTTGTATAAACCACTTATATAATGTGCAAATCCGACCGGTTTCGGAACAAACGTTCCTTCGTCAGGGAAAGCTTATACTAATTTGACAGTTTCGAACAATGTTTTATTATGTTTTCTTTTTATTATTAACTAACAACGGCTCCACCCCCTACCATAATAAAACATTGTTCGAAACTGTCAAATTAGTATAAGCTTTCCCTGACGAAGGAACGTTTGTTCCGAAACCGGTCGGATTTGCACATTATATAAGTGGTTTATACAAAGTTGTATTGTTTCATTTTTCTATAATGGATAACCACAAAGTAATAGCTACATTCAAAAATATTTAATTTATACCTTCATCCAAAAATACTGAAAGGCGTGATGATAAAACTGTTAAAAAAATGTACTTTTTGTAATTATTTTTTGATTATAAGTATTTATCATTTTTCCATTATGTCTAAATTTAATAAGAATGTTAAAAAAATCTGAAATATATTAGTTTGTAAGTGCGCAAATAAATACACAAATGCACGTACATATTTTTTAATGATTTTATTGAAACTAAAATTAAAATTCTAAAACATGCGTTTGCTAGATAATGTTTATTTTATTTATTTATTTATTTATTTACATATGCATATATATTACAATACATTACAATATGATACTTTGTCTGTCCAACTGGGCAGAATACCCGTTTTAGGACAGCCAAATTGTATATTTAGTTCATAATATTCTTAACAAAGGAATGGTTTCGTTCAAGATATCACGGGAATTTGCTTCTGTCAAGACAACTTTTGAGAAAATTAAGAATTGTATACAATTAATGGATGGTTTCTTTAAGTCTTTAAAAGAATCGCAAAGATGTGATTTTTTTCAAGGTCAATTTGGAGATTCTTTCCAGGCCATTTAAGAGAACATTTACAATTGCATAGTCAGAATTTACACATTTATAAAGCAATATTTGACATATGAATTCCCAATGTATTTATAACTATTTAATTTTAATAAAGTACTATAATTTTTAGAATTTCTTAAATAGTAGAAATTACACAATTATAATCCAACTATATGACAAATGATTTTTTAAGCTCGTTTTGGAGAACATTAATTTATTTAGTTGTTTATTTATTTCTTTTATTTTACGCCCAGATGGCGTTTATATAAATAATAAGGCAGTACCTCCATCTTTTACATGAGAAAACAAATAGTTTTGATAAAGTTACGATGGGAATAAAAAGTATATAAATTAAATAAAAATATAGGCAACAAAATTTAGTACAGTGAGATATATAATATTAATATGTTACGATTAAAAAAATACGTACATAATATAAAAATCCAACCAGCAAATTTAAAAGTACTAATTAAAGTACTATTTAAAAGTTTAATGTATTGATTTATTTTACTGCATGATTATATTATTTGAAATGGGTGTGATATAATACAAAATCTTTTTTGAAAATTTAACAAATCTGCCAACGACCTATGGAATAACCTTATTATACTAAATATTAAAAAATTTTCTCAAAATTTATTACATGCGAAGATAAAAGAACAATCTTTCGAAATACTTTTATATTTTTTTGTGGAAAAGAGTCAATACGTCTAAAATCTGATTTGAAAATGACATATTTCTGGTTTTCTCTGGTAATGCCCTCTTAAGGCAATTCACTCTAAAAAGAGTGCTATTTGACCAATTTTTTGATGCACATATAAATGGGTCCATAGAAACAACTTTTAATCAACTTGAAATTAAGAATCACAAAAAAAAAACATACCTATCATTATTAGCTGAGCAGTTTAAATACTTTTTAAAAAAGTTACCCGAAAATACTGGATATTCGATGAACATTTACATTACAGTCAGACCATGAAAATGATTGACACTAATCACAGCTCCCTCGAGGTATCTTTTAACAGAAACGGCAATATACAAATTATTGTTATTATCGTTCCTACCATTCAGAAGGTAAGTGTAGTTAACTATCCGGCAAACAAATTATATAAGTTTACCGATTCATGCATCGTGGGATCAGTCATGTCGGTTTACTAGATTTGTTTGGATGTAAGCTACTGCAGTTTTAAACGGTTAGTTACTGATAAATTGATAATGGATGCTAAAAAAATACGAGGAAAATTATATCTATTTTTATTTCGTTTCTTTATCTGGCTGTTTTTCTTTTTACGTCGTGTTTTCTTAATATATCGACGAATTTTTAACCGGCTGTAAAACATATGATTTTTGTGAGTTGAGATTGACATTATTTATTTTGCACGGTGGATGTTTTGAAGATCTGACTAGAAAGCTTCCATTCAGTTGCAGTGGTTTTATTAAAAGATGGATTAATTAACAAAAATGAGTAAAAGCATAAAACATATACTTAATACACAATACCATCACAATACACACTTCACATACAACCGTACCTCACAATACTATGTGTCGGTTTTTTTCATTACTATTTTATTTTATTTTATCTGTTTATTTTTTTCATTACTATTTTATTTTATCTCACCTCAATTTAATTTTTTGTGGCATATTTTTAGTGAGTTTTATTAAATTTTAAAATGGGGGGCTCAGCACGGTAAAGTGTCCAGTAAGGTAATTTTTTCATATATTGTTTGAAATTATGCACATAATATTATTTTAACAATCAAATAAAATGAAGTAATAAAACTTGATAACAAGGCTTCGTTTTAACGTTAACTATTAGGGAATGTAATGTCACATATTATTTGGTCCTTCTACAATAAGGTGTTTTTTTAAATAAAATTTTTTGGAAATTTCGAAATTTCACCTTGATAGGTTTTCTCCGTTGACAAAGATAAAAGTTTGAAAAATCTTCAAGAAAAAACATTTATAAAAAAAGTATTTTTCCATATACTTTTTTAGTAATGATTTGGGTAAAATTGTGAATATTATTGGTAAAATCTGTATTGTCTTTTTTGTTATTGTTTTCCTTGTATCTTTAAATATGTCTCCAAAGGCCTTGATGTAGATCTCAATGTTAAGTTAATATTAAAAAAAATGTTTTGTCAAATAAATGGATTTCTTCTATCGGATATTCAATATGGGAATTGTTAAAAAAAGTATGTTTTTTTAAATGTATTTGAATACCGTACAAAAGTCCCAACTACTCCTATCTGGAGCCAGTAAGACTATGGCATCCCCTGTTTACAATTAAAAAATAATAATTTTCATTTGCTTTATCTTTAAAAGTAGGTACCTAAAGGTAGATTCTTAACTATACAGAAAAAATAATTATTAAAATTCTTAAAATAAAATTTGAATAAAATGTTTAAGGATGATACGTACTTGCATATAAAAATTGAATAAGTATTACCTAGATAAAAAAAATGATGGGGGAATCGGAAATAAAGTTTCTTTTATGCGAATACTAAAAGGATAGGTACATTGAAAAAGATAATAAGGGCTCGTTTACATGAATGTAGGTATGTAGATGTTTCACTTCGTACGAATCTATCATTTTCCATTACACACTAAGCAGGTAAATATATTGATTTTTAACCGGTCAGTGGTTGAATTGGCATCGCGTTTGAGTCCTCCATCATGACACAAGTATTATTCTCCGCTTGCTGTGGTGGTAGTAGGAGATTTTCAAATATTGTTGGGTTTTTCGTAACCCGGGAATGTTTGATTTTCTTTAAAAAAAATTTGCCATTTTTTTAGACACTTACCTACATAGGGAATATTAATAAAATATAAAACCGTTCGGGGTAGATATTTCTCTTTGTGAAAATGCTCCTCAATTTGTGTCGTGGTTTCGTGGTGTCGTGTGATTTGCATTAAACGTTTCACTGATTCTGAGGACATATTCGTGTTACGTAACAATGTTTACATACTTTTTTTTATATTTTCACAATAACCAGCCGTTTTGCCCCCCAGAATAATAACTAATGACCAAGTTCTTGTAAAAGTATGACGTACGATGTTTAACTTTCAATCGATTATATTATCATCCCATCGCAGACAGTTTTGCTACATTTCTTCTTTAATTTCCATGTTTGAAAATCTTTTCTATGTTCATTAAATGTTAGAATTCGTAATAGTTTGGCTTTTCATAAAGTTGCTGTAAAAAATGACAAGAAAGTATTAATCGCATTTATTTCAGAAAATTTGGAGACTTGAACAGAGTTCGATAAGAATATTAATAATGGAACGCTGGGTGAGCAAAACTGCCGTGGTGACGGGGGCAAGCTCCGGTATTGGTGCAGCCATTGCCCTGAAGTTGGCAAATGAAGGACTGACTGTCTTTGGACTTGCAAGAAGAGTTGAAAACGTACAGGTTGGTTCAATTTCCATTAACCCCTAGGGTATTTCTGTGTACTTTACGGAAAATATCGGAGATGGACTTGTAAAAGTCGTTTGATCTCCTTTTCTTTATTTACTATTATTATATATTTCATTTATTTATCGCCCAGAGGTCTTTTACATGATTGGTAGTTCAATTAATTCATAACAGATAAATTTGATACACATAAAGAAATAACAAATACAAAATTTAATAAAAAATAACATAAGTCATAAAAATACAAAAATACAGCGATTTGATAGGTTTACAAAAATATATAATGTGTTTAGAAATAGTCTTGCAATAAATATTTTACAAGATCTACAAAACTCGCCAAGTTGATATTAAATATCACCTAAGTACTAGTGATTTCCCGGAGTCTGAAACCGTTGTATCGGAGAGTGAGCAATGTAGTTCCGCTTATGAATGCTGCAGTAGAAAAGTGTTTTTTGTCGTTTTGTTACTTTTTTTTACATGAGCTCCACACAGGAGGCCCTGAGGGTTTTTTTAAAGGAAAGGAAGGAGGGGAGAGTTCTGGGTAGGAAAAGGGTTTAAGGGATTTGGGGTTCGTTGTGTCCTGGTCATCCGTCTCCAAGACCTAGAGAAACCTCACCCCATGAATCCGGGCACCCCTGCTAAATCCCAAATTGAATTCGTTACCGTGGGTATTTGTAAGTTTATGAGTTGCAGGAGTTCGAAATAGTTGATTTAGAGATTAGTATTTTGAATAAATAGGTTAAGTTGTTGTTTATATTACGTCTTTCTTCAAATGGGTGTATTTTTAGAAAATTTAATAAAAAAAATTATTTTAAGTGAAGTATTTAATTTTAAATTTATAAAACGCAGATTTTTTTTGTATTCGCTCAATGTTTTTAATGTGAATTTAGTAATTTTCCAATAACACAAATATATTATTTGTAGTATTGTCTGATGTCCACACCCATCCTAGCAGCTGCACCATTATATTATTTGTAGTATTGTCTGATGTCCACACCCATCTAAGCAGCTGCACCATTATATTATTTGTAGTATTGTCTGATGTCCACACGCATCCTAGCAGCTGCACCATTATATTATTTGTAGTATTGTCTGATGTCCACACCCATCCTAGCAGCTGCACCATTATATTATTTGTAGTATTGTCTGATGTCCACACCCATCCTAGCAGCTGCACCATTATATTATTTGTAGTATTGTCTGATGTCCACACGCATCCTAGCAGCTGCACCATTATATTATTTGTAGTATTGTCTGATGTCCACACCCATCCTAGCAGCTGCACCATTATATTATTTGTAGCATTGTCTGATGTCCACACCCATCCTAGCAGCTGCACCATTATATTATTTGTAGTATTGTCTGATGTCCACACCCATCCTAGCAGCTGCACCATTATAGATGGATCTGATTTCGGTTTTAATGTCATTTTTGGTGTGTTGTGTGAATGTCTTGCTTATAAACGTGTTTTTTTTTCAGGAATTGTCCAAGAAAGTCAAACACCCTAAAGGGGTCATTCACGGAGTAAAATTCGATGTGACTGATGTGGCCGCTGTCCCGGCGCTCTTTGCAGATATCAAAAAGAGATATGGTGGAGTTGACGTTCTGGTGAACAATGCCGGCATCTTTAGGAGTGAATTTAGAGTATGCGGTGAGATTACATGTTGTTTTTAAACAATTCTGAGGAAAAAACAGATTACATAATAAAACACGATTTTTCCATGATACTCCCAAGTGTGGTTTTGATAGCTTTCCTTGCACAGTTGTATATTTGAGGCTTTCCGTGATTTCCACAATTATACGGAAATTTGGATATCGCGAATATTGAAATTGATCCATATAATAATCGAATGGATACACTTTTTGACAGTCTGTACATTTTTCAAGCCATTACTGCCACGATAATTTTTTTAATCATAATATTATATAAGCCTTGTTTTCTGTACCAGTGCTAATTATGTGATTAAAATGAAATTCGAATGCAGAATTAGTTGGTAGCTGTTAAAAAATAGCAATTTAGTAGAAAGTATGCGAACCGCCGCCCCGGGTAACCAATGTGTTGTGGATAGCCAATTGTGGTTTGCTACATTTGGTGACTTAGATGGGGTTCCCGAGTTCATGGGTTGAGGTTTGTATAGTCTTGGGTGGCCCACCGGATGGCAAGCCGGATCAGGAGAGACTGGTTGAGGGAGACCTTTTGACCTCTCCAACCGGACTCTCTCGACCCATCGCCTAGCATCGCAGTAGGAAGTATGGATTCATACAAAGGTCCCTCATGGACATTTTAACCCCCAGATTCCTACCCATCTCTCATTCCTTTTTTCCTTTCCAGAACTCTTCTTCTTTTCGCTAAAAACAGCCTCCACAGGTAAAAACTTCCCCATACCCATAGATGACATAGGCCCTGAGGGGAATTATTTTTATCAGGGCCTCCGTTACGTTGTGAGAGGAGCAATGTAAAAAAGGCCACAAAAATGTTTATTTTATTTATTTGTCCGTATAAGCTGAATGGTACATTTCTTATCAATATGTAAAAAGCATTTGTTATAGAATAATACAAGTGTAAAATTCGATTTCTTTATATAGAATCATCAACTAAGGACTTCCAGGATGTCATAAATACGAATTTGTTGGCAATGGCAGTATTTTCAAAGGAAGCCATTACATCGATGAGAGATCGGAAGTTTGCCGGACATGTCTTCAATATTAACAGGTTTGTAAATAAAATATACGTCAAACAAAGTTCTTTGTGGAAAAAGTCAGAGTGTGTAATTGACACGCGGTAGAAGTGAAACCAGAAAGACGCTAGATTTCGCTTTCTTTTGCCTGTTTATTTTAAAGTGGTTTGAAGATTGGATGTTGATTTCACAAAAAAAAAGTTTCTTTTTGGATTTCGTAGGATTCGAACCTCCGTTCGCTTGATGTCTGTCTCTCTAGCCGCTGCGGCTTGTCAGGCGCTTTGCCCACTGCGTTATCGAAGGCACGCGCCAAGGCGCGAATTTTCCGCATTATATTAGAACCGAGCATTTGTGTAGAACTAAGTTGTGACGCATTTCCGTTTCATCTGAATTTCAAATCACTAACGGCGCTAAAAAAGTTTCACTTCAAAAATTTGTAGAACAAGTGTAACATCTTTCAGTATTTATGGTTACGTTGTGAGAGTCATACTTTTTCAATGACAGTTGAAATTCAATATCTGTTGTACATAAGATAAGTCATTAACAGATGTTTACACGTTGTATCTGCGCGTGCTACTTAGCAGATATTATATTATGACTTGTTGAATCGTGCTATTATCACACATTGCTGCATTAGTTCGTTTTTAAATAAATTATTATACTTTTAAATTAAAGTTCAAAATAACACTTAAAAGAATGTTTAAAATGACAAAACGAAATAAGAGTTCCATTTTAATAGTTTCAAATGGTAAAATATATACTTTTGAATGTAGCTATAACATTGTTGTTATCTGAAGAAGGAACGGTCGTTCTGAAGCCGGTCGGATTTACTCAAATATAAAAGTGGTTCAAACAAAGTTAAATTGTTTCATTTATGTTAAAATATATATTTTCTACAATGTTTCTTTCGACTTTGGCACACCCGCCTAGTTTTCGCTTGGATATTTTATTTTTCCTGTCAGAACAATACAAAGTCATTGCAGTTACTCTTCACCTGTCATAGAAGGTATGAATTATGAGTGTGACTTGCTACAATGTTATTATTATTCCTGTCAGAACAATACAAAGTCAGTGTAGTTACTCTTCACCTTCACCTGTCGTAGAAGGTATGTGGAGTTATGAATGTGACTTGCTACAATTTTATTATTATTCCTGTCAAAACAATACAAAATCAGTGCAGTTACTCTTCACCTGTCAAAGAATGTATGAATTATGAGTGTGACTTGCTACAATGTTATTATTATTCGAAATAATTGCCTTAACAGTATAATTATATTCACAATAATATGTGTTCGTTTGTTGATCGCTAAATATACCTTACACCTGTCTATGTCAATTAAAATACGTTAATGTTTTCATTTTATTAGTTAACTTTTTTGATTCTTTGAGGATGGTATATCAGACGGGGGTGATGTACAACCATCTTCAATTGTGGCTTCTGAAGTAATAATTCCACCAAAAGCCAATATTGATTATGAAAATATAATATATAATAAAATCCCTGTGATACTAATAATGGCCCTACTTGCAGTGGCGTTAACAGAGTTTTGGATTAAATTAACATAGTTTTGGATTAGTCAAAAGGGGAAACATCGAGTTATCGAAAAAAAGCTGAAAAAAGGTTAATTTCTGTATCCAAACGATAATCCCGTAATCCAATGAACAAGTTGTACGTACCATAAATATAGATTGTTCCACGTACCTATATGAAAATCATTAACCGAGGTATGTTTGAAATTTGCTGTATTTAAATTAACGAATTTACAAAAAAAAAAGATTTATACTTACTTTCTTTAACATTTTTGCCATGTTGGGAAGATTTGGATAAAAATGTTCGCGATTAAAAAGATTGTTGATCTAAAAATATGAAAATTATCAGCTGCTATACATCGAACGTCACCATCAGACGTAGCTTTTGTGTGCATTTTGGAGGTCATAGTTTTCATCTCAAATCAATAAGGTTTTGAATTTAATTTAAGGACATGTGTCTATTCTGTATAAACCCAACTTTTCCCAAAAAAATGGAAATAAAATATTTTACAGGTGTGTAAACAGGAAACCTTGATTTTTTTGTCATTTTATAACTTTTTTTTTGCACGGTTCACATAGAGCGTAATTATTATAATTAATGTATCTGCACATTTTTAAAATGTTTGTTTAAAAACTTTCTGGGCTAGAGTGCACCTATATTCCAAAATGATTATTGATTTAAAAAATTTCCAGGTATTTAGTTTTGCTTTTACAGTTTGATCTTTACAGTTCATTTTTTGCAAAGAAAGAAAGTTTATCAAGTTTACCTGTTAATATTATATTTTATGAAAAATCCTCGTATTCGGGGATTTATTTACAATACTGCATGTGATGAGCTACACGTGCCCATTACGAGCCCCGTCAGTTAAGTACCTAATTGCAATCTCAGTAATAAACAAGTTTTCGTAATAATATTATGGTGATGTAAATTAATAAAGCGTATACATGCTAGTATTTTCGTGAACTGTAGAAATAATAAATATATAAACCTCGCATTCAATATAGTAAGTTTTAATTTTTTCTTATCCAATAAATCAAATCCAAAATCTCCTCCGGAGTGATAATATTTGTAAGTTGGTATGTACCTAAACAAACGCCTACCTTCTTAATTTTCCACGAAGATTCGACGATTAATCACATTTAAAAAAAATACTGAAACATTAACTCGTCGTGTGCCGACGCCAAAATTTTTTCGTGAATCAGCTGAACCTTTTTTTCGTAATAACTTATTTATTTTTTACAAAATTTGGTTTTTTTACTACACCGCCTTACCATGAAATGTGTTTCCACATTTTTTTATAAAGGTAGTATATGTATAATAAGTTTACTACTTTTATAAAAGTAATATATAATTTAATACAAGTATTTTCTCCAGAATAGCTACTTATACGCAGAGAAATGATTTTTTCAACTTTTTTTTTTTTTGTGAATACCGCATAAGAGTCACCAATTGCTCCCATCTGAAGCCAGTGAGACTATGGCATCCCCAATTGGGGTATGTTGTGTGAAAAATTCAACCGTGGGGCGGAATTGTGATTCGTACAGGGTTAGCAGTTGTGTACTATTGAATTATCTGCGGGCCCTGTGCAGTACGCCCAGTTTAAATTTAAAATTTAAATAATATACCACTTTGGATATGATTTTAGATTTTCACGGCCAAAAGAATTTTTGTTGTTTTTTCAACATTAATAGAGACGACGGAGCTAAGCTCAATAGTTCTTGGTATCCGGTAATTGATGGCTACACCAAAGCTAAATGCAGAAAACCATCTTCAAGTTTACTGTAATTCCAGCTCGCAGTGGAGTGGAGCTGGCAACGCGGTATTGCTTCGAAGTACTTAAGCACACATTTTACCACTAACATTTACACATCTGCCCTGATGATGGACACTGTAACGCTGTCCGAAAAGTTGGCTAAAGGAGGAGGTAGCGTAACACCCCAAAAATCAAACAAAAAAAATATACCACTTTGTACTAGCTATTCAAATAAATGGTTTATATCATAAAGGCACAGAAAACTATTATAAAATTAATTCTTAGACTACCTCTAATTACAGATTCGAACTTAATCTTTAATATTATGAATGTGTTTGATGTTCGGCAGATATACGCAAAAACAATCCTCACTCATCTATTCACAAATATACATTAATACTATGAAAAAAGATTAAATACTCGCTGTATTCGAAACAATAACAAAGAATTACTACAAATTCCCATAACTCATACTACTTTTGGTCAACGTAGCTTCAGATACCTTGCAACAAGACTTTACAACATTCTTCCAATTAGTATAAAAAAATGTGATTCACAAAAAAATTTCAAAAAAAACATAAAAGTTTGGATAAAAAATAATGATAGGGCATTTACCGGTGCACTCACCCAAATTCGAAATTAGTAATGAACCAATGCTGTCACTATTGCACCTATGTTATTGTTATTATTAATGCAACCAATCTATTGTGCGATTATTTTCTAATATAGGTGTAGGTATTTTCACAGAATTATAAATTGACGTAAAATTACTGCCTCAACACAGGCTAGCCTAGTGAGGCAGGTTACGAGAAACCTACGTTTATAATTATAAATCTCTATTCTTTAAGTACCTACTGTTATATGTATATTGTTTACCATTATTATCTTTTGTACTTATGCAACTTTTAAACTATTGTATACTTTTTTGTAGTTATAAATCTTTAAATTTTTGTTCAATAAAGATATTATATTATTATTATATTAATTGAAGAATTTTTGTAGGGCTGATTTCTTGACTATTCCCATAAAAGAGACAAATCTTAATAATAGTATAAAAAATGGAAAATAAAATGAATGCATTTATTTCAGTGTTGCAGGTCACAAGGTAATAGTTGATGACAAGATCAACTTGAATATATATTTCGCAACAAAACACGCCGTCACTGCTCTGACCGAAACACTGAGGTTGGAGATGTCGATCTTGGGCACAAATATCAAAGTAACGGTCAGTACTGAACCATTTTGCATTGAGTTTGCTTATCATCATGATAACCTCGTCCTCATTTTAAAATAAGCCATAACAACAATTTACATTGACGGTCTCTGGGGCGCTTAGAGTTCAAAATATATTAAATTAATGTGTTAAACCAACAACAAAAAATTTAAAAAGACGGAAGAACTGATGTTTCTACATTTTTTTTTTAAATTTTTAAATTTTTTTATTATAGCGACTATATAAAAAAATTTTACATACAAAATGCAAAATTGAAATTAAGTATAAAATATTGTATTTCTTAGTCCTCCTCACTAGGGGTTCCTGTACCGAGGCGGACTAAAGTTATTTAAATATAGTTCATTTGTCTTCTATGTCGTTTTTAGCGTCTTCGCTCGGGTTTTCTCATTGACCTCTTTAAGCCATATTTTTATTCTTGATTTGTATTCAATTGGATTTTTTATTAGTTTTATGTCTTGGGGAAGGATGTTATGGAGTTTTGTTGCAAAGTATGTATAGTTTCTTTGTCGATATGTGGTTTTATAACTTGGAATATTTTTTATATCATTTTTATTCGATCTAGTGTTATGCATACACGGTCTAGTAGAGGATTCATTATTTTTGAAGAGCTTCAATAATATATTTTTGGCATATATTTGTTGTACATTTGGTACGTCAAAGTTATTGAAAACTTCAATTGAAGGCGTTCTAATTGGTACTTTCAATATGTTCTTTATGATCCCTTTTTGAATCCTATTCAGGCTGTGTAGGTACGTATTTGCAGCAGATCCCCATCCTATGATTCCATATTCAATTCGAGAATGACATAACGCATAGTAGACCTTTTTCATATCCTTTTTATTTAACACGTTTCTTAGATTTTTGAAGAAATATATAAGGCGTGTGAGTTTTTCCGCTTAATAATAAAAAAATATCCTGCTTAATAATAAAATATATAATCACGAATTGCCATCCTCCATTGGTTTAATCCGTCATTTGTTCATTGGTTCATCCATCATTTTTGTTATTTTAATTTTTTTTTCTTTCTATTTATGTTCTTATTTCTTTACTGTGTAAATATGTATAACTATATGGGACTTGTGGGATTGCACTATCCTTCCCACATCCTGGATTATTATTATTATTAAATTATTCAATGAGGCATACCAGGCACACTTCGCTTTTTCATATAGACGCCAATAACGCTAATGCAGCAAAAAACTTACCAATCACAAAACTTATAGACTCTATGAAAAATTATAACACTTAAGCTTCGATTACATTGAGCGAGTTTACAAGTTACTAGCCGGCAAATTCATTATCTGCTAGTAAACTCCTTCAGTGTTAAATCTGCTAGTTAGCTAGCAATATGATTATTTAGATAGTGAATTTTCCGGCTAGTAGCTTGTAAACACGCTCAATGTAATCGAGGCTTTAGATATTTTTTTTACAATTCCTTGCAAACATATAAAACTAATTTACTAAATTTCTTGAGCTCCACACAGGAGGCCCTGAGGAAAAAAAATCCCTGAGGGACTATGTCATATTTTGGGATGCTGTGTGGAGGGTTTTTGAAGGAAAGGAAGGAGAGGAGAGTTCTGTGAGGGAAAAAGGTTAAAGAAGTGGGTAGGAATCTGGGGTTCAGTGTGTCCTGGTCATCCGCCTCCAAGACCTAGACAAACCTCGCCCCATGAACCCGGGCACCCCTGCTAAATCAACAAACGTAGCGAACCACTTGGGGTGACCTATGGCAGAGGTGTTGGTTATCCAATAAAGGTTCCCGGGGCGGCGGTACCCATTCCCGCCTCCCAAATTGCTCTACTCATTCACTAATTAGTTAAGTTTTAAGAATTGTTCAAATCCCAGGCGAAATTACCTAATGATATTCTACTGACTTACGTAATAGGTACTAAACCATGTAATAATTTTATTTAATATTCCTTATCACTTGTGTAATAACGTACTGTGTACTCGTATATCTTAATAAACAAATCAATGCTCATTGGTGACTTCACTCGAACATTTTGTAAAAATGTGAAATAAAAATATTACGTTTTCATGAATATTGAATTCTAGCACTTATACATGGTCTGTGATAGGAATCGCCAGGTTTTATTTGTTACATATTTATTTATTTGTAACATTAAGGCGCTACAATACCCAATAATGGAGGTTTACTAAGGCTCACATTTTAATAAATTCTGAACCGATACCCGGGGTATTTATATTTAAGATTAGTAAAAAAATACCTAACCATTAATATTTATTACAAGCAATAATTGTCAGCCTGAAACACTCATTTACATTGAAAAATCTTCCGAGAAAAGATACTTGCCGCCAACGGGACAGTGGTCAGAGCATTCGACCGGCAATCGGAAGGACACGGGTTCATGTCCCGTTGGCGGCAAGTATCTTTTCTCGGAAGATTTTTCAATGTAAATGAGTGTTTCAGGCTGACAATTATTGCTTGTAATAATTGTTACCCTTTGTGCTATGCATAAAAATCTTGTCTAAACGTTAGTTTATAAATTAAAAAATAATAATTAATATTTAACAAGTTTAAGTATTTCCCCAATAAATGCAGACATAATTTGTCTCGATGCCACCTAGCGAGGGATTTAACACTAACAATGTCTTCCTCGCAAAAATAAAGTTGGTTGTTTTCAGGTGGAAAAAATATAACAAGCAGTAATTGTTGAATGAAACACTAGTATATATTGAATTATTTGGCGGGTATTTGATAAGCCGCCATAGCTCAGTGGTCAGAGCATTCGACCGGCAATCGGAAGGACACGGGTTCATGTCCCGTTGGCGGCATGTATCTTTTCTCGGAAGATTTTTCAATGTAAATGAGTGTTTCAGGCTGACAATTATTGCTTTTAATAATTGTTACCCTTTGTGCTATGCATAAAAATCTTGTCTAAACGTTAGTTTATAAATTAAAAAATAATAATTAATATTTAACAAGTTTAAGTATTTCCCCAATAAATGCAGACATAATTTGTCTCGACGCCACCTAGCGAGGGATTTAACACTAACAATGTCTTCCTCGCAAAAATAAAGTTGGTTGTTTTCAGGTGGAAAAAATATAACAAGCAGTAATTGTTGAATGAAACACTAGTATATATTGAATTAATTGGCGGGTATTTGATAAACCGCCATAGCTCAGTGGTCAGAGCATTCGACCGGCAATCGGAAGGACACGGGTTCATGTCCCGTTGGCGGCAAGTATCTTTTCTCGGAAGATTTTTCAATGTAAATGAGTGTTTCAGGCTGACAATTATTGCTTGTAATAATTGTTACCCTTTGTGCTATGCATAAAAATCTTGTCTAAACGTTAGTTTATAAATTAAAAAATAATAATTAACCATTAATATATTTTACTTAAAACGGGTTGAAAATTTTATAACCAGTTTTTCAACTAAACATTTAGCGGTAAGCACCAGATTTCATTTTTCTAGACGATGAATTAATAATTTTCTGAGGGATTCGTTTAGAAACATTTGAAATATTAGTAATAAATCAGAATGAATTAAAATAAACCCGGCGGAAAGATCAAATTTCCAGGCTTGTTAGGGCGAGTTCGACCGTAGCTCCGTCGAATACGCCGGGCCGCGCGAGTATATTTGTGTACATGCTTTCTTCACTTACGTCGTTAAGATTCCCACATTATTGTAGAGTGTTTGCTAGGACAAATTTGCTAGGACACCGGGGTCGCGCGTCGCATATTTCTGTGCACACCTTCTTTACCTACGTCGTTAAGATTCTGACTATATATTAGGGCGTTGTGTCGTCTAACGCATTTCTGCCTTTTCTCATTTTTCCGTAAGTAATAAAGAGCCCACGAGTGTGTAAAACTCAAAGGGTAGTAAGACGCGATAATATCCCTTCTTCCTACTTCCCATGTACATATCCTATCGGACAATATGTGCCAAAATTACCTAAATGTGACATTTTGGAACAATTAGTCATTTGAAGTAGCCCGTGCTATTATCGTCTACCACGGTAACCGACGAGTTCATCGAAAATTCATCGAAAGCAAATTGATCAAAAACGAGTTCATCGATAATCAATTCATCGAAAATCAATTCATCGAATGATCAATTATTCATCGAAACGCCAATTCATCGAAAAACATTTTTTTTGTAGATATTAGAGCTGTCAAAATTAAATACCCGAAAAGGTCTGTTTAACCGAGTTAAATATGTTTAGCAACTGTCAGTTTCGTAGTGACAATGTAAAATTTATAGGTTATCTCTTCGATTTCCGATTGTCTGATACTGCAAAAAAGGGATATCTAAGGAACGGTGACCAGACAACTCATAATGAAACCAACTCATAAACAACTCAGAAAGGTCATTAAGAGTGATGATAAAAAAATATTTAAAAATTAGTTAAATAGGTTAAGTTAGGTTAGGTTAGGTTAGGTTAGGTTAGGTTAGGTTAGGTTAGTTTAGCTTGACCAATGCTTTTTTAACTTCTCGGTCCGCTCGGCATTTCTCTCAAATATCAACAAAATATATTTTTTCGATGAATTGGCGATTCGATGAACTGATCATTCGATGAATTGGTTTTCGATGAATTGGTTTTCGATTAACTCGTTTTTGATGAATTTACTTTCGATGAATTGATTTTCGATGTATTGATTTTCGATGAATTCGTTTTCGATGAACTCGTCGTGAACCGTCTACCACGGTATTTCGGCAACTATAATATTGATTCTTACGAAAACTTGTGCATTGATCAACCAAGTGATCCTCGGTGCCCTAATATCGAACCTCACAAGCATGTGCTGTATAAAACCAAGGTCAGTCAGATTCCTTCCCGGTATCCACTATTCACAAAGCTATTCCCATAGTTATTTATTTATTTTTTATTTTTATTTAAGTTTTTATTCCAGCAAGACTGGGAGGGTAGTGCAATCCCAGTCTGCCATATTACATAAACAACTATAAAAGAAAAGAACAAAAAATAGTTTAAATATTAGGTAGGTACCTAATTAAACATAAAATGAAAACAAAATTCATCACACAAATAACAAAAAATAAGCATAAAATTAAAATAAATAATAAGTAGACAGAATTAAAAATAAAAAGATATTTTGGGATCGTCCATCATGGAGGTCGCCTCATCATCTGCATCCACCGCTCATTTAATGGGGAACTGAGCCACTCGGATGCAGCCACGACAATGATATTGGTTGAAGTCCGTATCCTGCTCCAGAAGCTGGCTAGTCGGTGGCGAAGTAGGGCTGGGAATGAGTGCACCCTCCCCTCGGTGAACATCGTGGAGGCACTGCAGAACCTCGGTAGTTGCATAAGTTGCCTGTATGCATTATTGTAGCACACCCTCAGTTTGTCCCATTGCGCTGCTGGGTATTGTGTCCACAGTTCTGACGTGTACAGGGCAGTACAGTATGTCTTGAATAGTAATTTTCTGACATCTTCGCTACAGTGGTAGAACCGCCTTGAGAGCATTCCGGCCCGTATATTAATTGCTCTTCTTTGTCGTTCCATATCTTCTATATCCTTCATGTCTTCGGTTAGGATATGTCCCAGATACTTAACCTGTGAGGCCACAAGCAGTTCAATTCCTTCTAAATATATTGGAGGAATATGTGATGGCTCCTTATTGTGTTTGAAAGCGACGATGACTGACTTTTTAGAATTGTACAACAGGTTATGAGAGTTTGCGTACTCTTCGCATATTTGCACAAGTCGTCTCATCGCTTTAATCGAAGGTGCAAGAAGCACCATGTCATCGGCGTAATTAATGTTGTTACTTCCTTGTCCGCAGATATGACAACCGATTCGTGTATCGTTCAACTCTTGTAAGAGGTCGTTAATGTACACATTAAATAGAGTTGGAGACATATTCCCCCCTTGCCTGACACCGCTCTTAAGGAATAAAGGTCTTGAAGAAGCTCCTGCCCATTGAATGTGATTTTCCTGTTGTCCGTACCAAATAGCCAGCATATTGACCACTGCTGCTGGAACATCTCGCTTTATGAGTTTTTCCCATAATAATTGATGGGAGACACGATCAAACGCCTTGCTTAGGTCAAGAAAACACCCATAGACTGTGGTTTTTCTTTTTTTGTAATAGGCTATTGTTTGTTTTACTCCATAAATGGCCATATCGGTTGATGAGGCGCTCTTGAAGCCGAATTGGTTATCAAGGGTAAATAGTTTCTCTTTAACTAGCGCGAATAAGATTTTTTCAAATAGTCTCGAAAGCATTGTCGCCAAGGAAATCGGTCGGTAATTTCCTAATACCGATGCATCCAGCTGATTGGATTTCAGGATTGGTACGATAATAGTTTTGCTCATATCCATCGGCATGTGTGTGTGTCTTAGGAGGCTTGAGTACAGGGCGGCTAGAATAGTATGAAGTTGATCTCCTGCGTATTTTATATGCTCAATACCAATGGCGTCGTATCCTGGACTTTTACCATGGGCGGTTTGCTTAATTGCGCTTTCAATCATTTCATGAGTAACATTCATGACCAGGTCATCATTGGCCGCAGGCGGGCATGTCATTATCGAAGGTTTCATGGTATCTCCTTGATCCTCGCTTAAAGAGAAAAAGTCTCTAAATTCGTTGGCTATGTTTTCATCACCCGTAATGTTGTTGACGCATAGTGGAACTTTGCTCTTGGCTTTCAGCACAGTTGAAGTTTTTTGCCAAAACGCGCGTTAAAAAACCATATATTTTTTAATTATTATTTTTAATTGATAAACTAACGTTTAAGACAAGATTTGTGTGCATAGCACAAAGGGCAACAATTATTATAAGCAATAATTATCAGCCTAAAACACTCGTCTACATTGAAAAAATCTTCCGAGAAAAGATACATGCCGCCAGCGGGACTTGAACCCGTGTCCTTCTGATTGCCTGCCTAGAGCACCTGACCGGCATGTACCGGCATGTTGGCGGCATGTATTTTCTCTCGGAAGATTTTTCAATGTAGATGAGTGTTTCAGGCTGATAATTATTGCCTATAATAATATATTTTTTTATTACAGTCCTTTGATTCACTGTCAATTTATCTGCGAAACATTTGTAAATAACAAAGCAAAATGAAATCCTGTTTAAGTAATACAATATTGGAATGCCTACAAAATATGTATTTATTTTTGTACATACTAAAAACTTATTTTATTTAATTATAAATATTTATATATAAGTAACTTTATGAGGTAACACAGTAAATGCGAAGGGGTAGGTATATAATTAGTAAAGTATATTTCAAGTTTAAATAACCAGTGATTTAGTTTTAGTGCTAAATATCACTATTTAACAACATTCCCAAGACAGATTTTTATAATTTTATTTGGTGGAAGAAAAATATACAAATTTACGCGCATTTGCAAAAAAAATCATTTATCTTTTTGGCGGCACATATGAACGTGTGTGGCGGTACGTGTGAACAGTTTTTTTTTCGAGGATGAAACACACCAAATCAAAAATTCGAACGAAGATAACGGATGAAAATCTCGGAAATTCTATGCAATTATCCTTAAGCAATACCAACGCCAATATTAATAGTTACGTAATTAAGTACTAGGCCAATCTTCACACAAAATTTTGTAATCAGTATATAATATTAACATTTAATGTCATTCATTACATAAAAAAATATATAGGTATAAAAGAAGTAGCAACGTGTTGTATTTCATTTCATATTACTTTATTAAGTTTAATAATTTGGTCCGGCCCTCGACTCGGAGATAGAATGATAATTTGGCCCCAGGCCTAGGAAAGGTTGCCCATGCCTACTTTAGATTATAAAGCAACAGTTCCATAGATACAAAACACAACACTTTTGAAAAGTTAAAAAAGTCTTTAAAACTTATGAAAGAAATGAAGCACGTTAGACAAAAAAAACTAAATGGTTTTACGTTTGATTTCAATAAAAAAATGCCTTCTGTTTATTTGCAGAGCATCTCCCCAGGAATTGTGAAAACGGAAATATTTGAGCTAGGGGGTATGGCAGATCTGAATCAATGCCCTCATATCACATCCGAAGACGTAGCTGATTCCTTGGTTTGGATTCTGGGTACTCCGCCATCGATTTTGGTAAGTTATTTCTAAACAACTGTTGTAGAAAAAATAAGAAAAAAATGCATGCTGCACTCATAACTTCATTCTCACAAATTATGTCATCATCTGACACGTTATTCTGATTATCGGTGTTAATTAAAATACGTTTGTGTTTGATTCTATGTATCGTGCCATGCTTTCTTGGAACGTTCCACACCACTTATTCTACCCATGTACTTCATCACAAATCTAATGAATAGTAGAATTTTGGCCTTCCTTTCTAAATCTCACTCATTTACATATTTGTACAGCGCCCTTGAGGTGATTTTTTGCACAAACGGCACTATACAAATAAACCAAATACGAGTATTATTCATTAAAAAAAATGAAAACGCTAATCATACTTTCGTAATCATATTTTTCCTTTAATGTTATCCAACTTAACGTAACTGATATATAACTAAAGAGCACAGGCGTCGGGTGGGAATGCTATCCTTGTTCTACCGGTATTACAATGGAAAAAGCTCCGAGGAACTAGCGTCATTGATCCCTTCGGCACCGGTGCATAGTCGGGAAACACGCCAAACGCGTGCCCAACATTTGTACACGGTTGACATTTGTCACATGAGAACGGGTTGTTTCTTCGACTCGTTCTTGTGTTCAACAGCTCGGCTGTGGAATGATTTGCCGGCCTCTGTGTTTCCTCCTTCCTACAACAAGGGTCTCTTCAAGACCAATGCATCACAGATGACATAGGCCCTGAGGGAAATTATCTTCCTCAAGGCCTCCTGTGTGGAATTAATGTAAAAAAAATAATAAAATAACTAATTATTTTTTTAATTGTTAAACTAACGTTTAAGACAAGATTTTTATGCATAGCACAAAGGGTAACAATTATTTCTTTTCTCGGAAGATTTTTCAATGTGGATGAGTGTTTCAGGCTGATAATTATTACTTATAATAATAAAATAACTGATCCTCAATAATTATTCCATGGTGGCTTAAAAATATTAATATCCTAATATTTAATTTAATGAAGATAAATAGTGAAATCACCTCTGACCGTATCTTTTTTTCTGACTTTTCTGTTTCAGATTTTCGATTGAGTATCGCTAATATTGTCTTCATTAAAAAAAATTAATATAAATGGATAACCACAAAGTTATAGCTACATTCAAAAGTATAAAAATTAATATTTTCATTAATTTTTAACTGAGTAAAACCTCAAATCGTAATATTTAGTTAGGACAATCAAAAATCTGGAAACAGAAAAAGATACGGTTACATCTGAGACACAAACCCAGGACCTTCGCCTTGCCGAGGTGCAATCCTACCAACTGAGCTAATGTATCTCTATCCGATTCGATCATATTTAACTGTATTATACTTTGACTAAGAACTACTAACGTATTCTTCATTTTGACAATGTTTTCCCCAGATATGACCGTATATTTTTCTGATTTATCTGTTTCAGATTTTCGATTGAGTTTCGCTAATATTGACTTCATTTAATTTAATATTTTTATGCCAAGATTTTGATTTCTTATATTGATTTAGGTTAGAACAAATGTAACACATTTTAAATGTTCATCCCACACTAAATCCCACATTATATTTAAGTGTTCACATTATCAATGCTCTTTTGTTTGCAGGTAAGCGAGATTATGCTTCGCAACATATTGGAAACGTTCTAAAAGCTGATGATTTTAATAATAAATTTTCAATTGTAGCAACACTTTGTGGGAATACATAATTAAAATAAACACAATAATATAACCATAATCTAGTGTTTTTATAGCTTTCTACAAAATAATAAAATACGTATTTTTATTTTTTCAAAATTTTATTAATAAAATGATAAAACTGGTTTTGTGACATTTTTGTTACATTGCGTCACAATGCTTAAAAATGTTCTTAAGTGTCTGCGAAGTACGAAATAATTGGAAACAATTATTTTGCTTCTTGTAGCAAAATGCAACCCTACATTTTTTACACAGTGTTTGTGAGACGCCATTGCATCCTGGACGCTTACAACAAATTCTTTTTACAGCCCGTACTGGCCAATGCCCAATTTGATCTTGTCTTACTGCCATTGGAGGAACATATTGAGCTTGACCCTTTTGTTTCTTAGCCTGAATTTCTGGTTCAATGCTACAGCGCATCATGACGTTCTTTGTACCCAGCTTACAAAGTACCACAGCAACCTTCAGACGAAAATCGGCCGATGCCAGTTGTGTATCCTGCTTGATATTAGCCTTTCGAACTCTCTTATACAATTGCCAAGCATTGGAAATCGCAAGGTCCAACAAATGGTAGAACGTACGAACTTGCCATCATTTGCTTCGCAACAATATTTTATATCTACCCATGATACTATTGATCAACCTCACCATCTAAAATTTATTCACTGGCATAGTTTCTTTCAGTATAGATGTCCCTATCAAATTATGCCAGTGTTTTGTTACTCTTGGAAGATGCACTAAAGACATGATGAAAACTACTCCCATAAACAGATGCATATCTGTTTCTGACACACGGAAAGAACTACTGGAATCTTTTTGAGCTATGTACAGATTCGTTTGATCAGCAATGTAGTTAATCCCTTGGGAAATATTTTTCGGCGTTTCTAATTTTAAGAACTCAGGTGCCAAGGACTCGTCACCTGCGAAACGAATCTGATGCTCATTCAACTCAAGATTTTTCTTCTTCCAGAGTAGATTTTTGATTTTTTTTTGCCTTCTGATGGTCTGATGATGCAGATATCTCACTACTGAAACTCCAAGTCTGAATTTAAATCGCTCTGATACTCAATGTCAGGGTCTGCAAGGCTGTCATCATCAACATCGAAGCAATCCTCACTGTTTTCATTGTTAAATGATAATTCTTCAATAATTTCATTCATCTCTCAAGTCCGGGAAACCCATTCCGATAAGAAAAAAACATACCAATCATGAAAAATATAAAATAACAAAAAATTAAAATATATTTGTAGGTAGGTATATGGTATATGTACTCGTATGTACTAATATTCTATTAAAATGTATTGCCCACGGAAAGGCTTAGCCTTGGTGGGATTTTTAGTTGTAATAAATATTCCTAAGATATACAACAACAATTTTCTTCACATCCCAAATATACCAGCAAATATTTAGTGAATATGAACTTTATAACGCAATGTGACAGGAATGGCACAAACTTTCTTTTTTTTTTTAAATATGTTTATTTAGTTATTAATTGTACAATAATTTCTCTTACTTAAATCTTACAAAACTGATTAAACAGTTTGATTGTAAAAAATCTCTCATTTTTCCTATTTATTTACTTACAACATATAAAATGGTTGATATTTTGGTGCTTAATAAATATCAAGTAATTATTTAATAATATAATACTTAATATTAAAATACTTAACTAATTATTATAATGCTTATTATAACATAAATTTTATTTTGAACAGTGGTTAAAAGATCTTAATTTACTTAATTTACTTCCTCATGCCAAAACAACTAAATATTAACTAAGAATATATTGTTCAAAACAATGAACTTACTTGTGGGTTTACACAAAAATAAACACTTGACAGCAAGTAGAATTTTTTTTTCTATTTTTAAAACGTTTTATACGCCCGTCGTTGTCAATTTCACGGCGACTGAAGATTAACTAAACTTTTTAGCTACTTACAACATCTGTTTGTAAGAAAATTTACTTGCATTATGAAGAATGGTGTGTTTCTGTGCTATTACTTTGGGAGAGCAGCTGACCGGCAATCAGAAGGGCACGGGTTCAAGTTTCGGAAGATTTTTCAATGTGGATGAGTGTTTCAGGCTGATAATTATTGCTTATATATATATTAATACTTAATAATTATTACTTTGATTTTAAATTAACTTTGATGATTATTTTAGATGTTGTGAGCATTGAAACGATTTGTAACAGAACTGTTACACGATGCTGTAAAGGGTTAATAATAAAGTGGAATTAAAACAAAGTTAAATTATTGTTTTTAATAATATTCGTACCTACTTTGCAAAGACCACCCATGTTTGCACAGTGCAAAGACAGGTGAACTATATGCCACCTCGGAATAGGCTCAGCCTAGTGAGGTGGTATATACAAAAAAATGGATATTGTGTATATTGTAATGTTTATGTATATATTGGTATATAGACATATTATCTTGGTTCATAAATAATTTAAAGGTAGGGCTCTAGAACGGAATTTATTAATGCGCGTCTTGTAGAGTGCCGGATTACATAAATAAGGTAAAACAAATTATCGAATATAATATAGGTAAGACGGCTAGATAAATATTATGTCAGTCAGAGTCTCTTCACAAAATATGATATAACTATTATTTGTAATTGTAAATAAAAGCTCGAATAGCTCGAAAAGAAGTCGAATAGGTCAATGTAGGAGGTAGGAGGACGAGGTAGCACTCATTTTTCCATACAACTGTCATTATTATTTTGATTTTTTATTGTTGGTTGAGTTAATTTATCTTATATTTTATGAATTTTGATATTTTGTTATGCATAATTGTATGTATAAAAACTAAAAAATTATACCTATAGCAGTGTCTTTTTTAACGGAATTCAATTAAGCCCTTCTCTCATTTGATTAATTTTCGCTTATCTGCCTTTTCTTAGTATAAATATAGAGCAAGTATAATTTTGCGAGCTCTTTAGTGTTTCTAGTTAGTTTATTTGTTTATGACAATCACACTATTGGTTTTTCTCTGATCTTATGTACATGAATTGTGTTTTTACAAGAACAGTCAAATGAAATGATGTTTTTATGAACATAATTTATTGATTAATTTCCTTTTTCATTGGTTTATGAATGAATAACATTATGACAAAACAACTGCTCGAATTGGACAGAACTATGCAACTATTCCACATCCCACACTCAAAAACAAATTACACACAACATTCATTTCTCCGAAGGACGTGCACAAAATACAATGATATCTTTTACGACGCTGATATTTTTCATTTGTCCTCAGGCCAATTTATTAAATCCATAATAGAAAAAATTAAAACAAATTGTTAATTACGAACTCTCCACCCCTGCTGCATGTTATTTTTTTCATTCTCATTGTGTTGGTTTTCCTTCTTTTTATTATAATAATAATATTTGGATGATTTATATATCCCATATGCTTTAATTTGTGTCTGTGTTTTTTTCTTTCATTTCTTTTGTATATATATATTTTTTTCTTTTTTTCTACCATTTTATGTTTTCTTTAATGTTTTAATCCATGTTTTTATATATATATTATAAATTGTAGCGAAAACTTCGCTGGTTAATGCAATCATGTAATATGTTACTTTCTTATTAAAATAGGTATAACTGTTTGTTTCCTAAATAAACTAAAATAAAAAAATAAAAAACAAAAAATAAGTAGGAAAAGTGATATTGCTAATTATTGTGCCTAAAACCCGGTCTGACCAAAAAAAAGTTTTTGATGTAAAAGTATTAGGTTCATTAGAATGGATGATTCCGTAATGTTTCGAAAATGATTTCATAGTAATTTTGTCCACATTTGTCTCAATATCAAAGAATAAGGGCTTACAGTTTTTATTTTATTTTATTTTTTATTTTATTTATTATTGAACAACGGATAAGTCATCCAATTACGACACAATTTTTTCATTCTAACACTCTTAACACTTTGGAAGATAATTATTATACAAAAAATCTTAAGGCTTCCAATATTTCATCCAACAGCACCATTCCTCTTATCATGCTATTCTGTACTAGAACATCTATTCTTCTGTATAGTATTTTGATCAGTTGTTTGAATTTTAGTTGTCACTGGTTTGTTGAGATTTTTGTTAAAAATATTACAATTGCTCTAGAGTGTTCACTCTATTATTTTTAAATTCATATGTAATAATGTAAGAGTTACATAGTGCTTACACTGAAATAATTCCGTAGAGATATAAAATCGGTTACACGTACGTAGTATAATCCCACCCTTTGTGTGTTGTACCTTTAGATAAGCTGTCAGTTCATGGCTCACGCATATGTAACAAGTTTAGTGTATCAGATTCCTAAACATAATCTCCATTTTCCAGCTTTTCACAAAGGCATTAAGACATACGCAGGCCTTTACATTATTATTATCCAGCCATATTCTGCGAATCATTATGGAAAATTATGCGAAAAGTGCGCTCTACCTTTTTATGGTCGCCCGTTAAATCCCCTAAACGTTATTTAAACGTTGACACAGCTCAACTCGTTGAAATATGACGTCGTTCTTCTATTAAACACACGTTAAATACAGGCTTTAATGAGGAATCGTTAAGGCGAGAATTGCGCCGGGTCCTGTTGTTTAAGCGACTAAATCACCACCATTATGAATAAGTTTTTTTTTCAGCACTATGATTAAGACGCGCAAAAATCCCACAAATTCAGTTTCATCGAGGGGTTTCCAATGCTTTATATATCTAGCAAAAAGATTCGTGTGACGTTTTTATTTTCATTAAATTAATTCAAAGTACCTCTTTAAAAAAAAGTTTAATTTTAATTTTATATTGAGTAACTTGATAGCATTTTAACGTAAATACGTTATAACTTTATGATTATGAGCTGTGATAAATACATAGGTGTTCTATTCTAATTTCTTTGAGCAACTCGTTTTAATAGGTAGCTTTCTTGATAATATAATATGTACCTAATAAGGAATCCTCAATACAAGTTGTCCATTATACATAGTAAATCGGACAGTATATATACATATATATATATATATATATATATATATATATATATATATATATATATATATATATATATATATATATATATATATATATATATATATGTAGGTTTTCACGGGTGTAAGATGTAGAACAATTTTCACGCGGGTAAACCGAGAAAATTGTTCTACATATATATACGTTAACTCCACATTGGCTTTTTTTACATTAACTTCACCAGGCCCTGAAAAAAATAATTTCCCTGAGGGCCTGTGTCATCTTTGTCGATGCTGTGCGGAGGGTCTTTTAGAGTAGATGAGGAAATTAACATGGGCCTTGAAGAGACAGAGGCCCGCAAATCGTTCCACAGCTGAGCTGTTGAACTCAAGTCCAAGTCGTAGAAACAACCCGTTCTTATGTGAAAAATTTAAACCATATACACATGTTGCGCGCGTGTTTGGCGTTTTTTACCGATAATGCACTGGTGCCGAGGGGATTAATGATGCTAGTTCCTAGGAGCAACTTCCATTGAAATACCGGTAGAACAAGGACAGCATTCTTACCGATGATTCATCATGGTAAGATTTTATCACCATACACGTGTTTTTTTTGCCTTTGCAAGGTTAAATTACGAGATAAGAATAACTAACCCTATTAACACGTGTAGACACTGTACACTTTTAGGGAAGCAACTATTCGTGAAATCTATGTTTCATTTACAAATCCTTACACAAGGTACCCTCAGGAAGAAGCCGGTAACTTACAGTCGATGTAATTAGCGTAAGCGTCCAGTACACATAGATTTGGTAGAATGTACCTACACAGAATTAATTTCATTTTCGTAAGAGATACAACAAAGCTTCAAATAATATGTTATTGTTACAAAAAAGATGTTATCAATTGTATGTACATAATCTGCTAAATAATAAAATAGACAGTCCCGAATTGCTATCAGTCATTGGTTTAAATGTTCCAACCAGGCACACTACGCTTCTTCATACAGGGTGTTAAGGGACGTACTTGACTTAGTTTAACCAGTGATTCCTGACATTATTTGGAGTAAAAAATGTAAATGAAATTTTGGTCTCCGGTGACATTTTTGATGTTTATTTTTTTTTTCTACAAAAATATAAAAAAGTGGTAGTTGTTGAACGGTTGGAGGCGGGGTAAGGGGTTCGTTGGACACCCGGCTGAGTTACCAGTGACGACATGTGGAAGAGATTTTTTTTTTTTTTGATTTTGAAGAAAAAATTTTGAAAAAAAAAAGTCGTCAAAAAAAGTCACCGGAGACCAAAATTTCATTTACATTTTTTACTACAAAGAACATCAGGAATCACTGGTTAAAGTAAGTCAAGTACGTCCCTTAACACCCTGTATAGAAGCCGACAACACCAATGCAGCATTTGTAGGGGTGAACATTTAACCTTTATCCAGCATTCAGTAAGGATAATTTATATCTAGATTTATTTGTAGAATCTTAATTGGGATTCACAGTTTCTGTTGATACTTCATATATTTTTATGTAATTATTTGTCAGAGTTAAGAGTTTATCTTGTTTGTTCATAGTTATTGATTCCTTATTCATTTTAGGAGGTCTTCAGTATGGTTGGTACTCATACATTCATTAGTTAAGCTTCAGAACCATTCTTATATCAGGCGAAATTACGTTATTACTACAATTGAACTCTCAACACTCTCCTCCTCGACATAAATATAATCGACTGGCTCTCACACTGGTAACTGGTACGAACATGATGGTTGATAGGCCAAGGAATGTATTGCATTCTACTGCTTGTCAAAATTCCTGCTGCAAAACCTGTCCATTCATGCTGTCGAGCTAATTAGCCTAATTCCTAGCTAAAGTGACATCAATAGTGCAAAATGAAAATTCAAATAAGCCGTTCAGTTAAACCGTTCAGCCGATTATTTGCTGTTTAAAAGCAGTTGTTGGTATACTGATGCTCATTAGTTGATTAAACCTTTATCAAGTACATCATGTAACATTTGGAAAACAAATAACGTTGCTGGTTCCCGTTTATCTCGATTTTATG